>JAIGNY010000879.1:235000-420000 GCA_020152595.1 Chiridota heheva
AAAATATAAAAAAATTGGGGTAAGAATGGTAATCAGTCTACGTGAGACCAGCAAGTGGGATGCATTACAGAAGCTGAAAAAAACAATTCATTTTCCATTAAATGTCTGGATTTAATTTGCAACCCCCTCTCCCATAAGTACTGCTAGAACTCCTTTGTGTTGATAACATTTTACATGTCACAGCACAAACAAGGAAACTATACTAAAACATGCCAGAGTTATATTATCATAACAAGTTTGAGGGAGCAAGAAAATGTTTTTAGGAATTTGGTTGGCATCTCCACACCATTGGTCAGGTTGTACCAATTTAAATAATGCTTGAATTGACTGATTAAGTAGTGCATATGTGCAAGGTTGGTGAAAGTGTGATTAACAGAGTGGGGCAGGGGGTTGAGTTATGACTAAACTGCTCACCAGTTATCTCTCAGAGCTACTTCATTTTCATTGTTTCCAGCCCAGATGAGAATACAGGGGTGGCTGCCAATCCCCCTGACCTTAAATAAAGATAATACATTATATATTTTAACAATGATTTGTTTTATTTCTAAGATGTTTATTAATATATTATTTTATAATATATTTCTACATAATATTTTATATCATATTAAATATATATACAAAACAACCAACTTTTACAAAATGTCAACAGAACAACATTGCAAGTTATTAACGAACAATATTACAACAACATATAAGTCATTGAAAACCATATTGTGAACGCAATTAACAAAGATGCAAAAGAACTTGCAGCCAAACTCAAACTTGATAACTGCATTGACATCCTGGCAGGAAAAGAATCACATATAACACTAAAAGGCCACAAAATTAACTTTGCAACCAAACCGTCATGTAGGCTAATTAACCCAAACAAAATCAGAGCTTGGAAAAATTAGCAAAGCAATTTTGGACAGATGTAGCTCTGAAATATTGAAAAAGACAGACATCAAATACTGGAAGAACACAACAGCAATCATTATTAACTGGTTTATAAACTTAACAAATAAACAGGCATCTTTGTTTATTTGCTTTGATACAGTTGATTTTTATCCATTACAGGAGATTTTGTACAAGCTCTTACATTTGCACAGTAATTCAACGCAATCTCCAAGCAGGAAAGCAATATTATAATGCACTGTACAAAAGCCAGTGCACTGTACAAAAGCCAGTGCACTGTACAAAAGCCAATGCACTGTACAAAAGCCAATGCACTGTACAAAAGCCAGTGCACTGTACAAAAGCCAGTGCACTGTACAAAAGCCAATGCACTGTACAAAAGCCAATGCACTGTACAAAAGCCAATGCACTGTACAAAAGCCAATGCACTGTACAAAAGCCAATGCACTGTACAAAAGCCAATGCACTGTACAAAAGCCAATGCACTGTACAAAAGCCTTGGTTTTCTACAATGAAATACCATGGATCAACATATCATCTAATGATCTATTCAATGTTACTATGTGAAGCCTTGATGGGGCTGAAATTTCTAAGTTATTTATAAGGCACTTTTCTGCTCCACAAAATTACTCAAAAATACAACAAGAAAAAATTGGCCTGTACAGAGATGACGGTCTAGCCGCATTCCATGATCCACCACAAGAAATAAAGCGCATCAAGAAAGACCTTTTTCAGCACCTACAATATGGGATTAACAGTGGAAGCCAACATGAAAATCATCAATATCTAGATGTGACCCTCGATCTCACCTCATATCAGTACTACCCCTACACCAAGCCTAATAATACCCCAAGGTGTGTAAACAACAAATCAAATCACCCACAATCTACCAGCATCAATTAACAGGAGATTATGTGACATCTCTTCAAATGAGGAAGTATTCAAGAAGGATTTTCCCAAAATATGTCTAAAACATATACATAACAACAAGCTATAACTCAACAATAGTTTACATACACACAAGCTAACTATAAGTTCTAACTATAAGTTTACATAACTGTGATAGCGCCATAACCAAAAAAGAAACAAAATGTCTAGAAACATAATCCACCATACTCCCAAGAACATAACCATAACTATAAGTTTTACACCAACACTGGGAAATATTTCTTACCCTGGTTGAGAATCTTTTTCCTCCTGGAAGTGTTTTGCATCAAGTATTTAACACAAATATCATAAAAATCACTTACTGTTGTATGAATAATGTCCAGCAAACTATAAGTTCACATAACTATAAGTTCACATAACTATAAGTTCACATAACTATAAGTTCACATTACTATAAGTTCACATAACTATTAAGTTCACATAACTATAAGTTCACATAACTATAAGTTCACATAACTATAAGTTCACATAACTATTAAGTTCACATAACTATAAGTTTAACTATAACCATAACAGTAAGTTCACATAACTAAAACATAACTACAATAGGCCAAAATATCATGATGATGCAAAAAGACATACAGTTGCTCATTTATCATTTTTCAAAATTATCACTTTAAGCCCCGCCCACTTATTGTTATTGATGTGCATGATATCACCAACAAAATAATAAAAGTGCATCAATGGACCATGTACCAAATATGACATGAATCCAGTTTACCGTTCTTGAGATACCATGTTTACAAGCTCTTTCAGCAAAACCATATTAAGCCAGGTGATGTATTGTTTGGGTGAAGGGTCATTTTCAGCTGTTATGGTAGCTTTGTACACAATGTTTTTGGTAAGACAATGGCAGTCTAATGGGCAATTGTCTTTATTCTTTTTGGGGCAGCTGCATGCTCATTCTTCTGTTGTGTTTGAGTGCGAGTTCAGAATGTGAATATTGAGGCTGTTGATTATGCTTTTCATGTGTCCCATACATGAATAGCTAAGTTTAACAGTATTTCTGTTAAAGATTTGGTGAAGTAAGGAACTTTTTGGGAAGTGGTGGTCCAAAAACTTGAAAAAATCTTTACCGATGTTTAAGGTGATGTAACTTTAATACGAGGAGATTAAACCAAAAACATTTCGTTTACGCTTGTTTTTCTTGGAGTTATGAGTTTTCTTTAAAAATATGAGTTTGTGTTTAAATCCAGAATCAGATAGTGCTTTTTTGTAGAGTGGGATTGTATTGAGGAAAGGTTTCTAACTATCGGACTAACAAGCACCACTTTCAAACAAAGACTGGCAAATCACAATGCATCATTTAACAACAGATCAAAAGTCAATGCATCGGAACTACCCAAGCATGTTTGGCAGTTGAAAGATAAAAACATCAAATTCGATCTCAGACGGTCAATCATTCAGAAAGCTACACCGTACAGCCCTATTGCGAGAAGATGTAACTTATGCCTCGCAAAGAAATTCCACATTATGATACCCCAAAAGATATGTCTTTGAATAAATGCTCTGAAGTAGTGTCCAGCTGCCAACACAAACCCAAGTACAAGCTCATTGAATTTGGCATCAACTTGAGGGGATTAGCCACACACTGATGGTTCTCATTTATTCTTTGCTTATAAACCAGGATGTTTTAATATAGTCTGAAGATTTCCTCCAACACAAGCAGGGGTATGAAACTGACAGTTACTACAATGGAGTATTAGAATGAACTGAAACTGCATTTTTTCATTTTCATTAAATGGCTCTTCAAGAATGAATCGAGCACTTTTAACAGGCAGTATTTTAGCTATATGCTTTTTATGTATATATATATATATATATATATATATATATATATATATATATATATATATATATATATATATATATATATATATATGTATATATATATATATATATATATATATATATATATATATATATATATATATATATATATATATATATATATATATACATATATATATATATTTATATATATATAAATATATATAAATATATATATAAATATATATGTATATATATATATGTATATATATATATATATATATATATATATATATATATATATATATATATATATATATATATATATATATATATATACATATATATATTTATATATATATATATATATATATATATATATATATATATATATATATATATATATATATATATATATATGTATGTGAAAAGAATAACTGATACTTAAATTGCCTACATGATCATATTACAATTATGCCCAACTTTAATTTTGGAAGCCCCTCCCTTCACAGAAGTCAAGTGAATTTTAAAATATCTTAGTTAACTTAGCAAAAACTGTGTAGTGTGACAAAAAAAGCTAAATCTCTATTTAATCCTGTTTTGTGTGTTTGAAGTGAATAAATAGGTATTTGTTCGTACAGTTGGCGTTCTTTGGAGGAGGGGAAAAAACATTTGAGAATGCAGCAAGACAAATCAGATGATGAGTGGGCAGGAAGGTTGAAGTGGTTGGCCACTGGATAGCTGGTGTTATTATCTCTGATGCTTTTTTTATGATTATTAATGCGGAGCCTGAATTTAGCGCTGGTTTTGCCAATGTAATTGCCCTCCCCTTCCGAGCATCTAGTGCATGTAATGAGATATACGATAATGGAGGAATCACAGTTGAAAGGGCCGGGTTTTAAGATGGTGAGAAACCAGAGGGGTGATGAGTTCACGAGTGTCAAGGATAACCCAAATTTGGCAATGGGGTTTGCCACACTGGGTGAACAGGTACCGGTGCTTTGGTAAAATTTAAATCCATTTGAGGTTGGCTGCCTGGTGCACAGTTTTGTTAAAATTTAAAATTTATTTGAGGTTAGGGGCTGCCTGTATGCACAGACAGAGGGAAGAGAGATATATATATATATATATAATATATATATATATATATATATATATATATATATATTATATTTATAGAATATGTTTTAACAATATGTTATATAATTTAGTGGTGAGCAGCAGTAAGGAGACTTTACTTGTACAGAACTGGAACTTTGTATTTTCGCCACATTATAAATTGCCATAAATTTTCAATCTATTGCACCCCAACCCAACATAGTTTAATAAGCTACTGTAAAAGCATCATTTGATAATCTTAATGAGTGTGTTCTCACCACAGAACAAGCTTGTAATCAGACCCACTGCATGTGATCAAATCTGCCAATTTTTAACTGTGAAAACGCTGACTGGATCTGTTCAGTCACTAGATATTGATCCTGGTCGAGGGTAGGATCACGAACCGGAGCAGACAAGCAGATCCACACAGAGATAATCAGAAACCATGGGTACTAGCAGATCAGTGACCTGTGCAGTATTTACATTAAGGTTCACGATTGCAGGATTCCCGCATTTATGTGGGGGAAAAGTGGGGAAAAAATTTACCCTTTTTCCAGCCAATTTTGGCCTTTTTTTTCTTTTGATCAATTTTTTTTTTTTTGGGGGGGGCCTCTTTTTTTTTGCAAAAAGAAATTCCCCTTCTTTTAAAATCTCCCTGAAATTACACAAGGGAAAATCTCCCTAAAATTAAACAAGGAAAAATCCTTCCCTCTTAAAATTTGAACTCTTAGTGTGAACACTGGACCTGCGATTAGGTTACTTATGCAATATCCTGTAATAATTTCAAGCAAACATGTAGCCTGCTTGGTTACAATTAACGACTTTTTCAACTTGTGGTTCACTCATGCCTAGAGATCAGATCGCCTAAAAATCAGATCACCTAGAGATCAGATCACCTAGAGATCAGATCGCCTAGAGATCAGATCACCTAGAGATCAGATCGCCTAGAGATCAGATCACCTAGAGATCAGATCACCTAGAGAGCAGATCACCTGCAATGGGCCTGATTGCGAGCTCGCACCAAAGTGTAGTAGTTACTGAAACAAAAAACTGACTTTTCTATGATAGATTTGATATAGAGTTGGATAGCCATGATTGCTGAGATAGAGGTTCTCGTGGGGCATGGACTGAAAATTTTATGAGATTTGGACATAATGACATTTAAGATAACTTATAAAAGAAAAAGAAAAACAACTTGGGAGGGCTATGATACAAGATCCATTTTAATGGACAGGTATAACATTTTTCTGTTCAACTGTGTATCAAAAAGAGCATTAAATTCTGAGTTTAATAAGTCTTTGAATTCTGAATATTTTTATTTTTTTAAATGTATTGAAACAATGTAATGAATGAAGAAGAAAACACTTAAGAATGTTTGTTTTTCTTTTTGTTTCTTCCCTGAATTTCAGAAAGTTGTAAAATGGCAAATTTTGAACCGATTTTGATGATTATTTTTTCTTCCCTTACTTTCAGACCTTGAAAATATTCAAAATGCATTCTCCAGCTTGAGGTTGGTTTGGGGTGTGGTAAAGATCAAGTCCTCTTCATTAAAACTATCTTCCCTTTTTAAACGGGAAATGGCAGAGGGCTAAGAAACAATAGACTAACATAAGAAAATAGGACTGTGTCCCATTCATCACAAGAGTAACACAAACATTTGCTGATATTTGCACAAAAATCTTCAAAAAGCTGTAAAATGGACAATTTTTAACTGATTTTGATTTTTTTGTTTTCTTCATGTTATTCAGTGGATTTAAATCAATTTAGCTAATGTTGCCACTAATCTGTCCATATT
This sequence comes from Chiridota heheva, assembly GCA_020152595.1. Lineage (NCBI taxonomy): Eukaryota > Metazoa > Echinodermata > Holothuroidea > Apodida > Chiridotidae > Chiridota > Chiridota heheva. The sequence goes on from JAIGNY010000879.1 coordinate 241,506, forward strand.
CCTTTAACAAACTGTACATTAAAAATTCATGAAAAACAGTCAATTGCTGATCATGTCCACCTTCACACCTAATCAAAAAGCACTGAAGATATATCTCTGACTATTTAGTAAACAATAAACGTTACCTGATGCTGAACTTCTTCTCTAACCGATTCCAAAAAGGCGCCCCCAGCCGGGTACATTGCACATCCAAACATTACGTCCTGCCATATAAGAATACCAAGCTCATTGCAAATTTCATAAAAAGCATCTTGTTCGTAGATACCCCCACCCCACACTCGCAACGCGTGCATGTTTGCATCCACTACAGACTGCAAAAGTCGACGGAGATAGACGCGATCCACTCTTTCCTGAAAGGCATCCGCAGGGATCCAATTAGATCCTTTGATGAAGATGGTGCGGTTGTTAATTCTGAAGTAGAAAGAAAATCCTGAAATACAAGAGAAACAAGCAGTTTGGTGAGGTTTAACAGCACCACAACATCGATGGTCAAATCTGTGCCAGAGAGATTAGATTATGTCAGAGGTGAAAAGAGTTGAGATGTGAAGTGTAGGAAGTAGGATTTTTTGCAGAAGAGCTCTGCAATTGGAATTGAAGGGTTCAGGGAGGCTTTGGGGAGGGTGAGGAGCTGGGAATGTATGAGGATGTGTTTGACAGTGTGAGGCTCTTGGCAGTTATTGCAGAGTGGTCGGGGAACCATAAGTAGGTGGGAGTGGGAGAAGTGGAGGTGGCCTATTCTGAGGCAGGTGAAATAGCTCTGGGGAGGGTGACAAGCTGGGAAGCTATGAGGGTGTGTATGACAGTGAGAGGCTCTTGGCAGTTATTGCAGAGTGGTCAGGGGAACCATTAAGTAGGTGGGAGTGGGAGAAGTGGGGGTGGCATATTCTGAGGCAGGATGAAATAGCTCTGGGAGGGTGAGGAGCTGGGAAGCTATGAGGATATGTTTGATAGTGAGAGGCTCTTGGCAGTTGTTTGCAGAGTGGTCGGGGAACCATAAAGTAGGTGGGAGTGGGAGAAGTGGAGGTGGCCTATTCTGAGGTGGGTGATGTAGACTTTGTCTTTATGGGAGTGATGGTAAGTTGGAGGGGATGCCTGTAGTTACATGATGTAATAGCTTGATTCACTTAGAACTTTAAACTAATCAAATCAATTTTTTAAAATTTGAATCATAAAGTAACTCTCACAATTCCACCATCCAGTTCTGGGAAGGTTACTGTTTATCAAGTATGATGACCATGCAGTGGTGACCTTGTGTCATAACACATCATCACTCATCACTACACATATTAACCAAAATAATTCTTTTAAGTGGGATTTTCCTTACCAGCAAGAAACACTAATGGGCTCTCAGTAGGTCCAGTAGTGCACTGTAATGGAGTTACCAGCAAGGGACACTAATGACCTGCCCTCCAAAAATTAGATACAAAAAAGTAACAGATTAAGAAGCTGTTGGGCAGGTACTTTGCATTTATGTCATCATTAATTTTGCCCAGTTTTTTTAAAGGTAAAATTTGAGTCAGGGATGCAAAACATGTTAAATTATTTTCTGTTTCCCACCCTTATAGGGCCCTCAGAGGGTCCGGTGCAAAATAATGCATGCAAAACTACAAACACTGTATCAATTTGAATGGCAATGCAATGAAATTGTCACTTTTCACAGATGTCATCCGTACCTTCACTTCCTTTGATTACTTCTTGCACAAGTTCTGTCTGTCTGAACCCGACCTGCCGGGTCATATTGCTGATCATGTGACCATCCTTATCAGTGAAGATGACAATCAAAGGGTAGAGCGTCTGTTTGCCAAAACCATTCGGCCACCATAAATCAGGGGTCTTAAAGAAAGAATGGAAGATATTATATACATGCTATAGACTTTTATACTGCAATGTTCCATTAAGATCACAGTACCACTAGTAAAGTTCACTTGCAGCTGGATGAATCACCGCACAGGAGCTTGGACTTAACTGGGCCAGGATAGGAAGTGAATGGACACAACGTTTACAACCTTCTTTCTCAAATATTGTTCAGAGAACAGGCTGTTGTACATTAACTGTTCTGCCATCGAGACAGACATTTAACATCCTCATCCGATGGACTTAAAGATGAGGTTTTCCATTTAGATTTTGATTGTGGCTGAGAGCCATTACCTTTGTCAGAACACACTGCTCTGCCTCTGTGATTTAAAAAAATATGTTTGGTCTCATACCCTGCATGAATTGTGCAGGTGGCCAAGATTGCCCAGTATTTGATTGGTTGATAAGATTCATTATCCAGCTAGATCCATCCAAACCATTAGGCCCATTGAGCCGGTGCTTATCCTCTGTTTCCATGGCGCAAGTGAATGAGAGTACAATACACCCCCTGGATGGGATGCCAGTCCATAGCAGATTAACTCCCCAGCAGTGCTGGTACTGATTTTACAGCTGAGTGGACTGAAGCAAGTACAGTAAAGTGTCTTGCTGAAGGACACAATGCAGCACTCACAACGGGAATGGAACTTGGTACCTCACAAGTACAAGCATGACTCCTTCCACTGAGCCACAGCACCTCTATTGGTTCATAGACACATGAATTTTAGCCACGTGACATTATTCAAATTACTCTTCTAGAAATTGCCGACAAAATTGTGTGAGGGTATTGCGATTTAGATTTGGGAATAGTCATTAGAAGACAAAACAGAAATGAGAAGAAACTAAATCGTTTCATTCAGGATATTGACATTTAAACTAGTTTGTACCAAAATGACTGTTGTAGAAGGTCTACTGCAGATGAGTGATGTCATTTCCTCATTTTCCTAAAGGTACAAACAATCTGAGCTTAAACCCTTACTAAAAACCATACAAACAGCTGAAAGTCCCATCCAAATCGCTTGCAAATTGACCCCTTTACAGCATTTTTAAACTTATATACCTAATTAACATAAATTGTGCAAAATTTTGTGACCTCAACTAGAAAATCGCTCATGTTAACTTATCGTTTTTTTTGTTCTTCTCCAAAAAATATTTTGAACAGGCGAAGTTGGCTATAGTGAACAGGAAATTGGATATCATTCTATCCTTGACCCAGATTTAGCAGTAGAACGCAATATGAGAACCCTTGATATTTGAGAAAAAATATATAAAGAACTAAACTCAAGAAATTAATCTGTACTCCCTAAACATCAAACTTTTGCACATGCTGATTTTGTTTACAAGTTTTGATTTGTCACATTTACAAACTAAGTGCTATTGTGAGCGTTTAACGCCTGTTTTGCTCAGAATGTAATGCTCTAAAATCATCTGGGTAAACAATGCCACCTGCCCATATACCTTTGACAATTGTTAATGATTTGTAAAAAAAACATTATCTTTTTTTCATCATTAATTGAATATATATAATATATATATATATATATATATATATATATATATACATATATATATATATATATATATATATATGTATATATATATATATATATATATATATATATATATATATATATATATATATATATATATATATATATATATATATATATATATATATATATATATATATATATATATATATATATATATATATATATATATATATATATATATATATATATATACATATATATCTAAAAGATAAGTTCCATGCATTATATTTACAAACGAAACAAAATAGGAAAATGACATATAAACATAACATACTTCCCCTTCCTTCTTCATACCACTGAAGAAGGGAACAGTTTTGAAATATTTGGTTAATAAATAATCTGTTGGCTAGAGATGTTGTCATTTTTCCTATTTTGTTTTATACATATATAAATATATATATATATATATATATATATATATATATATACATACATATATATATATATATACATATATATATATATATATATATATATATATATATATATATATATATATATATATATATATATATATATACAAATATATATATACAAATATACATACATACATACATACATACATACATACATACATACATACATATACATACATATACATACATACATACATAATATATATACATATATATATATATAATACATCATTATTTATACAATATATATATTCATTCCAATGGTATATCACATTTACTTCACTCAAGACTAATATAAGTCCTCTCCAGACAAATTAAATGGTTGCAAATCTCAAAATCTGAGAAAATATAAGAAGCACATTCTAGATTAAATTTATGCTCAAAGAGGAAAACTAAAATACAAAACATGATGAATGCAGTATATATAACTTACCAGATTAGTCAACATTGCATTGAAGAAAGCTTTCTTTTGGGTTAAGTTGATTGGCACATCTTCAATTCCTTCAAAAGGCAGACTGACATCTATTCTACCGTTGACCATTTCCTTTGCAGGCAGGGCACCAAGATCAAAATATACAGTCACATTTAAACTCCATTTACCTAAAAGGTAGATAATTTAAGATAATGGTAATAAGATATATGTGAAGGATAGTCAAACAACTTAAATCTTATCCCAGAGGAAAATTCCAATTGAGACCACTGAGATGAACAAGTCCCAAAGTGGACTGAACAAATTCCCAACTTGGACTGAACAAATTCCCAACTGGAATGAACTGGTCCCAACTGAGATTGAGCTTATTTCTAACTTTTCAACCAGTTGGGAAAATCCCAACAGAAATGTTCTCCTGGGATATGAAAGAGGATATAACATGGAACAAAGTGGGGAAAAAAAATCATTCAAATCGCATCCCAATATCAGATGATAATCCTATTTAAAGTTCTGGCTCACCTGTGTCTAAACGACTGAAATCAGTTCTGTCTCACCTGAGTCTAAACGATTGAAATTAGTTCTGTCTCACCTGTCTAGATGACTGAAATCAGTTCTGTCTCACCTGTGTCTAAACGACTGAAATCAGTTCTGTCTCACCTGTCTAGATGACTGAAATCAGTTCTGTCTCACCTGTCTAAATGACTGAAATCAGTTCTGTCTCACCTGTCTAAACGACTGAAATCAGTTCTGTCTCACCTGTCTAAATGACTGAAATCAGTTCTGTCTCACCTGTCTAAACGACTGAAATCAGTTCTGTCTCACCTGTCTAAATGACTCAAATCAGTTCTGTCTCACCTGTCTAAATGACTCAAATCAGTTCTGTCTAACCTGTCTAAATGACTGAAATCAGTTCTGTCTCACCTGTCTAAACGAGTGAAATCAGTTCGTCTCACCTGTCTAAACGACTGAAATCAGTTCTGTCTCACCTGTCTAAACGACTGAAATCAGTTCTGTCTCACCTGTGTTTAAATGACTGAAATCAGTTCTGTCTTTTACATTTGTCTAAACGACGGAAATCAGTTCTGTCTCACCTGTCTAAACGACTGAAATCAGTTCTGTCTCACATGTGTCTAAACGACTGAAATAAGTTCTTCTGTCTCACGTGTCTAAATGACTGAAATCAGTTCTGTCTCACCTGTGTCTCAACGACTGAAATCAGTTCCGTCTCACCTGTGTTTAAACGACTGAAATCAGTTCTGTCTTACATTTGTCTAAGGACTGAAATCAGTTCTGTCTACCTGTGTCTAACAACTGAAATCAGTTCTGTCTCACATGTGTCTAAATGACTGAAATCACTTCTTCTGTCTCACGTGTCTAAACGACTGAAATCAGTTCTGTCTCACCTGTCTAAATGACTGAAATCAGTTCTGTCTACCTGTGTCTAAACGACTGAAATCACTTCTTTTTCACCTTTGTCTAAACGACTGAAATAAGTTCTGTCTCACCTGAGTCTAAACGATTGAAATTAGTTCTGTCTCACCTGTCTAAACGACTGAAATCAGTTCTGTCTCACCTGTGTCTAAACGACTGAAATCAGTTCTGTCTCACCTGTCTAAATGACTCAAATCAGTTCTGTCTCACCTGTCTAAATGACTCAAATCAGTTCTGTCTCACCTGTCTAAACGACTGAAATCAGTTCTGTCTCACCTGTCTAAATGACTGAAATCAGTTCTGTCTCACCTGTCTAAACGACTGAAATCAGTTCTGTCTCACCTGTCTAAATGACTCAAATCAGTTCTGTCTCACCTGTCTAAATGACTCAAATCAGTTCTGTCTCACCTGTCTAAATGACTGAAATCAGTTCTGTCTCACCTGTCTAAACGAGTGAAATCAGTTCGTCTCACCTGTCTAAACGACTGAAATCAGTTCTGTCTCACCTGTCTAAACGACTGAAATCAGTTCTGTCTCACCTGTGTTTAAATGACTGAAATCAGTTCTGTCTTACATTTGTCTAAACGACGGAAATCAGTTCTGTCTCACCTGTGTCTAAACGACTGAAATCAGTTCTGTCTCACATGTGTCTAAACGACTGAAATAAGTTCTTCTGTCTCACGTGTCTAAATGACTGAAATAAGTTCTGTCTCACCTGTGTCTCAACGACTGAAATCAGTTCCGTCTCACCTGTGTTTAAACGACTGAAATCAGTTCTGTCTTACATTTGTCTAAGGACTGAAATCAGTTCTGTCTACCTGTGTCTAACAACTGAAATCAGTTCTGTCTCACATGTGTCTAAATGACTGAAATCACTTCTTCTGTCTCACGTGTCTAAACGACTGAAATCAGTTCTGTCTCACCTGTCTAAATGACTGAAATCAGTTCTGTCTACCTGTGTCTAAACGACTGAAATCACTTCTTTTTCACCTTTGTCTAAACGACTGAAATAAGTTCTGTCTCACATGTGTCTAAACGACTGAAATCAGTTCTGTCTCACCTGTCTAGACGACTAAAATCAGTTCTGTCTCACCTGTCTAAATGACTGAAATCAGTTCTGTCTCACATGTGTCTAAAGAAATGAAATCAATTCTGTCTCACCTGTGCCTAAACGACTGAAATCAGTTCTGTCTCACCTGTGTCTAAACGACTGAAATCATACTGCAGTGGTTTACTTATTGTTTATATATCTTGCAGAGTTGCATTCTCAATACAGTGGGATTAATTACTTTCTGACCAATTTTTTTGAGGTCACATATTTTGCTTTTCAAGCTAAGCATTCATTGTTTTGAGTTCCTTTCAGGCAGGAGTCACATTCCATCAATTTCTTTGAGGCCCCCAAAAAAGTTTAATATTTGTTGTTGCCAGAAACCAATTGTTTTGTTTTTCTTTAATGTCATTAACCAACTGTTTTGATTTTCTTTCCTGCCATTAATCAACCTTTGATTTTTTTTTGTGCCAGATACCAATTGTTTTGATTTTTTTAATGCCAGAAACAAATTGTGTTGATTTTCTTTCATTCCAGCAATTAATTGATTTTATTTGTTTGAACTTATGATTATTTGACCTTTTTTCCAGGGAACATGAATTCATTGTTGAGCACATAACATTGAAAAATTTCAAGTAACAAATATCTGCTAAGATGTTCTCACCCCTCCATTTCTGCCTTTAATGACTTCGTTTTTAAGCAGTAACATACCATAAACCAAATTTGATCACAATTTCAGAGGCGAAAACATAACATCTGTCCACTTTGGTTACTTCTGCAGATAACGATAAATGGACTCATGGTCCATTCCACAAACCAATGAAAAAAAGTTCAATATGGTATCTTATAACATTAACTTCCAGGAACACACCGGCTCTAAATCAGTGCCCTAGCTTTGCTGTTTCAGAGAGGCAGCCCTCCCTTGACCTGCCATGCCCTTTCCCACCCCTTGTGGTCCGCCCTGCCCCTTATCAGAAAAAATGTAAAATAAATAATGATAATTAAAAAAATTATTTAAAAATTCAATAATCTTAACTGAACTCATTAATGAAATACCTTACATGGATACAGAACACAGAGTAATAACATAGTAAGAAATTGTCCTGTTTGGCTCATGAATGGTCCTTATTAGTCAGTTTCATTCTGAGGTATGAATATAGCTAAAATCCCAGAGCTTCAAAAGGGACTAAGCCTTAACCCCTGGACCACATGCCAAAAAGGTCACATTAATGTGCCCCTCAACAAATCGAGCCCCTTTTCAAATCAGGCTAGGGGTCTGCAAACTATCAGGGTTGCTAGATTGTCCCAAATTCAAAATGCAAAATCAGTTTTAAAAAAGCCAAATTAGGCTAAAACAAGCTAAACTGTAATTTAGTCAAAAAATACCCAAACTTTGAAATAGATCGGCAACTGGCAGGGTCCAGGGGCATTGGCAGGTCCAGGGCCACTGGCAGGGTCCAGGGGTATTTTTGAGAAGGGTAACATGACTGAAAACCAACATTAATTATCATGATGGTCATCATGTGGTCTATTTGTTTTCCTGCAGTACCCATCGACCCAAGACCTTGGGGTAATAACATTTAACATATATTTTAATTTGGACTAACAAAAACTTCATTACTAGCAAAAGTTTTATCAATCACCCCACACTTACCTCCTTTCATCATTGGAAATGCAGTCACATCTCGTATTACGGCTGCATCATAAGCTTCAATCGACAGATTTTTCCTGTGAAAGAAATGAATTATTCAATTCATTTTCTAGTATGGAAAACAAAATGGCTGCTAGAGTTGTTTATCCTCATAACACTCAATCCTTCATTTTTCTGTTTCATTTAAAGGTTAAAGTGTGCATGACGCCACAATATTTTGGGGACTCGCTTTTTATGGCAAACATTCATATTGATGTAACGTGATGTAACAGGTTAACTTTTCTTTCAAACCAGAAACAAATATGTTAATTGTTATTCATGTCAGGAATGTCATAAGATAAAACAAAACTAATCCTAAGCCTTCACACAAACAAACAAACAAACAGCTCCAAAGATTTTAACCAGCAGAATAGCCCTCACTATTCTTTCAATAGTTAAGCTAAAAATTATTTATGAACAAATGATTTAAAGTAATCTTAGTTATGATTTCTCCAAATCTGCACATTTGCTGATCAAATTGAATTTTTCTCTTGAATTTGTACTTGAAACATGAGCCAAAATATCAATAAATTAATAATAAAAATATTATCATTATCACCCATGCACCTATTATTCTTCATTTTCTTAAATGCTTTTTCAAAAATCTATGGGTAGATTGCAACAATTTGAACTTAACAATTGGAAGAAAATATGCTATAAACCAGAAACATATGCTATAAATCAGAAAAATATGTTATAAACCAGAAAAATATGCTATAAACCAGAAAAAATATGCTATAAATCAGAAAAATATGCTATAAACCAGAAAAATATGCTATAAACCAGAAAAGTATGCTATAAACCAGAAAAATATGCTATAAACCAGAAACATATGCTATAAACCAGAAAAATATGCTATAAACCAGAAAATATGCTATAAAACCAGAAAAATATGCTATAAACCAGAAAATATGCTATAAACCAAGAAAATATACTATAAACCAGAAAAATATGCTATAAACCAGAAAAATATGCTATAAACCAAAAAAATTACAAATAGTTTCACCTAAATTGATTAAATCTTTACCATTTCACAGCATATTGAATTTTAAGTACTTATTATTATAAATTATGCAAATTTGTATTTGCATTTTGTGACATCAGAAAGATAATTTCCTCGTTAACTAATTGTTTATCAATCATTCACCAATGTTCTTTGATTGGGATATTAAGCTGTCTTCTCTTTTACGCATCACAACTTTTGCATACATTAAAATGTTTTTGACATAATTTGAAGATGATTCTGAAATTTTAAGCTATATTTGATCAATATCAAATCTCTACCTCACCATTTACCTTTAAAGGAATATTTTCATACATTTATAATAGAGGACTTTTAAAGAAACAAATTAGTGAAACAACCATGTTGATATCATATTCTACTTTTGAGTTATTGCATTAAAAAATTTCATCATTGTGACCTCACGCAGTGTTTATGTATTTCTATCAATTGAAAACAATTGTTTTTCATTCACTTAGAGTGTAAGGTACATGAGCAGATGGACAAAGCACATTCTTAATTAGTGTCTGCTGCACCCCATCTCAATATTTAAACAAAATGATTCCAGTAATTAAGAAAGGCAATTAATTTTTAAAGAAATATACACAAATTGTCTTGCATTGGCCTTTATGACATCACATTGTACACTGTGAGGCACAGGCATTCCTAATCTTACAGTACTACTCACTACAAACTAAATATATAACAACAAAGCAAGACACTTCTACTGGTAATCCAGCGCCCTGAGCTCTTCTAACCCATAGGGTCGCTGCTTCATGACGTCATTGCTGTAGCATGACATCTAGGTGCTGGATTACCGGTAGAAGTGTCAGGCCTTGCTATTATATAAATATATATTAGTGTAGGATTAGAGTAGTAGCCTACCATCTACTGTGATAACTCCTAACCAGAACAAGATATGAAAATAGTTGTGACACAAATTTGTTTCTTTAATCCTCTATCTTATGCCTTTACAGGAAGTTCCTTTTATTTCAAATTTCAAAACATACAACCACAATCTGCAAAAGCCCTTCCTGTGAAGAATTTTGATAAAAGACATTTTTTGACAAATTTACTAAAAGCATATCAATTCAAAGCCCTTCTCTGACTTTCTTTTCTACTGTTCTTTATTGGCAGCGGTGGAAAGTATATTTTATTGTCTGGAACCATATTTCTGCGAGCATACTGCATTAATAATAACAAAACCAAAACTACATTTTTCCTATTTTGTTTTCCCCTTTTCTTCCTCCTTGTTCTTTCTGGAGACCTGAAGAAATTTCTGGGACCATTGTTGTTGTAGTCTGGTAAATTTTACACCCATGTTTAACAGTCTCAATGTCACATTTGATAACCAAATCTTTCAGTACTCCAAGGCACATGTACAGTAGAACATACCATATCCCTTGCGGTGCAAACGCAGGACCCCAGTCCCAACTAAAAGAACACTGTTCCTTTCTTATGAAGTTTGGGTGACACAGGCCATGTTGAACCTTGGGTGGACAGTCAGGTGGTATGTCATATGACGAATGCTCCTTGAATTTCTTTTCTGCATAGGTTGGGGCCGATACAAATGCAACACTGATATTGTTGATACCCTCCTGCATGATAAAAATGAATATTGTAATTTACAGGGTCAGTGGTCAGATCTAGCGGTCAGCTCTACAACCACCAGAGAGACAAAAATGTGAACATTGGCATCTTCTTCAGAGTGAATTTTAAATGTGTTACAAAATTGTATAAACATGGTTGGTGTAGAACGTTTCATACTGTATAAGTAAGATCTCACACAGTGACTGTCCTAGCAATTGTTGATGCATTTTAATGAAATTAATGTCCATTTTTTTTCATTACATGAAAAAATTATTTTAAACTTTCTTTTACTTTATATTTATAAGAGGCTCTGTTTTTAAAGTCTCCTAGCCTTACCAAGGAAAAGCCTATAAGCTAACCAGAAGAATGAGTCAAAGCTGGACCACTCATGCTTTCTCAAAATATTGAAGATAAATGAAAGCCTCCTGACAAACTACCGTGAGTGAGGCAGATCTTATACCCTTGTTTGATCTTCTTTATCTTTAGAGGAACCTTGAATACATGTGCTCCTAATTTTCAGTTACTAGAAGTAAATCCTGGGCAGAGGGGGACGGGAAGGGAGGGGGGTATGTGTCCCACACTTTTGGGTAAATCCCTAATACTAATACATATCAATTTTTTGGCACAGTAGAAATTGAAAAAAAGCGCTATTATCCCTCCCTCAGCCCCGCCCTCTTCCCACACACACACACTTTCTTGTATGGATCTACACATCTACATGTACTAATGGTGATGACAACCATTTCCACTGGCGTTATTAGTTTCCATGTGGGGGAGCGATGCTGGTCATTTACCTTTCCCAGAGTCATAATCTTACTTTCAGAAGAGAAAAGCAAAATATGAATGATAAATAACTAAATAAGGTCAGCAGCTAGGCCTATTTACTGGCATCTCCTCTTTATTTATTTTTCGAAATGGGCAACAATGGTCTAAATGAAAGGGGTATGAAAAAATTCAGCTTTTGTCAAATTTTCTGAATTTCCACTAATCGAGAGAAAAGGGGGCGGGGGGAGGCGGGAGGGAGGCGGGGGGAGGCGGGGAGGGGAAGGGGGTATCCCACCTGTCCAGCTAGCAACACAAATATGAGCTTTTTCTTCTTCTTCTTTAAAAAAAATATTGATCCTCCCTTACGGTATGCCTTTCCAAGTTTCTTACAACCTCATGTTCAACTAAGAAATGGTAGTAATTTTGTTTTTATTTGTTTTACATTAAAAAGGCCTAATTATTACAAGGGCTGCATTATATAAGTACAAGAGTTACGTAAAGCTTTATCTTACTGACAATGATTTAAATTGTGAATCATTAAAAGATATGGTATTCTGTGTATAGAGAATACAATACCTTTGGTGCCCAGACTTTTGTTGAACCTCTGTATAAAGACCACATGTATTAGAATTTGTGATGGCCAATTTCCACCATATCTCGACACAGGTATAAATTTATCTTTATCTCCAGTGGTGGAAGTAGTGTTGTCGATTACCTATTATCGCCGCCATTTCTGTTCAAATAATGTTATTTCAAATTTTCATATTGCAGATTGTTGCAATTTTGATCAACTTCCTCTTGTTATGGACATTACACGAACAGCCAAGAAGTCATGAATATTCAGTATGCAAGAATAAATCATTCTGCTCTGTATTAGTTTAAATAGTCTGAAGACACCATTAGTTCTTACTCAGACAATTGGAACATGGATGATAAATTGAAGGCATTACATAATCTGATGGCAAATCTAAATGATAATTCAGTAGATTCAACCATAAGCAATATGATGATTTTTTTCCGTAAGATTTATGGTCCAAAAATTGTTTTTAAGAATCGCCCCAAGTGCGATGATGCAAGTTGGTTTGATAACAAATGTTATGCCTTCAAGGTTACTGTAACGAGACGTTGCACCATTTTAAACTAGAACGGTAAATACCGCATGGTTCGCATTCCCATGCAAATTGACACCCATATCATATGACCCGGCCAATTATAAAAATGCCATCTTACACTAAGTCCCACATGGCATCCCATGTACCACATGGCATCCCACCCCATGGCATCCCACCCCATGGCATCCCACCCCATGGCATCCCACCCCATGTCCCACATGACATCCCATCCCATGTCCCACATGGCACTAACCACTACACGGAGGTCTGTTATATCGCTTCTTTATTCTATGGGGTTTGGTTTTGCATGGATGAATCAAGGGGTTGGGGGGTTGGTGAAGAGCGTATTTTCTTAAACATTTTGAATAATAGATGAAGATGAACAAAATTGATTATTGGTATACATTCAGCAGACTCATTACGTTCATATCTTTTATACAAGAAGGACAATTTTGTTTAACCTTATGTACTATATTTGACTAAGCTGATACGGAGAAAAGCCCTAGCAAAATTACATTGTGCAGTTCTTGACATTGCTGTGAATTTAGACTATAAAAGCAGAATACTGTACCTTAATTTGAATCAAAGAATTTTTCAATTTTGTTCTCTATGTGAAATTGATGATGAGTACCAATTTATTCTTAATTGCCCCTTGCTTAATGATACAATCCACCTTTAATTATCCAGATGTACATCAATTTAACAATTCACTTATCTCAAACTCCGAAAAGTTATGTAAAATTCTTTCCGGTGTTATTATCTAAGCATCTAACTTAATAATTCCTTGAAGTGATTCAGCAAATTCGGAGTAAAAGCGTTTTGAGTCTTTGCCATGACCTCAATCAATTTCCAGCAGGAATAGACTTTCCCATCATTTTCAGTGAATAAGATTTACTGCAGGAAAAAAAATTCACCCAGTCATAAATCACAAATTTTACATTAATTAAAAAGAGGTTAATCTTTTATATAAAAATAAAAGCCTATTTTCAAATTTCATAAACTGATCTGCTCAGATTTTAATACCCTTGCAACCAATATAGAAACTGCTACATGTCCATAGACCTTTTAAAGGACGAGGTCAGTGGTCAGGCATCTTAAATGAAAGAGGACTTTAAAAGAAACAAAATAGTAAAGAAAGCATTCACAAATCTTATTCCGTTAAGGAGATATTCAAGTTTAAAGCTCTGTCTTATCTGTGTAGAAATGATTGGTGTAGTGAGACTACTATGGAAAGTTGGTGTCCTCATCCTCACACTCTTAGCAATTGTTAGTTTATCTTAAAGACAGTTTATTTAATTTTTTCAAATTTTTGAATTATTTTTATTTGAGCTTTCTTCAGGTGGATATTATAAATATCCTTCCTATATTCAGCTCTACTACTTTTTTGACATATCCCATGGCTTTTAAGCCACAAAATATGATAAAAGACATAAAGACTTTGAGAAATCTGAGGCTATGACATCACAACTAGTCCGATTTCAGTCATTTCTAAACAAATGATACCAAACTTTGAACTTAGATATCTCCTTAATGGAATAAGATTTTTAATGCTGTCTTCACCATTTTGTTTCTTTTGAAGTCCTCTTTCATATAAGACTTGCTTGACCCCTAAACTAATCCTTTAATTATTTGAGCTTCTGAATATTGTCTTCCCCAAACTTCTTACCTTCAGCAAAGTCTTGACATTCCAGGTGTTTCGGATGAACATATTACTGGAATTGCCCACAAATTCTCCATTAATAAACACACTTGCGACTGTATCAAGGCCCTCACTGACAAGAAACACGGACGATTTTGTAAGGACATCTTTTGTTACTGTTGGTAGAACATATGATGCGTGATGAATTTAGATTGACAAAGAAGAGAAGGATGGTTCAATAGTATAATCTGTGTCTTCTAGATGTACTGATGATTTGTATGATGCACTTGATAATGGTCAGTCAATGGTCATTGGTGAGTCATACATTCATTCTCAATGACCCACTACTGTGTCAAAATTAGGACAGACCTTTCCACACTTTTTACACCCCTCAACATCAATTTCTGACCGACCACTCTTTGATAATACCAGACCATTATTTTCCTATGACACACTAGATTTTCCCCATAATTGATGGTCTAAATGTGTATTTGTAAACAAGAGTGGTAAATTCATAACAAAAAATTCATAATAAAAGATCCAATAATTACAGCAACAATTTCCAAGTGAAAAAAACCCACAAAATTAATTCAATGCCTTGATATCATTGAGTACTACAATCAATCAATCGCCATAAGCCCAGCGGCTCGTTGACGCACTCCTCAGGGTCATTGAATAGTAGCCAGATCAGATGCAAGTATACAGTAAGTATTACAGACAGAAGAATAACTTACTGAGAATATACAAGAGTTGAACTCATCAAAGAAATGTTCCCTTGGTTTTTGTAAAATTGTATTTGAAAGTAACTACAGAGCCATTACTTTTAGAGCCAATTTGGTATAAAAATTAGCTTGATATAATCATCTCATATCGTAGTTCGCCTTTTCAGGAAATATGGATCATTTTAAAGAGTTTTCCCAATTGCATTTTAAAGTTTTAGAGGTTAGCAACAAGGCGGGCACATCGTGACTGATCAAAGCTAGTGTGGTAGTTCGAACATGTCCCTGAATCACCCTTTTGAAGAGTGCCACGCAGGTTGATATTGTAGCTTCCTCTGGCCAGATACCAGTTTTCCAAATCTCTTTAACTGCTACATGAATAGCTGTTAAGACTGATGTATCCTTGCAGGCTTCTTGTACAGTATGATAAATTTGTATTTGATGATGTCATGGAGGCAATTTCATTGCAAATGTCTATGTATTTCTTTGAAAGTTAATTGGTTGTTTTTGTATGAGTGGAAACAATTTTCCAAAAGATATTGAAGTAGGGTATATTTGGCAATGTATATAAATACCTAACTCTCATCATTTTATTTTTCTAGCAGGTTTTACTAATAAAATAGATGATAGATTTTAATGAATTACATCAACTTTGTGGGAGAATGTGTTGCTGTGATGTCATACTAAGCCTTTTCCTATTCATTTATTGGCATTTTTTGTGAAGCATAAAATTTGAATATCTCCTGGTAGGGATAACATACCAACATGATTTTTATACTAAATTTTTTCTAAACGTTTTCTCTTTCTTATGAAAGGTTACAACAACAACAAAAGTGGGGATATTTCTTTAAATGCAAGCTATGGGGTATTACCTCTTGAAAACATGGAAAGTAAAACTCTTTAAATAAAAGCAAGGGCCATACTTCTTTACAATCACGCACAGTAGATTTTTAAAATTAAGGGCAATAACTCCTTAAAATCAAAAGCAATGAATCTTTAAGAACAAGGGTGGTAGCTCTTTAAAATCAAGAAAATGAATCTTTCAAATCAAGGGCAATAATTTTGAAAAATCAAGACAATGACTCTTTAAAATCAATAACAGTAACTCTTTGAAATTGAGGGCAATAACTCTTTTAAAAGCAAGGCCAGTAACTCTTTAAAATCAAGTGCAATGACTCATTAAAAGGAAGAGCAGTAAATTCAAGAGCACTTATTCTTTGACCATTTACCAATCTTACATTACCATTGAAATCTCTGTAGTAAGTCCAGTTGTCATACACAATCCATCTGTACTCTTCATCTCTGAATCTGTAATATGGTTCACCGATATTTGCATTATGCTTGAGGGCAGTATGCACACCTCCTGGAACCTCAGCTACCAAGTCATAACCTTGAAATAAAATTGAAAAAACATGATGAAATAAAGTACAATAGATATTTCTCCTAATACTGTAATATATCTGATTTATTGGCGAAAGGTCAAGCAATTATCTTGAGACGAGGTTCCTTCTATAAATGACTGAATTAAGTCTGCTATAATTTACAGTAGGGGAGGCAGGTAGCTCAGTTGGTTGAGCGTAGGGCTGAGATGCTGGAGGTCCAAGGTTTGAGTTTAATGAAGATTTAACCAGCAATTTTTCCACGGAAATGCAGAACAATATGCTGACATCAAATGCAGAGGTTCGTCTTCTGCATCACACCTTTCCTCCACCCAGCCTTTGAGGAAAAGTGGCCAATGGTTGGGTGGTGCTTACCATCCTTCAGATGGAACATAAAGCTTTAGGTCACGAAGGCAAGGTTCCTCACCTCCTGCCTGGTTCTTGATCCCTTTTTGCTTCATCCAATTCCGTCTTGGTCAAAATCCAAATGTTTATTCATGACCCATCCAGATACTGAACAGGCTTTGATGAGTATCTACTGTACATGGATGTAGGAGTACAATTTGTACAGCTTCAAGTGTTATCTGTTATTTACTGTTCAGGCAGAAATGTACTGTTTTGACTTTAGGGACATACAAAATTCAGAGTAATTGCAGAATACCCAGCAACTGCCAAGTAATTCTCATAGCCAGCTTCGTGGCCCCATGAACTTTTGGAATGAATTCATGCTGGGGAATATTTTCTAAGTCCAGCAGACATTCCCTGTTTTGGCTCCACAGAAAGTTTTTGAATGAAATTTACCCAACTCCCTTGATACCCCTGGTTTGGCTCCGTGTCCACAAACTTTTGGGATGAATTATGCTTGTGATGGAAATTTTTCATAATCTCATACATACACCCCGAAACGGCTCCGCTGGCTCACTGTTGCGATTGGAATTTTTCATTATTTCACATTGGCCTAGAACTAGCCTACATACATGTACACTCTGGAGCGGCTCCGCTGGCTCCACACTTGTCACAGGAAGTTAGACCCATAGTTCAATTTGGTGAATATAATTGTAGTGTTTTCTTAGTTTTGTAATTTTGAGTGCGAAGCCGGCTTCATGGAATATGTAGGCCCTACGGAGTTGCAGGCCCATATTCTGCAATTAAGCCTAATGTTATTGTTAGGCCTGGGTCTAAGCCAAAAATTGCATGAAAATCAGGCAATTTTCCTGAATCACTTAAAACGAAACTAAGAATCAATCAAAATATTAAAATAATATAAAAAACAAACAAAAGTGTAATTTTCATTTGCTTATTCACAATCTGAATTATTAAAATATCCAACTTGGAAGTGTACAAAATTGCCGGATGAACAAATTAACAATTTTACTCAGCAAAACCGTAAGTAACGTTAACGTTAAGTACAATTACTAGGCCTATGGTTTAATACTATTAAATGCTATTAACAATAGCATGAAATGCTATTGACAATAAATGCTACTGAATGCTGAATACTGAATTGTCGGTGAATACTATGGCAATAGCATTCACCAACAAGCCAATCAAATTATCGCCGCGGAAGTGACGTTGGTAGCAAGTATCGATTTTCTTGGTGATGGATCAATCAACCAGGAAGTTGGCAATGCCAAGTCCCTGAATCAACCATCTTGAGACGAGATTTTCTGTTTAAGATATGATAACCTGATATGATGACCTGATATGATGACCTGATATGATGACCTGATATGATGACCTGATATGATGACCTGATATGATGACCTGATATGATGACCTGATATGATGACCTGATATGATGACCTGATATGATGACCTGATATGATGACCTGATATGATGACCTGATATGATGACCTGATATGATGACCTGATATGATGACCTGATATGATGACCTGATATGATAACCTGATATGATAACCTGATATGATAACCTGATATGATAACCTGATATGATAACCTGATATGATAACCTGATATGATAACCTGATATGATAACCTGATATGATAACCTGATATGATAACCTGATATGATAACCTGATATGATAACCTGATATGATAACCTGATATGATAACCTGATATGATAACCTGATATGATAACCTGATATGATAACCTGATATGATAACCTGATATGATAACCTGATATGATAACTTGCTTGCTTGTAACATGTAAGTTGTGATATTGGCCCAACGAAAACTCACTTCTGTTTGAGTTGTGAACCCTCCAATGAACGTTTTGAACTGGGCATCTAAGGGAACTGTGACTGCTAGAGGTTCACTGCAGGAAAGACGAAAATAGAAAACAAGAATGAGACTAATCACTGCCCGACACATGTTTGTTTGTGTTACTGTCAGTGTAAGACAGTCTATGACTTAGTGTTACTAGGCTAGGCCTAGGTTAGGCCTACACAGTACAGGCGTAACGTTAAGTTCAGGCGGTCTAGCGTTAGTCTGCCATCAATCGGTAGCACCTAAGTAATTAACGTTTTCATAAACACGTACGTAACATGCGATCTGTGATAGAATGGTGGTTCGGCAGATTGGCTACATAGTGATTCTGAATCTGAATCTGAATCTGAAACGGTTAAGTCGGCAAAAATCCTTCAAGAGGACATGAACGCCAACCGAGCGTAAAAAGTATGAGTAAAAAATAATTTTAAAAAAATAAATAAAAAAATAAATTAAAAAAACTAGTTAGCAATACAAGTGTTAGTAAGTTTAGCTTTGAAACAGTTGAGACTTAGTGCATGTACAATGTCTGACGGTAAAGCATTTCAATCCTTTAGTGTGTGAGGGAAGAAAGAGTGTTTATATACATTCTTTTTAGCATAGGGAACCTGGAAATTAAGGTCATGATTATTTCTTGTATTGGTTTTGACGGTGGGGATAAGTTCATCTTTATTGATGGCGACAAGATTGTTATTGATTTTATAGAGCATATTTAGCCGGGTGTTGTATCTTCTTGTTTTAAGCAGGGGCCAATCTAATTTATAAAGCATGTTTTTTACACTAGATTTATAAGAGTAGTCTGCCATACAGAACCTGGCTGCTCTCCTTTGAATAGATTCAAGTTTATCCACATCGCACTGGTGATGGGGGTTCCAGACTGCAGACGCGTACTCAAGTACTGGCCTGACTTTAAAAAGGCCCGTTTTTAAAAAGTAAAAAATCAAAATTTATAATATCATCATCATGGGTTCATATAGAGGTAAAGTAAACTCATTTGTATTTGTATTGAAATTGATGAAAACAAAACACAGAATTCGAAAAAAACTTTACCGTGCAACTGATTGCTGCAAATTGATGTTGGATCTTTTTTCGTATATCCTAGCCCAAATCAAGATATTGTTGTCTCTGATATTTTCTGTATTTGTTTTTGTTTTTTGTGTGTGTGTTGGTGGTGTTAGTTTGGGCTTTTTATTATGGGGTGACAAACCCTTCTTAGCTCGTAATTTTTTTACGGTTATGTTATGATGATAGTTGGAGAAATAAAATTTTCAAGGATTACTTCAGTGGTCAAGGAAATTTAAATTAACAAAAAATTTCCGATATGAAGGAAATCTTTCGAAAATTGAGGAAATATTTCGAAAATTTAAGCAAATTTTACGAAATTGAAGTAAATTTTACAAAGATTATCTCTTTGGAATACAAAAAGATGTGAAGGGAATCTAACTCTTCAAAATCAATTTGTCAGACCTTCATTATGGGGGGCCAATTGGTAATTGGCTCCCAATAGAATTATTGGGAGGGAGGAGGGGTTGTTTTGACCCCTGGTCTCCCGGTTCCTAAGTTACCACTTAAAAGAAAGTTGAGAAAAATCAGCTAAATGGTAAAATATTTTAAAAATTGTACGAACAGGCGCAATTAATAGACAATTTTGACTGGGGTGTGTAAAATATACGACCTCAAATTAACATATATCCCATTTCACCTTCCCAACTGCATTGATGCCTTGGTAATTTTAAGAAATTATTAACAAACAATTGAAGAGAATTGGTAAAGCTGAAGGAACTTTTTTTTAATTGAAGAAAATTTCCCGAAAATTGACCAAAAAGTTTTTAAAATGAAGGAAACTTTCCGAAAATTTACAAAAAAAATCCTAAAATTGAAAAAAAGTTTTCAAAAATTTTCTAAAAATGGCAAGAAAATTTCTCGAAAAGGAGGAAAATTTCCCGAAAAGTAACATTTTCTAGGGGAAATTAATACCAGAGAGGATTTTACCTCGGTTGTATGCTTTGTTCCTGGTTCGGGTTTAAGAAAGCCAGCACGCACGTTTATGCGATGCACATTGTTCAGTTATTTACCTATACCACGGATTAGTCTTTATGTATTCTTTCATGTTATGTCCTGCGATTTTGTGGCTTAAAATTCATGGGATACCGTATGTCAAAAAATTAGTAAAACTGAATCTAGGAAGAGTATTTATAATATATCACCTGAAGAAAGTTTGAGGAAAACTTAATTTAAATATTGAAAAAATTAAGTGAACTGTCCTTAAAATACATAAAGACAGAAATCTGAGGCTATGACATCACAACTAGTCTGTTTTTTGACGTTTCTACACAAATGATACTAAACTTTAAACTTAAATATCTCCTTATTAGAATTAAATTTTTGAATGCTTTCTTCACCATTTTGCTTTCTTTAAAGTCCTTTTTCGTATAAGATGGACATGCTTGACCACTGAAATAATCCTTTAAAGAATAAAATCTACTCGACAAAATTTGCAGCAATTGACGAAAAAAAACCCAATAGATCAATGTCGTAACGACACTTGATACATACAAACTGAATATAGAAGCATGAATATTAAAACTTTGAACCAATGAAAATTCAATATGGTAATGACGTCAACTCTCATGATAACAAAAAAACAAACAAAAAAACAGATCGTATCCATATGTTAAACAATACCAATACCAGAGCAATTTCATTCCAACTACGGGGCGTTATTGATAATTATAATGCTCTCCTCTTAACGTACGCTGCCTTTTCATGGGTCTAAAATGAAATGCACTTTTCTTAATGCCATCTTCCACTGACTAGATAGATATCCTTATCTGTAGTCCCTCACCCCTCCTCTTATAGGTTTTTCCAAGTTACGTTGTTCTTATGACAATTTTGAAAGTTTTCAATCCGCGCTGTTAGCTTCCTTTAGATTTGTAAAAGCGAGATAGTATTGTTCATACAGTTTCAAACATGTAACAATGATAATACTAAAGGTTTAATATAAAGCACACATATCCATCCATAGAGCACACGAAGGATACAATTGAATTCTCTAAACTGCAGTGAACGTTCTGATTGGCCCATATTTTAAAATGGATGGTCAAATTTGACCATGACAGTCAACAAAAAATTTAGCAATAGATTTTACCATAATATGGTCAAATTTATGGCCAAATGCAGAAATGTGATTATGAACTCATTTGTAGTTTTTTTTTTTTTTTTTTAAACTTAATTGGGAGCTTACCTGGTCCAAGCTCTCTTATCTAGTATATCATAATAGAAAGCTTAATTGGGAGCTTACCTGGTCCAAGCTCTCTTATCTAGTATATCATAATAGAAAGCTTAATCGAGAGCTTACCTGCTCCAAGCTCTCTTATCTAGTATATCATAAAGGAAAGCTTAATCGAGAGCTTACCTGCTCCAAGCTCTCTTATCTAGTATATCATAATGGAAAGCTTAATCGAGAGCTTTCCTGCTCCAAGCTCCTTATCTAGTATATCATAATGGGAAGCTTAATTGGGAGCTTACCTGGTCCAAGCTCTCTTATCTAGTATATCATAATAGAAAACTTAATCGAGAGCTTACCTGCTCCAAGCTCTCTTATCTAGTATATCATAATGGAAAGCTTAATCGAGAGCTTTCCTGCTCCAAGCTCCCTTATCTAGTATATCATAATGGGAAGCTTAATCGAGAGCTTACCTGCTCCAAGCTCTCTTATCTAGTATATCATAAAGGAAAGCTTAATCGAGAGCTTACCTGCTCCAAGCTCTCTTATCTAGTATATCATAATGGAAAGCTTAATCGAGAGCTTTCCTGCTCCAAGCTCCCTTATCTAGTATATCATAATGGAAAGCTTAATTGGGAGCTTACCTGGTCCAAGCTCTCTTATCTAGTATATCATAATAGAAAACTTAATCGAGAGCTTACCTGCTCCAAGCTCTCTTATCTAGTATATCATAATGGCAAGCTTAATCGAGAGCTTTCCTGCTCCAAGCTCCCTTATCTAGTATATCATAATGGGAAGCTTAATTGGGAACTTACCTGGTCCAAGCTCTCTTATCTAGTATATCATGATAGAAAACTTAATCGAGAGCTTCCCTGCTCCAAGTTCTCTTATCTAGTATATCATAATGGGAAGCTTAATCGAGAGCTTACCTGCTCCAAGCTCTCTTATCTAGTATATCATAATGGAAAGCTTAATCAAGAGCTTCCCTGCTCCAAGCTCTCTTATCTAGTATATCATAAAGGAAAGCTTAATCGAGAGCTTACCTGCTCCAAGCTCCCTTATCTAGTATATCATAATGGGAAGCTTAATTGGGAGCTTACCTGCTCCAAGCTCTCTTATCTAGTATATCATAGTGGAAAGCTTAATCGAGAGCTTTCCTGCTCCAAGCTCTCTTATCTAGTATATCATAATGGGAAGCTTAATTGGGAGCTTACCTGGTCCAAGCTCTCTTATCTAGTATATCATAATGGGAGTTTAATCGAGAGCTTCCCTGCTCCAAGCTCTCTTATCTAGTATATCATAATGGGAAGCTTAATCGAGAGCTTACCTGCTCCAAGCTCCATTATCTAGTATATCATAATTGGAAGCTTAATTGGGAGCTTACCTGGTCCAAGCTCTCTTATCTAGTATATCATAATGGAAAGCTTAATCGAGAGCTTCCCTGCTCCAAGCTCTCTTATCTAGTATATCATAATGGAAAGCCTAATCGAGAGCTTTCCTGCTCCAAGCTTTCTTATCTAGTATATCAAAATGGAAAGCTTAATCGAGAGCTTACCTGCTCCAAGCTCTCTTATCTAGTATATCATAATAAAAAGCTTAATCGAGAGCTTTCCTGCTCCAAGCTCTCTTGTCTAGTATATCATAATAGAAAGCTTAATCAAGAGCTTACCTGCTTCAAGCTCTCTTATCTAGTATATCATTAAAAAAGCTTAATCGAGAGCTTACCTGCTCCAAGCTCCTTATCTAGTATATCATAATGGGAAGCTTAATTGGGAGCTTACCTGGTCCAAGCTCCCTAATCTAGTATATCATAATGGGAAGCTTAATTGGGAGCTTACCTGCTCCAAGCTCTCTTATCTAGTATATCATAATGGAAAGCTTAATCGAGAGCTTTCCTGCTCCAAGCTCTCTTATCTAGTATATCATAATGGGAAGTTTAATTGGGAGCTTACCTGGTCCAAGCTCTCTTATCTAGTATATCATAATGGGAGTTTTTAATCGAGAGCTTCCTGCTCCAAGCTCTCTTATCTAGTATATCATAATGGGAAGCTTAATCGAGAGCTTACCTGCTCCAAGCTCCATTATCTAGTATATCATAATTGGAAGCTTAATTGGGAGCTTACCTGGTCCAAGCTCTCTTATCTAGTATATCATAATGGAAAGCTTAATCGAGAGCTTTCCTGCTCCAAGCTCTCTTATCTAGTATATCATAATGGAAAGCCTAATCGAGAGCTTCCTGCTCCAAGCTCTCTTATCTAGTATATCAAAATGGAAAGCTTAATCGAGAGCTTACCTGCTCCAAGCTCTCTTATCTAGTATATCATAATGAAAAGCTTAATCGAGAGCTTTCCTGCTCCAAGCTCTCTTATCTAGTATATCATAATAGAAAGCTTAATCGAGAGCTTACCTGCTTCAAGCTCTCTTATCTAGTATATCATAAAGGAAAGCTTAATCGAGAGCTTACCTGCTCCAAGCTCTCTTATCTAGTATATCAAAATGGAAAGCTTAATTGAGAGCTTACCCGCTCCAAGCTCTTTTATCTAGTATATCATAATGGAAAGCTTAATCGAGAGCTTTCCTGCTCCAAGCTCCCTTATCTAGTATATCATAATGGGAAGCTTAATTGGGAACTTACCTGGTCCAAGCTCTCTTATCTAGTATATCATGATAGAAAACTTAATCGAGAGCTTCCTTGCTCCAAGTTCTCTTATCTAGTATATCATAATGGGAAGCTTAATCGAGAGCTTACCTGCTCCAAGCTCTCTTATCTAGTATATCATAATGGAAAGCTTAATCAAGAGCTTCCCTGCTCCAAGCTCTCTTATCTAGTATATCATAAAGGAAAGCTTAATCGAGAGCTTACCTGCTCCAAGCTCCCTTATCTAGTATATCATAATGGGAAGCTTAATTGGGAGCTTACCTGCTCCAAGCTCTCTTATCTAGTATATCATAGTGGAAAGCTTAATCGAGAGCTTTCCTGCTCCAAGCTCTCTTATCTAGTATATCATAATGGGAAGCTTAATTGGGAGCTTACCTGGTCCAAGCTCTCTTATCTAGTATATCATAATGGGAAGCTTAATCGAGAGCTTTCCTGCTCCAAGCTCTCTTATCTAGTATATCATAATGGGAAGCTTAATCGAGAGCTTACCTGCTCCAAGCTCCATTATCTAGTATATCATAATTGGAAGCTTAATTGGGAGCTTACCTGCTCCAAGCTCTCTTATCTAGTATATCATAATGGAAAGCTTAATCGAGAGCTTCCCTGCTCCAAGCTCTCTTATCTAGTATATCATAATGGAAAGCCTAATCGAGAGCTTTCCTGCTCCAAGCTTTCTTATCTAGTATATCAAAATGGAAAGCTTAATCGAGAGCTTACCTGCTCCAAGCTCTCTTATCTAGTATATCATAATAAAAAGCTTAATCGAGAGCTTTCCTGCTCCAAGCTCTCTTGTCTAGTATATCATAATAGAAAGCTTAATCAAGAGCTTACCTGCTTCAAGCTCTCTTATCTAGTATATCATTAAAAAAAAGCTTAATCGAGAGCTTACCTGCTCCAAGCTCCCTTATCTAGTATATCATAATGGGAAGCTTAATTGGGAGCTTACCTGGTCCAAGCTCCCTAATCTAGTATATCATAATGGGAAGCTTAATTGGGAGCTTACCTGCTCCAAGCTCTCTTATCTAGTATATCATAATGGAAAGCTTAATCGAGAGCTTTCCTGCTCCAAGCTCTCTTATCTAGTATATCATAATGGGAAGCTTAATTGGGAGCTTACCTGGTCCAAGCTCTCTTATCTAGTATATCATAATGGGAAGCTTAATCGAGAGCTTCCCTGCTCCAAGCTCTCTTATCTAGTATATCATAATGGGAAGCTTAATCGAGAGCTTACCTGCTCCAAGCTCCATTATCTAGTATATCATAATTGGAAGCTTAATTGGGAGCTTACCTGGTCCAAGCTCTCTTATCTAGTATATCATAATGGAAAGCTTAATCGAGAGCTTTCCTGCTCCAAGCTCTCTTATCTAGTATATCATAATGGAAAGCCTAATCGAGAGCTTTCCTGCTCCAAGCTCTTATCTAGTATATCAAAATGGAAAGTTTAATCGAGAGCTTACCTGCTCCAAGCTCTTATCTAGTATATCATAATGGAAAGCTTAATCAAGAGCTTACCTGCTCCATGCTCTCTTATTTAGTATATCATAAAGAAAAGCTGAATCAAGAGCTTCCCTGCTTCAAGCTCTCTTATCTAGTATATCATAAAGGTAAGCTTAATCGAGAGCTTCCCTGCTCCAAGCTCTCTTATCTAGTATATCAAAATGGAAAGCTTAATTGAGAGCTTACCCGCTCCAAGCTCTTTTATCTAGTATATCATAATGGGAAGCCTAATCGAGAGCTTCCCTGCTCCAAACTCTCTTATCTAGTATATCATAATGGAAAGCTTAATCGAGAGCTTCCCTGCTCCAAGCTCTCTTATCTAGTATATCATAATGGAAAGCTTAATCGAGGGCTTACCTGCTCCAAGCTTGATCATCATTTTAGGAGCGAGTAATAATGTAGAAACTAGAATGAGACTAGAAATATGAAGTAGGTAATTCTCGCCTGGCATGTATTTTTGATTTTCTCAATTTACAATTAGTAACAATTAGGCCTATGTATATTTTACAAGTAATAGAGATTAGAGAAAAAGTGTTAAGACTTTTTGGCTATGGTTGGCAATTGTGATTACCAAAAAAAAAGAAACTTAATTTATATGCAAACACAACCCTTAATCATACATATTTCATAATCGGACCTCAGGCTAAACCTGTTTCACAACACTCCATTGTTATGCCAATTACAAAATTATTATAAACACAGCATTTTACTTCATTTATTTCAGTAATCTCACCGAATCTTCACTTCGTTAACTGTTTAAGAGATATATAAACAAGTATTTTAATTGTTTTGAAAATATAAACACATGCAGAACTCCCAATCTGCCAATGCTTATCAATGCATTTAATACATTGTGGCAGTTAGATTTGTGAATGTACATGCATAGCATACCTTACATACTAATGAGCAGAAGTCTAACATTTTGTATGGAAATGTATTATGCAAATAAGCTGCTTAATATGTGCACACCACCTTACAATTCAGTGTGAACAATTATCTTCACATTCATCATTTGTGTAAGTAACATCGCCACATCCACCGGAATTTAAGAGAAATCAGATAAACTTATATTTCCACTGTAATGCAAATAAGCTAATTAGCATGCATACACATTAAATCATGCTCATTTAAATAGTGCCAATGTCCTCTACCCCTATGCGAAGTTATGTGAATGTACACCATTCATAAGTTAAGTCTTGTTCTCCGGTTAAAGATATTGCACGAAAGTGTATTTTTTTATGCAAATAACCTAATTAATATGCTATTAAGTGTGAACAATGCTCTAAGCATATGATCATCTGCGCAAATAACACCACTATACCATCCTTAATCTAAGACATATAGAATATTTTTTATTGTTATGCAAATGAGCTAATTAATATGCATACAAAAAACCAAAACTCAATTATGCTCATCTGAGCAGTATCAATGTCCTCTACCCGTGTGCCAAGCTACATGAATATAAACCATTTTGAAAATACTTACTTTTAGTTGTGATATCAGGTTAAACATTTCGCATGAAAGTATTGTTACGCGAAGACCTGCTGGATCCTCATAAGGGAATCCCTGGCATACGTAATACAAGTTAGGTCCCTTAAGGTAGTTTTGAAAATTAAAACATTAGTTGTTCTGCTCCTTAAAGTTTTAAACAGTCAGACCCGACCTGATACATAACTAGGTCGGGTCAGATTTTTCCTCTTTATTTTCTTTATTCTGAAAGCCTTAGTTGTTGTGGAAGTTGGTGCTGAGTATCATATTAGCAATGGATGAAGTCCTTATTGTGTGGTTATTTTAATTAAGATAAAGTAGTCTCACTATTTGCTACAGTAAGTTTGTGGTTATGATTTGCTGGAACAAATTTTTAAGGAGAAGGACAAGTCATGAAAAAATCCCGAAAAGGAAAGATATTTCACGAAAATTTATGCAACTTTCCCCTAAATGAAGGAGATTTCACAAACATTGAAAGAAATTTCACAAAAATGAAGAAATGTTTACAAAAATTTCACGATATTTTATGTAAATTTTCTGAAAATGAAGAAAAATGAATGCAAACTTCTCGAAAAGGAAGATAAATTCCCAAAAATAAAAAACATTTCACGAAAATTGATGCAAATTTCACGAAAATTGAAGCAGATTTGCCGAAAATAAATTTAAAAAAATTCCCCAAAATGAAGGAGATTTCACGAAAATTGATGCAAATTTCTCAAAAATTGAAGCAGATTTCACGAAATTGAAGAAAGTTTTCTGAAAATAAAGGAAATTTCACAAAAATGAAGACAATTTTCACAAAACTTGAAGGAAATTTTACAAGAATTGATGCAAATCTCCCAAAAATAAAGTTTATCTCAAAGGAATTTTCCTGAAAATTGAGGCAAATTTCGTGAGAACTGAAAATGATTTCCCGAAAATGAAGGAAGTTTTCGAAAATTGAAGCAAATTTTACGAAAATTGAAGCAAATTTTACGAAAAATGAAGCAAATTTTTCTGGAAAATTGAAGTTTTTGGAAAATTGAAGATTTGCGGAGGAAAAGATGCCATAATGGAATCTGACTCTTCAAAATCAATTCGTTAGACCTTCATTATGGGGGTTCCAGAAGGGAGGGGGAGCAAATGGTACTTGGCCCCCAATACATTTTTGGGGGGGGCCTGGCCCCCTGTTTCTACAGTACGCCACTGAAGTTATATTAAAA
Source organism: Chiridota heheva (assembly GCA_020152595.1). NCBI lineage: Eukaryota > Metazoa > Echinodermata > Holothuroidea > Apodida > Chiridotidae > Chiridota > Chiridota heheva. Next base: position 270,432 of record JAIGNY010000879.1, read on the forward strand.
AGGAAGCAAGAAATGGTCAACCTTAAATCTACCCAATGTGGTGTAGCGGTTATAATACATGTCTACAGACCACGAGGTCCTGGATTCAAGCCTTGATTGGGTAGACACGCCAGTGCACCACAATTGGTTATCAAAGGCCGTGGAAATTGACTTGGTTGTCAATGATATGTCTGTCCGTACGTCGTACCTGTGTTCTCGTCCGGGTTGTTTTAAGCCTTTCGTGAGCATTGTTACTATCATAACCGATTACGCAGGTGACGACCCCGTCATTGTAATTGTGTGTCCACTCGTCGTCGGTCAACCTTAAAAACTTAAGGGTGTATGCTTCAAATTCATTTACACCCATGAGCCAAAAAGGTTTCCATATTTGCCGACGACCAGACCCTCCCCCACCCTTGGCTACGCCCCTGCCGGAAAATGTTCATCGGTTCAGAAGAAAATGGTTGGAAGAAAAACGACGTTCAGACTTCTGTCGGAATTTAATCTTCTTTGTCAGGAACTTCGATGTTTAGAATTGCAGTGACAGAAAGAAAAAAAAAACTAATCGAACGTTTGTCGCAAAATCTGATCTCTTGTCGTAAAATACAATGTACCGGTAGCGTACTACTGTACGTCTGTTCGTCAGGCTAAAAACATGCTTAACCACTTTCTTCTACCTTTTTTTTTGGTTTCCGTCTTTCTTTTTTCTTTTTCTTTTTTTTTTTTTTTTCTTTTTCCTTTCTTCTCCCTTTTCCTTTTTGCCGACAATCATGTTCAATTTGCCGACGACCACAAAGTTGGGGGTGCGGCACCCCCGTTTGGCTACGCCCTGAACGTGAGGTATGTTTATTTCATATTTGTCACCAGTATTTGTACGAAATATGCCTATTGCAGTTCCCCTGACCTTGTGAACATATAGTTTTCCTGCCACCTGTGTCTGGGTGACCGTTGCCCGACAAGATCTGCGCACCAATCGTGCGGTACCGACTGCCGACCTTGCGTCTTTACCTGACCTCTTGCGACCGGCGTTACACGTGGCGGCAGTGGTGTTGATTGTTCCATAGTGCCCGAAGAGTTCAGGTAAAGTCACAGTTGAAAGGTCGCATGTGCGTTAGCAGTTATACAATTGCAGGTGCGTTAGTAGCTGCGCAGTTGGAAGTACGTATGATGAGTTGTGCAGTTGTGCTTTAGTAGTTGCGCAGTTGGAAGTGCGTAAGGAGTTGTGCATTTGCAGAGTGGCAGGTGCGTTTTGTGCAGTTGGAAGTGCGTAATGAGTTGTGCAGTTAGAGCTATATTAGCAGTTAACCTTTCTGGGTTTAATGATTGACAGCTTGTTTTAACCAATCACCGCACGAATTTTCCTAGCAACAAAATATGCGTAACTAAGTGGGGAGGGTGGGGGCATGGAGGGGGAGCACAAACATCCTACGCGGTAATAGTATAATACAGCTGGCTAGCGGTGCGCGCTGATGTATTCAATGCAACTTACTGTACAAAACAAATTTCTGCACACGCAGACTCAGTGACAGCAAAATGGTGAACAAAAATTGCGCTTACGGGCTCGCTGCGGCTTTGTCAATCTGATTGCTGTTACCAAGAACAGATAACAAACTGAATTTTGTTTATCCTATTTGCTACAAATTCTAAAGATCCACAGAAGTGCCATAAATAACTCAAAGCTTTTAGCAGGCCTCACGAACATCTAGGCTAAATGTCAACGCATTGGGAATACACGATTCGATTTCGGATTTGAGGTTTGTTTGTCCCACATTGTTACCGCGTTGCTATGGTGAAAGTGGCCTATCTGGAAACCTGGAAAGTTTAGTTGGGGGTGCTTTAGCAGTTGCACAGAGCAGAGTTGCAGGTTCGTTTGTAGTTGCGCCGTTGGAAATGCGTAAGGGGTTGTGTAGTTGCAAGTGCGTTAGTAGTTGCGTGGTTGCATGTGCGTTAGAAGCAGTTGTAAACGGTTGCGTTAGTAGTTGCGCAGTTGAAGAAATGCAGTGCGTAAGAGAGTGCAAGAGATGCAAGGTGGGTCCACAAATGTGATTAAAAGTTGGTCACCGTCAAATCGCAAAAACTTGATTTCATTCATTTCAACAGCATACTGATTAAGGTGATTGAAAGCTATAAAACGTCTATATTTGGCATAATTTTCTGCAAAGCACAAAGTTAAAACTACTTCTCAGTCTCCTCTCCTTATTCGCATGAATGTAGCGAAGACTTGACACACGGACAGATTTGGGTAAAAGCTGAGCTGCATGTTAAAAAGAAGCTCCTTTTATCAGCACTATATCTAATTTACCTTAATTGTTTTCAGATTTTGGTATGGATTTCGGGTAACGTAAATCGAGTTTCACTATGACCCACTCCTTTGTTACAGTTTGTGCTCATCTAATTTTGATTCTGACTGATGTTCTGTGGAATTTGCTCTAATTGATGCAGACTGCCTCCACTTACGGATGTAAATACCACTTGTGCATCCAAATATGCACGCGACACCAATGACTGTTAAAACGGTCGGAACTACCCTCCACACCAAAAACTGAAGCACGAAGGAAAACAAGAAATCGTTAGTGGAAACAAGAGAAACAGTGACTGTTTTTTCGTACAGTAGTGCTAAATAGAGACCGCCAACACCAATAAACCCACAGAAGCCCGTCCCTACTAAGGCGTACCTAGGAATCCCACAAGGCGGCACGATCCATTCACCCAAGCCTGTCAATATACACGAGGGTATGATGATAGCAAAAATTCCGTAGCCTACAAGGTTAAAAAGTGGATGAATGGCTCTCAATCCAAGAAGCCGGATAATTGTGAGACTCATTGCAAATGAAACCGAAGAACCTAGGGCAAACAGTGATCCAATGAAATGGTCCTTTGATGTTCCTTCATTGTTACTCCCTACTTCAAACAAAAATGGCGGTTTTGCAACCAGAACCACGCCTATAAGTGTACCTGTAATTAGGAATACATCTACAACATGTAATCTCTCCTTCAGAAATATCCAACCGAAGATTCCACAAAACACAGGGTAGCTGTATATAATTGCATTAGTGTCACCTATTTCCATTTTAGCGTATGCCACATAAATCATTATGGTACATACTGTACTTATACAATTGCATAAAACAAAACCGAGAAATTCCATTTTATTGCAAGAAAGAGACATTTTGTTGTAAATAATCAAGGGTACAGTATATCCTATTGAAATCATGCCCCTGAATACAGTCATCTCAAATGGAGATATAGCGGAACCACACATTTTCGCGAATACGGCAGATAAAGAATACACAAGCGAGGAAAAAAACACAATTAACAATCCTTTATGGTCTTTAAATTTTCTAAAGAAAGAGCTGCAGTGTCGCCTTTGCAACGTCTCCGCTTCGTTGTAATTATTGGATGACTTATTATCTTCTACAGACGACATACTGTGCTCCTCTTCCATGATTGCTTCACCCGGTGGAGACGGCGACTCACACTGTTACAGGTACACGTGGGAAGCAGAATCCTTTGAAGACGCTTAGTTCGCTGTAGAGAAGAGAAAGAGCGGTGAGTAACATATGCACGACATCAGAGTCTGACATGAAGACAAGACACTGACGGTGCCAAGGGCGTAGGAAGCGGGCGGATGGGCGCTATACCCCCGTCAAAAATGTAGGCGGCGGAAGTATGCTTCCGTCCCCACTTTTCAGGGAAGAAAATCCCTTATTAGGCTTCTTTGTACCCTATGTGAAATATATAAACCTTTTCGGCGCTTCTTCTGATTTATTCGATTATAATTTATAATACCTCTGTCCGATCTCGGGTCCAATTTTAGTTTCCTAATTTGACTTGACCACACTTAGCCGTAAAATGTTGCATTACATCGTATACACTGACGTAGTGCCTGCGTATGTGTAACATACAACATGCAGTTCGGTACATGTACATGCAGGTGACAGGTCACCGTACTGCGAGCGTGTATGTTTAAAAAAAAATCCCACAATCGTGAAAATAAATGGGACAAAAATGAGACTTTTGAATGAGGAGGGGGCTTGAGGTTCGTGGTGAATAAACTTCAACCCCCAAAAAAAAACGCCTTTGGACGGTGCTACGGTGGGAGGGGGGGGGGTAAATGTCAAGATAAGTATTATTTTCCATGCTAATGATATAAATTATACACTTTATTTTACTGACATACACTGTACGTACATACGCAGTTTATTTGGAAAATGGCTTAAGCGTGACACAGTGTGTATACTTTTTACGAAATATAGAGTCAGGGCGCTGCGAGTAGTAATGTCGTAGACGTCGGGGCACGATATTGGCATGAAAAAGCTTCGCGTGTGCTTAATAACCGTGTGCTTAATAACTGTAATCTCTCACGAAAAGGGATGATACCAGCCATTTTAACTGTTGCCTTTTCTTCTTCTCTACATTCATCATTATTTTTCATTATATCATACACATTTTGTGATTTACCATTTTATCCGACTGATCAAGTCCGCTGAGACCTTCCTGGTATTGTAATCATTTGGCTTAGTTTCTGAAAAATTCCTGTTACTTTTTACGAGAAAAAAAAAACTTCGCGCGGTTCAAGTGTAGACTCTACACTTCAGGAATTCCAAGACTGGGTTTGATTTGCGTGTTAATTGTTCCCATGCAGTTTTTATTTAAAAAAGTATTTTCCCAACGAAAAGGAATGGGGGTCTGCCGGTCCCGTTGTATCGCTACTCATACATGGATGCTCATACAATACTCTAGGGGAGATTGAATTACTTTTGCTTAGTGTTTTTAATAGTTTCACAACTTGTGGCGCGGTGGGAGGGTGATTAAGGTGGTCCTGTCGTGCGGTTATTAATGAATAAATATGTGTCGTTTGAGTGTGTGTTTAGCAAGTGTTTCTTCCAGAAGCGTAATTTGGTAATTTGGCCTTATTTTGGATATTAACGATTGAAAATACTAATGCGGTGCATTGTAGGGGGATGCAGTACTAAAAATTTTGCAAATGTGAGTATACATTGCTTCCCAAAAGACACAAACACGAGACTGTCTTTAGACAAATTTCGTTAAGACCATGGTAACAAGCATTTCATGTATTATCTCCCAAAGACCCCAATATAATACCTCTGCTATCGTCCATTTATGGTGTTACTGACTCTTGATAATTTAATGACGTTAGTATTTTGTTTCAACGACCAAATATACCAGATTTTGCAAGTACTTTCCCATTGACTTTACGAGTTTACTTTGATTTTATCGTAACATTTAAAAAGCCAAATATTCAAATGTACTGTTGCAGTGGCGTAGCTAGGGCCCTGGCAGGGGCGGCTGCCCTCCCTACCCCCTACCCCTTAGTTACACTTCTGTAGTGATGCAAAAACATTACGGGTTTATCTGATGATAATTTTGGATTTATAACTGTCAGGAAATTCAGTGAAAGAAATGTGAAAATATCACTTAATTCAAGCAGCTAAAGGAGCAGTAGGCCGATAAGCTGATAAGTGAGGGCGTATTTTTGATAAGAGTCCCAAAAAAATCAAATGCTTATCCAGCACGCAACGTTATAGCAATTTTCTGGTTAATATGAATATTCAAGTTACCTTTGCCTTCACGTCGTCTGTGGGCTATGGAGGCATACAGTTTATTGTTCTGTTGTGGGTATTATATCTAGGAAATTTGCCAAACAAGTCCCTCACTTTTCGGTGTAGTGAGCTTGGCGAGCCTCGTAGCCCGCTGACGGTCGGCCTATACATCTATTGTTTATGGGCGGAGCCAGATGAGCTTGTCTTGCTCATCTGACTCGTTTCTTGCCTGTTTTCATTGACAAGGGGCTCAGCTCAAACTGATAACCCAAATCTTCATGGCATGCAATCATCACTGTCACTTTGCGTTTCAAGTTGATTTTAATCGTAACGAACTCGAACATGATAAATGAATGTCTGAATTATAAATATATGTTTTATTTAACTACATTAAATTATCTCAACAAAGATAATTCTTTCAAATCTAAATCTGGTCACCTAATATGTTGCGATAAGGTAACAATAAAAGCAACAGCAAAATCAGAAAGTAAAGGCAGCCAATAGAAGAGTCTAAGAAAAAAGCTTGAGTCATTAAATAAGTTCTTACAATAATCTATAAACCGTCTTGCAAACTTGTCTATTTGGACGGGGTTGAATTCCAAATACGAGGTACAAAATCCCCCCACTTACCCCTCTGCCCCTCCCAAGTACGTTTGGATTGAGGTTCATGTCAAAGAGATGGAGTTGAAATATAAAACGAAGCAGTCGCACAGGTTGATAGGGGTGTGGGAAGCTTTCGAAAAGTAGAGGAGGTACGACCTCTTTAGCGGCACTTTTCAAGTCATGTATAAGTTCCTCAGTCATGTATATAAAATAAAGAGCCAAAAGTAACACAGAAAAGCGGGCACTTTATGTTGAAAGAGGCACTTATGTATACAAATGTGCGCACATCTTGCACATTTGACAGTAAATGCGGGGCACTTTTATCATTTTTTCGGAAGTGTGGAGAGCGTGTTCCCCCTGTTGGGTACAAGTATAGAATACAGGCTTACCTTGATATTGTCCCTGGCTGGGCAGCGCACTTCCGAGGTCAAATGACAAATTAACCATAAATCTTCAATAATCTATCATTCTTGAATAAATCTCAATTAAGATGTCAGGTAAATTTCACATTTGACCTCGGAAGTCCGCTGCACTGCCGAGCTTATTGCCGGACATTTCAACCCCAATTTCAATCCCAAATTGCTTCTAATTGTAAAGAGTTTTATATCTTACTGGTTCTGGAAGCCTTCAACGTAGGAATGGCAGAATGGCTACCATTCTATGCTACGAAGAACAGGACGGAGTCAAGATAAAGATCAAATCGCAAGGTGTTGGGGAAATTATATTTAGTTCAATACAACTTTTTGCCTTACCTCTTGTTTCAAAACGAAAACAAACTTGCCCGAACCTTTGCCCGGACGAGGTATGTCGTGGTCGATATCCAAACCATGCATTACGTCCACAACTAGTATTGCGTAATTTAAGTAGGAAGTACAACCAGGGAGTCTAATGCCAACTCCCTGGTACAACACAAGCAATTTTTATCACTGCATCATGATGAAATCTGATTGGTCTGTTGGAGCTCGCGTGTAATTTTTGCGCTTGATTTTGTTTTTGATTTGCCGGTAGAGTACCAATATAATTCCAAAAACATGGATGTAGTTCAAAAGCAGTATAGAAAAAGAAAGAAACACAGTTGATCCTGCATAGGCTAATGTATAAAGGCAAGTCAGCAGCCAGAATAGACTAAGCCAGAACAAGCATCGGCCAAACAATAGATCCCCGTATCGATCCAATCAAAGAGCTTCTACACAGCTCTTTGATCCAATGCAACATTCATGCTTGCTTCATCATAAGCATAATATCAGAGAGTACGCTGACTTCAAAGGCAGTTGTGTTTGCTTATGAACAGTGCATGCGTGCACAGTTTATCATCCTCTATGCTTCAATGATTTAAAGTATTGATGAAATTGAAGAAGAATAACTTGTTTATTGAACTTTAAGTTTATTACGTAATCCCTTGGAAGACGCTTTTTTACTCTCGTGGCCCTTTAGAACTCCCCATAGTACCGTCTGACTGATGCCAGCCGTGTTAGTATGGGATCCGTAGGTGATGGCTGGCCGTCTGAGGGTACTTCAAAATTCTATACCCTCCTGTACTGTTTTAAGCGAGGTGTTAAAAGTGTAGGGAAATCTCAGTTTTAAGATCTATATAAAAACGAAACCATTTTTTTTTTTTATCCCCACAATGATTAGAATCGATGTTTGAGCCCATCCATGTCTTCAAAAACTTTTTATAGGTGATTTTAGTTACTTTTATTGAAGTATTTTGGACTACTTTTCTTTCCGTAAAAATTGTCTGACGAGCTCTCCAGAGTACAGTCAAAGTTCAAAACACTTTCATCGGGCTATAACATTTTAGCAGGGGTAATGTGTTCTAGATTATTTGAGGAAAAAATTAAGATAAAATTTATGAAGTACAATTATATAATCAAATCATTTCTTGTTGTTTTATTTATTTGTTTTCGCAGATTTTTTTGTTTTTTTACCAAATCTATTTAATAAAATTATATGAATTTTTTTTTTTTTAAATGTTGTCAGCAAAAAAAGTCCACCTGCAGTTTAGTGGAACATCCTAAAACTTATCTGCGGACGTTAAATAATTAATCACAAATGTGCGGTTACTAAGAAAATGGCGACCAAAATATGAAACTCGGAGAACTTTATCCCGTCGTGGTGCTAAATAGGTTAAGATTTAGGAAAAGTTTTTTGGAAAAGTGTATTATTTAGACCAATATGTATAACAATATCCAAAAAGTAAGTTATTTTCAATCATCAATTTTCTACAACGTGTGAATTAAAAGCAAACAAACATAGGAATTGCACGTAATTTATAACAACCCTCGTACGGCAATCCCATGTCAACCCGTAGTGGGTGATGTGTATTATAAGTAGGGACCCTCAGGACGCGACAGGCAGACAGGACTAGTAATGTAAACTCCGTGCAAAAAATCCACCATCTTTGATACCCTATGATACCAATTACAAGCATTTGTAAATCAAACTACACTATTTTGATATTAAGAAAAATCTGAAAATTAATACTGCATGATTATTTTTTAAAGCAAGAAGCAGAAAAAAAGTAAAAACTTAAAAAACATAACAGTATTCTATTTAGAAGCCTTACTGGAATTACAAAATAAGTTGGGCACCATTATGGAAAAAGGTAAACAATATGTGTTGACAGGTTCCGGTTGTTTGCATTGTAATATGATACCGGTACGACTAATATCAAACTCATGGACTGACGTATACTTGAAGGCGTCAAAACAATAATATTCATTATATTCTTTGTGATTGCGCGGCGTATACCAAAACCCTGCGCAGACCTGATAAAACTTGAGGGCTGGGAAGGAAGTGGATTGAATCTGAACTAATATGGAAATTATATGAAGTTAAACTATATTCGCTTTTCGAGTCCCGAAACACTTTATTCATTTAGCCAAATCAAAATCGTATCATTGTATAACGAAATGTAATTGCAGTCTTTATTTGAGCCTTTATTCGGACCTTGCTAATAGGGAGTCTTTATTGTAAAGTCGACGGTCACGACCAGTCCTTTTGGAATGGGCTGTGCTTGACGCTAATACAAAGATAAGCTGAGAGACCGTCCTGCTGGCGGTGTGAGAGACCGTCCTGCTGGCGGTGTGAGAGACCGTCCTGCTGGTGGTGTGAGAGACCGTCCTGCTGGCGGTGTGAGAAACCGTCCTGCTGGCGGTGTGAGAGACCGTCCTGCTGGCGGTGTGAGAGACCGTCCTGCTGGCGGTGTGAGAGACCGTCCTGCTGGCGGTGTGAGAGACCGTCCTGCTGGCGGTGTGAGAGACCGTCCTGCTGGCGGTGTGAGAGACCGTCCTGCTGGCGGTGTGAGAAACCGTCCTGCTGGCGGTGTGAGAGACCGTCCTGCTGGCGGTGTGAGAGACCGTCCTGCTGGCGGTGTGAGACCGTCCTGCTGGCGGTGTGAGAGACCGTCCTGCTGGCGGTGTGAGAGACCGTCCTGCTGGCGGTGTGAGAGACCGTCCTGCTGGCGGTGTGAGAGACCGTCCTGCTGGCGATGTGAGAGACCGTCCTGCTGGCGGTGTGAGAGACCGCCCTGCTGGCGGTGTGAGAGACCGTTCTGCTGGCAGTGTGAGAGATCGTCCTGCAGGCAATGTAAGAGACCGTCCTGCTGGCGGTGTGAGAGACCGTCCTGCTGGCGGTGTGAGAGACCGTCCTGCTGGCGGTGTGAGAGACCGTCCTGCTGGCGGTGTGAGAGACCGTCCTGCTGGCGGTGTGAGAGACCGTCCTGCTGGCGGTGTGAGAGAACGTCCTGCTGGCGGTGTGAGAAACCGTCTTGCTGGCGGTGTGAGAGACCGTCCTGCTGGCGGTGTGAGAGACCGTCCTGCTGGCGGTGTGAGAGACCGTCCTGCTGGCGGTGTGAGAGACCGTTCATGCTGACGATGTGAGAGACCGTCCTGCTGGCGGTGTGAGAGACCGTCCTGCTGGCGGTGTGAGAGACCGTCCTGCTGGCAGTGTAAGAGACCGTCCTGCTGGCGGTGTGAGAGACCGCCCTGCTGGCGGTGTGAGAGACCGTCCTGCTGGCGGTGTAAGAGACCGTCCTGCTAGTGGTGTGAGAGACGGTCTTGCTGGCGGTGACCCCACCAGAGATCCATAGGAAACCCTAGGGGTCTGCCAGGGTCATTGCCCGTCTGTCACCTCAGTCACAGACTGAAGAAATGACTCCAGCAGAGATCCCTAGGAGACCCTAGGGTATACTGGGGACATTCCGCGATCTGTCACCTAAGTCTCGGACTCCAGAAATGACCCAGCAGAGATCCCTAGGAGACCACTAGGAGTCTGCCAGGGTCATTCCTCATCCGTCACCTAAGTCGCAGACTGAAGAAATGACCCCAGCAGAGATCCCTAGGAGACCCTAGGGGTCTACTGGGGCCATTCCGCTATCTGTCACCTAGGTCACAGACTGTAGAAATGACCCCAGCAGAAATCCCTAGCAGACCCATAGGGGTCTGCCAGGGTCATTTCCCGTCTGTCACCTAAGTCGCAGACTGAAGAATTGACCTAAGGAGAGATCCCTAGGAGTCTGCTGGGGCCATTCCACAATCTGTCACCTAGGTCACAGACTGCAGAAATGACCCCAGCAGAGATCCCTAGGAGACCGAAGGGGTCTGCCATGGTCATTCCCCGTCCGTCACCTAAGTCACAGAATGCAGAAGTGACCCCACCAGAGATCCCTAGGAGACCCTAGGGGTGTACTGGGGCCATTCCGCAATCTGTCACCCTTTCCACCGCTGACCGGCCTTCCCACCGCTGACCGGCCTTCCCACCGCTGACCGGCCTACCCACCGCTGACCGGCCTTCCCACCGCTGACCGGCCTTCCCACCGCTGACCGGCCTTCCCACCGCTGACCGGCTTTCCCACCGCTGACCGGCCTTCCCACCGCTGACCGGCCTTCCCACCGCTGACCGGCCTTTCCACCGCTGACCGGCCTTTCCACCGCTGACCGGCCTTCCCACCGCTGACCGGCCTTCCCACCGCTGACCGGCCTTTCCACCGCTGACCGGCCTTCCCACCGCTGACCGTCCTTCCCACCGCTGACCGGCCTTCCCACCGCTGACCGGCCTTCCCATCGCTGACCGGCCTTCCCATCGCTGACCGGCCTTCCCACCGCTGACCGGCCTTTCCACCGCTGACCGGCCTTTCCACCGCTGACCGGCCTTCCCACCGCTGACCGGCCTTCCCACCGCTGACCGACCTTCCCACCGCTGACCGGCCTTCCCACCGCTGACCGGCCTTCCCACCGCTGACCGGCCTTCCCACCGCTGACCGGCCTTTCCACCGCTGACCGGCCTTCCCACCGCTGACCGGCCTTTCCACCGCTGACCGGCCTTTCCACCGCTGACCGGCCTTCCCACCGCTGACCGGCCTTCCCACCGCTGACCGGCCTTCCCACCGCTGACCGGCCTTCCCACCGCTGACCGGCCTTCCCACCGCTGACCGGCCTTTCCACCGCTGACCGGCCTTTCCACCGCTGACCGGCCTTTCCACCGCTGACCGGCCTCCCTGCGAACCCTACATACTTATGCCTACCTGCATACTACCTACCTATACATATCTACTGTATACGACCTCATGTTAATTCAAGACGATACTGAAGGGAAAACTATTTAGATGATTTGTTTGTTTACCTCTAACATAATAGGCCTATGTTAACACCATCACAGCACACAATTTTATCAAAATTTTTCTCAGGCATCGGTATTTGCATATTTTATCCAAATTTTGTGACGTATTACAAAACGACCTTGGTGTTTTCTCTTGTGTTTTACATGTCTATCATGATTCTTTAAAGTGTGCAACACATTCTGTTCAACAGTTTTGGGGTTTTTACTATATTGACCGCAATACAATTCTAGCAACTTTTCCATCAATTTCAGTGATTAAGATTTTAAGAAACAAATTTAAAGAATTGCACAATGATTTAGAGCGGTATATACGGTGATAAAAACGATTGCTTTAATGCCACTACTTCTAGTTTTCTGCTCTGATTTGCTTCAAAATTGGAACACACATTCATTTTGGAAAAATATTATTATTATTATTATCATTATTATTATTATTATTATTATTATTATTATTATTATTATTATTATTATTATTATTATTATTATTATTATTATTATTATTATTATTATTATTATTATTATTATTATTATTATTATTATTATTATTATTATTATTATTATTATTATTATTATTATTATTATTATTATTATTATTATTATTATTATTATTATCAAATTCTTTTCTACAGCACTTATTCTAATAATAAGCTCTAAGTGCTTTACAAAATGAAAATATAAAATACATAGAATTTAAGAATAATGTAAACATAGATAATATACGACATATGTTAAAAAGATAAAAGGTATAAAAGTATAAAGGCAACAGGAATAATGTAAAGCTAGCAAGGGAACACAAGTTTAAAAGTTTAAATGCGTATAGATCTTAAAAATATAAAGTTGCAAAATTAGGTTATTTTATAATTTCGGATAGAAAGAGCAAAAATACATGTGAAAACAAATCTAGGCAAGGTGAAATTATAGAAATGCTAAGAAGTACAGTACCGCGCACGTACAATGACCGAATAATAAAGATTACACTTTATTCTGCTTCATGTTGCAGACTAAAGTAGACTAACGCATAAGTCGCCGCAACATAATCGAATTGTATAACGTAGCCTAACGTTGTAGAAGCGTGTAAGATTCTTATCTCACCGAATTTATTGATTACCTCTCGACTTTGCTATCCCGGGCCCATGCCGGAAATGTACCTATTGTTATGATGAGAGACCTGATACTGTTACGGCGAGGTTGGTGCACAAAACTTTCACGTTGCAAAGGCTAGCCTATTAAAATACTTCTCAGTTTTGGAATATACATGGTTTTTAAACATATTTCATTACATTTTCTCCACTACTTGAGGCTAAATTGATACGTTCGTAACAGCAGTAGGCTACAACTTCGAGATCCGCAGGATTTATAAACTGGCCTAATATTATACAATCTAAGTTAACGTGATACACACTAGGCCTAAGTTATAACTGTAATGTACATGGATGTATATACTAGGCATACATGCACAGTCGTTCCGATTTCTCGCATGAAACTTTGTGACGGCTCCATGAATTTCTTAGAGAAAACATGAAATTTAACTGCTATGGTTAAATTCTGATGTAGAATAATAATTATAAAAAAAGTTAACTTAAGTATAAGAACATTTCCTTTGAAAGAAACTTGTGAATTTAAGCCATAATGATGTCCCACTGACTGACCGAAAATACATTTTTATGGCACTGCAGTGACAATTTAATATACTGTATACAAGAAGTGCCAGAACCATAATCGACTACCGTGCGTACGTACCGATGCTGTATTACGTGGTATCGAAGTTAAGCAGAAATAAATATTAAAAATAAGATAAGGTTAGTGGCGTAACGCCAGGGGGTTGAGAGTCGGTGGAGTTAAAAGGTTTAATACATTGTGATATCATCTTGGGCCTGTCTATCAAACTTTCAGCGCTTTGGGAAGCTGTTGACCTTATGGCTCACATTTGACTCGGAGTATCACTCATGAATCCCTTAATCATGTCCTTTCTCTAAATAAATGCATCATTTCGCTCACTTTAAGGGCCCCATCATATGCTTCGCTTCCAAGTTCCCGAGTAAATCGTTACGCCATTGGATAAGATTCTTAGTTTCTGCACAATTCAAGAGGGCACCTGATACCGAGATGAGGGGGAGGGGCATGACCCCACAATTTTTTTAAAGCAATGATTTCAAAAAGGCCTTATTAGTTATCTAAAAAATTAATTACATTGGTCTTGGCCACCTGTATAAAACCTGCACTGTGCCGGGGCCCTGTTTCTTCTAAAATTGGTTTGTTTCATATTCTATTCCATGAAAATCTAATGTTCTTCTTTCTTTTATAGGAGATAAGTATACTTTATCCTCATATTTTGTTTTGTACCTGCATGTAAACTGTTGACCCGCATGCTTGTTTCTGGTTTGATTTTGGTCATGGGAGGGCGAGGGGTAAGCGAGGGGGAAATTGGTCTCATGTATGGATGGGGGGAACCTAAAAATTGGACAAAATATGTCACTTTACAAAATCTGTGGGGGATGCCCCCATAGCGCCGCCACTGGTCGTGAGATTTTTTTTTTTTTTTCTACAAGATTTCCTGATTTTTTGTTCATTTATCTCACATTTGATATCGTCATAAAACCAGAAATAAATACCTATGAAAATCTCGTGTTTTTCATTTGCCTGTTTGTTAATATAATATATTATATTTATAGTTTAGACTGTTACGATGTTATGTTTATTTGTCTTCGGGTGTTTGATTATTTTCTTTCAAGAGATTTATATTTTCTTTATGCATGATTTTTATTTTTGGTTTATTTCCCTCACAACTTGTAAGAAAAATTAGAGAATAAAGATTCTTTTGTTGATTTGAAAGCAGGGCTATAGCAAGGGCGTACTAGAGGGCGTATGGGGGTGTGATACCTCCTCCTTCATTAAATTGGTCTGTCGGCAATTGAAGTTCTAGAGGCAAAAAAATATAAAGTTTAATCACATCGGCAAATGTCAACACAAACAAAACTTACAAATCTTGAAGTTTTTAACGTTGGGCTTCCAGGGGCTGTCCCCTGGACCCCTACCTGGGCTTATGCGGGTCCCTGGACCCCACACCGTCATACGCATGCTAAGCGTATGTGGCACATCGTGACCAAAGACGTATTTTGTTTGCAAAAACCACATCTATAGGCGTACATCCCCTCATTCGAAAGCTAAGCCCCTGGGCCGTAGCTATCGGGACGGGGGAAATTTCCCTCAGATTTTTCGCAATGGCAAGTGTTACAATTAGCTAGGTCCGGCCCACAGTGGTGATACTACGGGAGGGGGATTTCCCTTTTTCTGCACTTGCCCCAGAACATTTTCTACAGCGATATTTTGTTTCTGATTTCTAGACTTTTGCCCCCCTCCCCCTCATGAAACAAAGTTGCCGCTCCCTTGAACCCCCAACATGATCAAAATATTTGTGTCACCACTGGATTTGGGGAAGATCAATCATCTTCCTCCCTTCGATACCTCCCACATCGTCGTCAGGCCCAGAAAACAAGTAGCAATGCATTTGGATATGAAAAACAGAAGAACGTGGGAATACGTTCATCAAGGGCCACCGAACAAGATTAAGGCCGCTGATTTACTGTCATAGACTTGCAATATCCTTGCAGTTTCGAAGATGATGTATTTATATCTGTGTAAGATCTAAGAAATTCAAGCGATTTTTTTTATTGGGAGATCCAAAGAATTTTGTACATTAATCATTGTCAGGTCATGTTTCGATGTTTGAGATTATATAATCTGACAACCCTATAATTTAATGAAGTCACTCCAAAAAAATTGTATCAAAATATGCTAATATCGTACACTGTAAATTTAATTTCGAAGTGTATGATTTAGACTAAATGTTAAGTAGATTGTACCAATATGAAATACGGCTGCCAATTTTAAAAGAAATAAAAGAGCAGTCATGGCAACAAAACAAATATGACCGTTATGTCTTTTGTGTCATGAATGCAAGACGATTCGATCAGTGCAACTAAATCTGCAGGGAAAAGATAAATCAAGAAATTTACGTCTTGAGAACTTTAAAATTATACGAAGGCCCTTAAAAATCTTACATCTTAAATAAATATGAGCTTTTATTAAGGTCCGAGAAGGTAGGACCTTATCGGACCCATCACTTTTTTTAATGCTGGCCACGCCACCGGGGACGGAATTGTAGGGGTGGTGATTGTTGTAGAGGGGAGATACCGAATTTTACAATTATGAAGTATTCACACTTTTCCTCCGTGGAGAACAAGTTTGTATTTTGTACTGGCATATCATTTCACTTCACTTCGTGTTATATCAAATGAAACATTTAAACAGATCAAAGGGCGTGAACGGTAGTGTGTGTGTGTGTGTATGTGTGTGAGGGGAAGGGGTAGGGGGTGACTACAGATCGTAAGCTTATCGCTCTTCCGGCATATAAGAATATTAATGAATGTGATATAATGTTTGTGTGGATATCAAAGCAAGAAAGGTATGTTTTTAACTTGTTAAAAAACCAAACTGCACTTAAAAGAAGTGGGTTAAACTTGAACACTTCGTCTCGGACCCCTCATTTTTTTAAATGCTAGCTATGCAACTGCCGACAACATATCAGGTTATATGAAAAAACACTCTCACACGTTTTGGAAAATTTCCAAAGCAATCTTGAGGTCACGATTTCATCACGGCCGCTCCTGTTGCTTATCCTCATTTTGCATCAATGGATCATGGTTTGCGATTGCCGTCGAATACTAAGATTCGTGAAACTAGCATGAGCTAAGTTGTACTAAAATTACCGTAATGGGGAAATTTAGCTGCACATTTGCGAGGTCACACATTCAATTCAATTCAATTTATTGCTTCCAGTACAAATGTACATTTGTAAAAAGGATTAACATTTAATAACATACATATAATAAAGAAAATAAGAAAATAAGATTACATAAAACATATAGTTATGATATAAATGATAAATCTATAGATACAAAAAATAAATATAATATAATATATATATATATAAGACATAACCTGGTAAAATAAGTTAAAGGATTAAAAAAATTTTAAAGAAGTGACCGTAGCTGTCCATTTTGTATATAAAGAGCCGCCTGGTAGATAAAAGAATGTTTGTACAGTTGTATTCTAAATTTTGGCACTATGTTTGGATTGCGAACATTTCTATTGGTTTTGGCAAGAAGGCTTTGTAAAACATTATGTAATGGATGACTTTCAGTTGAATTTAGTTTTCTTGCTATTGCACTAAAATCTGATTTGGCTCTGTCGTTGAGAATACAAATAAGGGTAAAATAGTCCAAGTTAAAAATCTTTGACGTATATCTTAAAAATTTCTTAATTCTGTCTTTGTCTTTTTCTAGTAAGAGATGATACCAAACTGGTACGGCATAAAGGAGCTGGGATATAATTACGGATTTAAAAAGGTTCATTCTGGCATTAAAATTACAAAAAAGATAAAATATACGATAAGCTTGACACAATATAGTAAACTTTACTTAGCATTTTTGATATGTGTGGGGTAAAAGACAGTTTGTCATCTATACAAGCACCAAGGTAATCAGTTTTCGTACAATTGGCAACCTCAGATCCGTTGATAATTATGCTTTCAGACTTACACTGTAGAAGGCCCGTGTGTTTTACGTTTTTGTTTACAAAACACATTTCCTTTGATTTCTTTGGGTTCAGCAACAAGTTTTTATCATCACATTCAATACCCAATCAAAGAGGTCATGAAACGAGATGAAAATATATTATAAACATAATATATTAATATATTTCATAGACTTTATTATTTAGAAACAGTGACTAAATAACGTGTTTTCTTTAGAAACGGACTAAATACCAGGTGTATAGGCAAAGGCCTAGGCTACGTTACTTTTCTAAACGGTATTCTGTGAACAACATTTGCGGCGTTCGCGAAACTCCGTTTGGATTCTAACGTAACCATCTTCAACTGATGACACCGAATTTCACTCGGCCTACTTTGATTTTTGCGGTCAGATTTTGTGGTTTTAGAAGCTTACGCGAGGATTCAACTGTACTCAACGTAAAAGATTACAGAGGATTACAAGAAGCTTACGCGTTACTCCACGTAAGTTCGTAGAAGGGATTATACAAGTTTCAACGTGATTGCGTTGACTCACGTTCTTCTTCCTTAATTAACGTTATTAGTCGGTCAGTGTACGTGCGCGGTACTTTGATTGTGATACTTAAATCGATAAATATTATTTTCCATGTTAGGGTTAGCAGGTTAGGACTCCCTCTCTTAAAGAGATAATTTTATGTATTTATTTTAGTTCTCTGTTTTAATTGTTTGCAAGGTACAGCCCTTGATTATCTGGCCCTATTAATCAAAAGCCACCAACCATCTCGTACTTTAAGATCATCAGGTCAACGTCTAGCCTACTCCAATTACCAAGAACTTCAAACAAATTTGAGGATCGCTGCTTTAATGCCTATGCACCAAATGAATGGAATGAAGTCCCGTGCACTTCAAGGTGCAATGTATCGCTCTCAAGCTTTTAAACGTGACTTGAAGACATTCCTTTTTAGACAGTATTTTAGTCGTTATTCCTGATATTTATTCTCTTGCTTTACTTACAGATTTTTATACAGTAGCTCAGAAGAGAAAAGAAGCCTACCTTATGTAATAATGATGGGGTTAGTAGCGTTTGACTGGTCTGGGTCTTATCAGTACACTACAAAGAAACTTTTAAAATCGACCCTGATGCTATCATCCGTCAAACTTAAGACGCATGCTCTGTCAATCGAAAAACAACAGTGGGGTAGGCCTACATGTAGGAACGGGATATGGGGTCAAAACATTTTTTTTAATCGAAAGCCAACTACCATTTTGGCTTCCAAATTATTATTACCATTTCCAGGTTTTTTTTTTTTTTTACGGTGATCGGAACATTATTAATCCTGCGACCTGAGTAAGTTTATTGTTTGTTTTCTATACGTCTTTCCATTCATATTCCTTTTTGTATTACAGTGTTTATTTGCTCTACCTGTCTGTATTTCCTGTTTGTCAAGTATATTCATTCTTCTTGCCATCAATCATGTTCATTCTCACTCACAACCTCGTCTTCCCTGTACTGTTCTTGTTAACATACTCCCGAGTCTCTAACTCTCTAAACTTCTTGTATTCGTCGCAACCTCATTCATCCCAGGCATCAAATTTGCCTCTAAACGCCCCAGGAACTGGTTACCATGTCTTGTTTGGCTCTAGTGATTATTCAAATCACTCACTTGCAACTTATCTTTGTATCGATGGGCAATTACATTCGTACAAATCAAGTTGAAAATTGTCAAAATTCAAGTCACGCAGGAGAAAATTACTCCTTTTACTCCTTACCCTTTCTGGTAATATTGAAAGCAATCCTGGACCCTCCCCAAAATATCCTTGCAAACAATGCAACAAATCTGTCAAAAATAGCCAGAAAGGTATTTGTTGTGATGATTGTGACTCGTGGGTTCATTGAGAGAGAGAGTTGAACACACAATTACAATGACGGGGTCGTCGCCTGCGTATTCGTTTATGATAGTACAAATGCTATCACGAAACGCTTAATACGACCCGGACGAGAACACAGGTACGACGTACGGACAGACATAACATCGACAACCAAGTCAATGTCCACGGCCTTTGATAACCACTTGTGGTGCACTGGCGTGTCTACCCACCCCAGGATTGAACCCGGGGCCTCGTGGTCTGTAGACAGGTATGATAACCGCTACACCACAGTAGGTAGATCGTGGGTTCATTGTAAGTGTGCAGGCATTAATAATGCAGCTTACAATACTCTTGCATCATCATCTGATGATTGGTGTGTTCAGAATGTTTGGCACCTTGTGGCCTGTGTGGACTCCAGTGTAGGAGATCTGAAAAAGCAGTAAAGTGTGACAATTGTGATCTATGGATCCACACTAAGTGCTGTAGCATTGACGACTTAAAATACAGCGATCTCATGCATTCTAGCTGTACCTGGGTGTGTGACACTTGAGACTTCATGAACTTCTCTGATTCTTTCTTCTCAACTAACAATTCCATCAACTGTACTAACTCATATGAGCCACTTCAAAATTGTTCTTCTGGCCTTGACTCTGGGTCCAACCACCATCCCGATGTCAAATTAAAAACAAATCCCAAAAGGGAAAAAAGGATGGTTCTAAAACTTCTTGTTATCAACTTTCAGAGTGTTCGAAACAAGACGGCCTCCGTGGAAAGTCTTATTAAAGAAAAAGACCCAGATGTCATTATTGGCTCTGAAACCTGGCCTAATTCCGAAATTACCAGCGCTGAAAATTTCCTGGACAACTATACAGTCGTTCGCAAAGATAGAAATTCAAATGGTTATGGTGGTGTATTACAGGCAATAAAAAATGACCTGGTTTTCACTGAGCTCACTAGATTAGACTCCGACTGTGAAATTATCTGAACCAAATTTCAATTTCCTAAGGAAAAGAGCATGTATATAGGAACATATTAAAGACCCAGTCACAATGATCTCACTAGCCTACTTGAGTTGAAAAATCCCTCCAAAAGCTTGGTAAATATGCTGACAAAAACAATGTTATTCTTGCTGGTGATTTTAACCAACCTAACATTGACTGAAGTCAAAACATTATTCCAGGAACTAACGCTTCCTCCGAAGCAGCCAAAATTGTTCTTGAAGTGACCAATTCATTCAATCTCACCCAAATGGTGCAGTCACCCACCAGAGATAACGACATCCTTGATCTTGTTTTTACTAACAATTCACCAGCTATTACCTCAGCTAATATCATTCCCGGTATAAGTGACCATGATATTGTTAAACTGACCCTAAATATCTCCCCTCTTCGTAAAAAGTTGCCTAAACGTAAAATCTATTTAAAGAAAAAAGCTAACATAAAACGAATAAAAGAAGACCTGACCAAATTTAAACTGCAATATTATACTCAATTCAATAACTCCATTGATGTTGATGAAAAATGGAATTTCTTTGAACAGGAAATTAAACTGATTATTGACAAAAACACGCCTCACAAATTCACCTCAAGTAAACTTAATCTGCCCTGGTTCACCCGTATCCAACGCCGTCTCTGCAGGAAAAAACATAAACTGTTTAAAAAAGCTAAGACTTATCAACAAGCCAATGACTGGACTACCTGTAAAAGCTTTAGGAAGGCTGTCCGTAAAAACCTCAAAAAAGCTAGAAACACCTTCATCTGTGATAAACTTAAAAACTCACTTGACGAAAACCCAAAGGCATTCTGGTCCTATATCAGAAGATTAAGAAGTAACTCAGTAGGTGTGTCTGATCTACTAAATAATGGTAAACTATGCAGTGACAGTAAAACTAAAGCTAACATTCTAAATGACCAGTTTTTCAGTGTTTTCACAAAAGAAAACACCTCCCAAATCCCTGTAACTAAACCACTGTCCAAGAGCAAAATAAACCAACTTATAATTACCCCAGAGGGTGTCAAAAAGCAACTGCATAACCTAGACCCTAACAAAGCCTCAGGTCTTGACCAAATACCACCATTGTTTCTAAAAACACACGCTGATGACCTCTATGAAATTCTGATCTCTTTCAAAGCTCTGTCGATAATGGTACTATCCCTAACAAGTGGAAAGAAGCAAACATATGTAGCGTTTTTAAAAAAGGTGATAAACAAAACCCAGCTAATTACAGACCTATATTTCACTCACCTGCGTTTGTAGTAAAATCCTTGAGCATATTATCCACTCACATGTGATGAAATTTCTTGATGAGCATAATATCTTAACTGATTTACAACATGGCTTCCGTGCAAAAAGATCGACTGAAACACAACTCCTCTTAACAATAAATGATATCTCTAAACAAATTGACCAAAACAGTAACGTCTCTATGGCTATTCTTGACTTCTCAAAAGCCTTTGATAAAGTCCCACACCAGCGCCTGTTATCCAAACTTTCCGCCTATGGCATTGATGGAAATCTCTTGGCCTGGTTTGCATCCTTCCTCAACAATCGCATCCAGCGTGTTGTCTGTGATGGTGAAATCTCTGATTCTAAACAGGTTTTATCCGGTGTACCACAAGGTACTGTTTTGGGACCATTACTTTTCCTTTTATATGTAAATGACATCCCTGATAATATAAACAGCACAGTTAGACTGTTTGCTGATGACTGCCTTGTGTACAGAACAATTGATAACCCCTCTGACCAACAAATCCTCCAAGATGATCTTAACAAACTTGAACAATGGCAAAACAAATGGCAAATAAATTTCAACCCCTCTAAACGCTACATCTTGTCAATTTCCTCTAAGAAATGCTTTAAATCACCTGTTTATACCTTATGCTACCAGCCACTAAAACATGTCAACTCCCACCCATACCTAGGTGTTGAAATTGATAATAAACTTAGATGGGATAAACATATACATAACATAACCAAGAAAGCTAACTCTGTACTTGGCCTATTAAAACGTAACCTCTCAAACTGTCCCACCGACGTTAAATCTACTGATTAAAAAGCTCTAGTCAGGCCAGTACTTGAGTACGCATCAGCAGTCTGGGACCCCTATCACCAGTGCGATGTGGATAAACTTGAATCTATTTAAAGGAGAGCAGCCAGGTTCTGTATGGCAGACTACTCTTATAAATCTAGTGTAAAAAACATGCTTCATAAATCAGATTGGCCCCTGCTAAAAACAAGAAGATACAACACCCGGCTACATATGCTTCATAAAATCGATAACAATCTTGTCGCCATCAATAAAGATGAACTTATCCCCACCGTCAGAACTAATACCAAAATAATCATGACCTTAATTTTCAGGTCCCCTATGCTATTTTTTTTTTTTATACTTTTTACGCTCGGTTGGCGTTCATGTCCTCTTGAAGGATTTTCGCCGACTTAACCGATTCAGATTCAGATTCCAAGTCTGCCAAACTGATTTTGAAGAGTCAAATTCCCTTAACATCTTTTCTTATTCCCAAACGGGTAATTTTCGTGAACTTTCCTTCATTTATGGGAAATTTTCTTCAATTTTCTGTAAATATTGGCAATTCTCCAAAAATTGTCAACAATTTTGCAAAATTTTTTCGTACCTTCTTCCCCATTACAAATAGTTTTTGGATATAAGAGGCTCGTCAGTATACATTTTGATATGTCTGTTGGGCCAAAAATCAAATAATTGAACGGAACTGTCGAAGAGTGAAGGCCATAGTATAGTGCCACCAAACTTTTGAGGCAGCAGGAAAACGACAAGTTACTGTAACTTGTAAGCCAGTGAAAAGTGCTGGAGAAAAACCTTTCTGCTTTTCAAAACGTTTTTCACTTTTCTGTGCTCAAAACATGGCATCAGAAGGCACAGATGGTCGCTTCGAAAACATGCTCTCAAGAGCTGTAAATTTTGACCCAACAATCATCGGAGCAATCGTCGCCGTTGTTGTCATTATTGTTACCATATGTGAGTCTAACGTTAGGCCTCAGTCAGTGTAGTAACGATAGGCCCTAGGCCCCTAGGCCTAACGTCGGTTTAGGCCTATAAACTAACACCAGTAACATAAGCCTGCATGTGCCTAACTGTATTGTGATACTAATTTGTGAAGCTGTACACAAGAAATCAGAGATAGGCTTATTGCTTAGTGCTGGAGTAACTTAGCATTTAGGCTATTAAACACTAACCGCTGACCAGTCAATGCCAAAAAAGCTTGCGATGAAACCCAGAATAGGCCACAGGTGTTCCTAACGTTATGGCAACCTATATGCTTACTATATATATATATATAAAGACAGGTAGGACTCTTTCTAACGCGACTATCGAGCCGTATGAAAAAATTCCTTTTTTTTTTTTACCATTCGCGAATCTTAATTAAACCTTTTTACTCTACTCACATCTGCTGGAGACTCCCTTTTTCGTGTATAAGCTACGGTATTTGTTAGTTTTTCTCGGATTAGATGTACAAACGATGAATTTTCTACCAAATGACTGTCAAGACAATCTATCCGCCCAACAATTTGCTGCAAACTATAAGAAACGTTGCAATGACGTAATTGCAGTGCTGCTTCTTCATGACGTCATCGCAATGCTCAATACCGCTATCCGGAAATCCTTTGCAGAAAAAGAACACCTCATTGCCATCTTTTTCGACCTCCAGAAAGCCTTCGACACTACTTGGAAATACGGCTTTACCCGCAAGCTTTACACCATCAGCCTCAGAGGCCACCTCCCCATCTTTATTCAAAATTTCCTCTCACCCAGGCAGTTCCAAGATCATATTAGCCACACCCTCTCCAACCCCTACCCGTCAAGAAGAGGGCGTCCCCCAAGGCAGCATCCTCTCCCCTACTTTCTTCAACCTAAGCATTAACAACATCATGGACAACCTTGGCCCCAACATCAAACGTTCCCTGACGTGGATGACTTCACCATCTTTTACTCCTCCCCTAGCTTTTCTCTTGTCGAAAATAGGTTTCAACTTAGCCTCAACCGGCTGCCAGATTGGTGCAACAATAACGGTTTTAAATTCTCCAAAGACAAAACAGTCTGCATGCACTTCTGTGTCACAAGACAGCTGTGATAATTCACAGCTGTCTTGTTGCTTTGCTTGGAGCCATCAGTATACAGTAGATGGAGGTGTAGTTTGAGAGTAAGTCTTTGATTTGGTTGTGGAGGTTGATGAAGAGGTCGGGGTGGGTTTTGGTTTTGTGATGAGTGGAGAGGCCCACATGGATGGAAGGGAGGGGCTCACATGGATGGAAGGGAGGGGGTGGCCCAGTGAGGAAAGGTGGGCCAGGAGAAGGTACCAAGAGTGGTGGGTTTGATGCCAAGATGGTGGAGGTCGGTTTTGATGCCTAAGCGGAAGGGATGGGATAGGGTTTTAGTCCTATCAAAGGGGGTGGAGAAATTGGGGTACCTATAATGAGGTTGTATACAGGGTTTTAGGTGTTGGTGAGGGCTCTAAAAGCTAGGAAAGGCTAAGCTTTCTACATCGCCTTAGAATGTAGGTCACACCCACCTCACTCCCACCTCCTTATTGGCTCCCTCACCCCTCTGCAACAATTGCCATTGCACCCTCACAATCCACCATGTCCTCCTTGCCTGCCCCCTGTACAACCTCCCCAGAGCTTCCCTCACAACTCCATAGCCGAGCTCTTCAAGAAAAGCCCTCAGGATAAAATTATCTCCTTCCTTCATCCTGCTTCCTCTACAACCATATTTAGTCCTCCTGTCCCACCCCTCTACCTACATTTACCCCTTTTTTTCACCCCTGTACTTTCTCTCTCAATCCCAGCTTCCTGGCTATTAGCCCTCATACTTCTCTAAGACGTCTCCTATTTCCTTTTCTTCCTACCTCTGGAATGATCTAACCTCCCAGGCACAATTTGACCCTCGCTGTTGTGGTGCCTTTAAGCCCTCATCAAACAAACATATTAAACACTAACATCCCTGGTATGACTGTAGTACTAGTCTGCTACTGTTAGTAGCTAGTCTAACACTTAGTTATCGGGCTATACAGTACATATTCCTCAGTATGGGTTGACATAATCGATTGCCATAGGAGTGTTGTTATAGCTGGTATATAATTCCTAGGTTTTTAAAAATTCACACGTAGAAAATTGGTGATTAAATGATAACTTACTTTGTGGATATTCTTATACCAATTCAAAACAAATGTTTCCTAAATCTTTACCTATTTGGCAGCATGATGGGATAAAGTTCTCTGATTCATGTTTTGGTGGCCATCTTTTTTTAGTCACCCCACATTTGTTTTCAACTATCAAAACCTCCACAAATAAGTTTTAGGATGTTCCACTAAATTGCAGGTTGATTTTTAGCTGACAATATTTTTTTGCTCATATAATTTAATAAATAGTTTTAGTAAAAAAAACTGAAAACAAATCAATTGAACATCAAGAAATGTTTAGATGGTATAATAGTACTTTGTTTATAGTATTATCTTAATTTTTTTCCTTAGATAAATGTAAAACATATTACCCTACTAAAATGTAATAGCCCTGATAGCAATGTTTTGAATTTTGAATGGGCTTTTGAGAGCTCGTCAGTTGATTTTTATGCAAAGAAGAATAGCCCACTAAATACTTCAATCAAAGTAACTAAAATTGCTGTAAAACCAGTTTTTGAAGACATAGAGTAGAATGGCTTCAAACATCATGATTATGCATTGTCGGTGAATAAAAAAGGTAAAATGATTTCATTTTCATAAAGATCTTAAAAGTGAGATTTTCCTATGTTTTAGCACAGCGTTTCAAGCAATACAGCATGGTATTTGGTTTTGTAGTACTCTCAGATGGCCAGCCAATACTAATAACAGCCATACTAACACGGCTGGCATCGTGCCTGTGTTCTCATCCTGGTTGTATTAAGCGTTTCGTGAGAGCATTGTTACTATCATAACCGAACATGCAGGCGAGGACGCCGTCATTGTAATTGTGTGTTCACTCGTTGTCGTCGCCACTGAAAAATCAAACACATACTTCAGTTTGTTTCCAGTCAATTTTCGAAGGAAAAAATAATAAAGACAACAATTGTTTCTTAGTTTTTTTTAAATCGTGAACAATACATGTAATGCCGGTGCATGTGCAGTGCGTACACAAATAAGATGTACTCTACCTCTTAATAAGCCTGCCCAATATTTGGAATATCCTACGCTCATGGTGCGAGCGTAGGCATACCGTGTTATAAGTTTGAAATTGCAATGCCCAAACAGTAATCCAATTCTTGCGCTATATATACGTATACAAAAAAACCTATGAAATTTTCTCGCCCGTATTGCTCTTTCTCTAACTAGCGTGTATGTACGGGTAACCAGGCCTAGTGCACAAAAGTCAGTTCGTATGCTGGCATTTCACTGTAAAAGACCACAGAGCCAAAACTTCAAGGAAATAAGTACATTTTTAACAACAAGTTTTACTCAGTGATATCATCATTTGATTCGGGAACGATAATACAGAGAACTAAGTTTTTGTGTTTAAGGTAGGGAGAGAAGTTGGCAGCCATCGCAACTTCGCAAGTAAAAGATTGTTGTTTTGGTGATGTTGCATAGTATTCCATAGCATTGTATTGAGATGGTGGCTCACTATATTAGTACTAGTAGCCTACATAATAAGTGTGTGACAGAGTACTTGTAGGCCTAGGCCTACTCCCTGTACTGTAGTACTGTTAGACTGATGTCAACTGTGTTAGTGATAGTGAGAACAATACACTATGCATTTCTATGTGTAAAAAACTGCACTGCTATTTCGGAGCAGACACCATTTACTTCTAAGCGAAAATTTATACACCTGGTGTTTAATTTTTTTTTCTTTTGAATACACCACCTTTAAAATTTCAAAACCTAATGTTCACAAGAAAGGAACTCAGTCAGTCTGAGAAAACAATTACAGTACCTTATGCATTACAGTTTACAAATCCAAATTCCTGAGGAAATGAGCCTTTACCACACTTACTTTGCTATTTGGTTGTTCACAGCTTCAGAAATGGAATGGTAGTTCGGGATCAGTGTGTAATTCGAATATGCTCAAGTGAAATCCGTACACTTTGTCGCGTGAGCGTATACAGTATGCTTAAATGCGCCAGCGTTCTCGAGTCTAGTCTTGAACAAATTCCCAAAGAAAGACGCAGGCCGTCACTTTGTGTATCGATGTGTTATAAGGTTAATTTTTTTTTTTAATGATATGCATCATTTAACACAACATAGCAAGATATCGGGCTAAGAAAGGTTAGTCACCCCATAAAAAGCCCAAACTAACACCACCACCACCACAATTTTTTTTTTTTTTTTTTTAAAGATGCCCAGAGTTAGTAAAAAACTTATCAATGTTGACCTTGAAATTGTGAACAGAATTGGAGCTAACTACCCACTCGGGTAAACCATTCCACTCATTAATAATCTTTGCGAAAAGCTAAAACGCCTAATATTTATCTGTGATAACTCTTTGGTAAGCTTGGGCAATATTCACCTACAGACAATATCTATATATCACTAAATATATATCGATAATATCGAAATATCGATATCACATTGAAATAATATAACTGTTTTGTACCAGGTAATATTGCTCCAGCACAAAAAATGAAAAGTACAAATTCTAAAGTAAATTTACAGAATTGAATGGGAAATATGTACATAAATCTTCAAATAAACACCCATTATTTTGAAAGGAATCGTTGTTTACATTGTCTCTTTCTCAAAAAATAAACATTGAAATTCCATAAGTTTGAACATTTTTTAACTTTTCGTGGAACTGGTATATAGCATTTTTGGTTCGCATGCAAAGCATAATGCGAACCTATGTAATGGCGATTACGCCCGTCCGGCTGTCCGTCCAGCCGTCCACAGTTTTTTCCTCAGAAATGTTAAAGTTTCTTCAGAGTTCCTCAGAAAAAGTTAAATTTTCTTCAGATATCCTTATGGAAGGTTAGAATTTCCTTACAAAACATTTTTCAGAGACACTTACAGTAAGACAGGATTGAAGACTAGTTTCCTTAAAAAGTCTACAAAACATGTGATATCATCTTAGAAGATAACTGTAAAATGATATAATTTTCCAATATTCTTCAGAAATCCTGAAGCATTGCTCTTGTAGCACTTAAGATTTAAAATTCTTCAATATATTCGAGCACCAACAGTTGTATCAGGCATGATTATTAAACTCCACCTTTATTATTGCTCATTTGCATAAAGTTGCTACAGTATATGAAGTGACCAGACTTTTCTTTATTGAGTATTCTTAGTCAGGGAGTGTGACAGGATGTGACTGCATATGGACATAGGGAGGGATGCCATGTGGGACATGGATGGGTGACATGCAGGACATATGATATAATATATACCATGTTATATACACCAAGGGCTATATCAGAAATAATTATTTGACTCCACCTTTTTTTCTTCTTATTCAACAACTCATTTGCAAGTAAGTTATTATATGAACTGGCACTTTCATACATAGTATGCTCAATCAGGGACTGTGATAGCTAGGATAAGACTTCTTATGGAGCCTATGAGATGTCATGTGGGACATGGGGTGGGATGCCATATGGGACAGGGTGGAATGCCATGTAGGATATATGGTGGAATGCCATGCAGGACATAAAGTGAAATGCCATGGGATGGAATGTCATGTGGGACATGGGATGGGATGTCATATGGGACATGTGGTGGGATGCCGTGTGGGAGATATGGTGGAATGCCGTGTGGGAGATATGGTGGAATGCCATGTGGGTCATGGGATTCGATGTCATGTGGGACATGGGGTGGGATGCAATGTGGGACATGGGATGCCATATGGGACTTTTTTTTATAATTGGCCAGGTCATATGATATGGGTGTCAATTTGCATGGGCATGCGAACCATGACGGTATTTATCGTTCTAGTTGTTAATGGAAACGGGCCAAGTTTTCCTTTGAATACTAGGTCCCACTTGTTTTGAATTTCCTACTGACCTTGGGCTTCATTTTTGCACTCTTTTTTGAAGACATGGACATTCAGAAGTCAATAAATATTTATAGAAAATGTCCTCTGCTACTAAAAATCGGACGAGTGGGCTCAGAAATCTACACTTTCTGTTTGTACTTGTGCTGCTTACTGTATAGAAAGTCTGATGTGTGGACGGACAAATTAGTGGGAAATATCTTTTAGTTTGAGGATGAAATCCTTTAGTTTTGATGACAAAATCTACTTTCACTTGTCAATTAAGGGCTTTTCCACATAATTTTGGGGATGCGGTATTCCTTTTAAGGAATTTAGATGCGATGTTTAAGGAATTAAAATCTCATTGATTGCAATTGCTCAACCATCACAAATAATGAAAATTAACTTATATTATTGTGCAATGTCCATAGCATTACATACATACAGAGTACAGTACTGTATGTCCGGAATTAAGAATTTCCTGCCTGTGCAACATATTTTTAGGTAACTTTTATTGAAATATTGATGACTTAATTAACTCATAACATTATTGACTGCTTGCAACTTTGATATTATTACAAATTACAAACTTGTTGTGGCTCTAGAGTGAGGAAAGGTGCATGTTTGGTTGTTATCTTAACTTCATTATTAGTTCATGTATAGTACAATATTGGTGGAAAACATATCGATATATCGATATGACCCTTGAACTCAATACGACCATAACGATATGGATCAATGTCGAATATTATTGAAATATCGATATATCGCCCAAGCTTACTCTTTGGTTAACTTCAAACTGTTATCACGTGTCACATAAGGATTAGCTGAAACATGGAAGAAATAACAGGAAGTCAAAGCATCACTATTAGATAGAAACATAAAAACCTGAATCATATCGCCATGTACTATTCTCAACTCAAGCGTGGTCAAACCAAGAATTTGCAACCTAGACTCATAAGAGATTCCTTAATTCGGGAATAAGTCTAGTGGCTCTTTGCTGAACCTGCTCCGAAAAGAACGTATCCTTCTCATAAAAGGGACAGCCTGGATAGCATACTCGAGGTGAGGCCTGACTAACTGCTTATAGAAATTAAGAACAACCCCTCTACCAAGAAAACAAAAATTTCTTCTAATCAAACCAAGCATCCTATTTGCCCTTGCAGCTGCTAAAGCACACTGTTTAGAAGGCTTCATTCAGTTTGATAGGAATGACCACCTAGATCCCTTTCTTGATCAACACAACCAAGATTTGAACCATTCATGCAGTAATCAAAAGCAAAATTGATCTGACCAAAATGAATAACTTTGCATTTATCAACCTTGAATGACATCTGCCATGTTTGGGATTAAGAAACTAACTTATCCAGATCAAGTTTGCAAAAGTGAAGAATCCATAGCATCATCAACAATCCTGTACAGCATAGTGTCATCAGCAAATATACAAAATGGCACATTACCTGTTTTTGGTTCGCGTGCGAAGCATTTATGCAACCTATGTAATGGCGATTACGTTCGGCCGTCCACAGATTTGTCCTGAGATTTCCTCAGAAATGTTAAAGTTTTTTGAGAATTTCTCAGAATTTCCCTATAAAATGTTAAAGTTTTTCAGAGCTACTTATGCTAGGATTAATGACTAGTTCCTTAAAAAGTCTACAATACATTTGATATTTTCTTAGAAGATAACTGTAAAATGATATAATTTTCCAATATTCCTCAGAGATTTTCAAGTCTCTCTTGTAGCACTTGAGATTTGAAATCCTTAAGATTCTTCAAAATATTTGGACACCAAACAGTTATATCAGGCATGATTTTTTAAACTCCACCTTTATTATTGTGCTCATTTGCATAAAGTTACTACAGTATATGACCTGACCAGACTTTTTTATTCAGCATGCTTAGTCAGGGAGTGTGACAATATGTGATTGCATATAAACATAGGGGGGGATGCCATGAGGGACATGGATGGGGGCCATGAGGGACATGGATGGGGGCCATGAGGGACATATGATATAATATTTACCATGTTGTATACACTAAGGGCTATATCAGGCATAATTATTTGACTCCACCTTTTTATCTTATTCAAGAACTCATTTGCATATAAGTTATTATATGAACTGGCACTTTCATACATAGTATGCTCAATCAGGGACTGTGATAGCCAGGATGAGACTTCTTATGGAGCCTATGGGATGTCATGTGGGACATGGGGTGGGATGCCATGTGGGAGATATGGTGGAATGCCATGTGGGACATGGGGTGGGATGCCATGTGGGAGATATGGTGGAATGCCATGTGGGACATGGGATGGGATGTCGTGTGGGACATGGGGTAGGATGCCATGTGGGACATGGGGTGGGATGCATGTGGGACATGGGTGGGATGCCATGTGGGTCATAGGATGGGATGCCCTGTGGGACATATGATGAAATGCCATGTGGGACATGGGATGTCATGTGGGACATGGGGTGGGATGCCATGTGGGAGATATGGTGGAATGCCATGTGGGACATGGATGGGATGTCGTGTGGGACATGGGGTAGGATGCCATGTGGGACATGGAGTGGGATGCCATGTGGGACATGGGGTGGGATGCCATGTGGGACATGGAGTGGGATGCCATGTGGGACATGGGGTGGGACATGGGGTGGGATGCCATGTGGGAGATATGGTGGAATGTCGTGTGGGACATGGGGTAGGATGCCATGTGGGACATGGGGTGGGATGCCATGTGGGACATGGGGTGGGATGCCATATGGGTCATAGGATGGGATGCCCTGTGGGACATATGATGGAATGTCATGTGGGACATAGGATGTCATGTGGGACATGGAGTGGGATGCCATGTGGGAGATATGGTGGAATGCCATGTGGGAGATATGGTGGAATGGGATGGGATGTTGTGTGGGACATGGGGTAGGATGCCATATGGGACATGGGGTGGGATGCCATGTGGGACATGGGGTGGGATGCCATGTGGGACATGGAGTGGGATGCCATGTGGGAGAAATGGTGGAATGCCATGTGGGACATGGGGTGGGATGCAATGTGGGACATAGGATGCCATGTGGGACTTAAGTGTGAGATGTCATTTTTATAATTGGCCGGATCTTATGATATGGGTGTCAATTTGCATGGGCATGCGAACCATGACGGTATTTACTGTTTTAATTTATTAGTGTGCTGTAATGATATGTCGAGTATCGCGGTATTTTTTTTTCCCCAACATGAAATATGTCTCTTAAGTTTTAACACATATCGCGATGCCCAAAACTAATACAGAACTAAAGAAATGTTTGCGTTACTAGGCAAGGCCAGTTTGTATGTTACGGGGCTAACATTATGGTAGTTAATCTTAAACGCATGTTTAGGCCATGATCGTTTCTGAATCAACTTTATAAACATGCAAAAATATCGTAAAACATAAAAAACTAATTAAAAATCGTGCTCCTTCCCCCCACACTTGCATGCTCTAATGTAAGTTGGCAAAAATAACAAAAAATTGTTCCAGAAAATGCCTCTCACTTCGATGATTCATGGTCACGTTGGCTGAATTACCAAACATGTGATGCGATGCGTGATGGAATCTAGAACGTAATAGTCACGCAATCATGTCATCTAGCTGCTAACTGGAATTCATTGTTTCTTGTGTTCATCATTCATATACATACGTTAGTATAGTAGAAGTACTGATATTAACAATTTGTGTTGTGAGTCAGTTTTCTTGAAAAATATCGCGATATACCAATATATTGCAATTCTTTGCTCCACTTTTATTGATATGTCACCTCACCTAGTCCCTTCAGGGCTCCTGGCCCATAAGGCTGCAGTGCACTCTTTCCACTGGACTCTGTTATTTGCAACTGTCTGGCTTCTGTCCACGAGCTCCATCCCATCACATTCCTCTCCTTCTCGTCTGTCTTTCTCCAGGTTGTTCTAGGATGACCAGCTTTACTTCTCTCCTCTGGTTTCCACGTCATAGCTGTCACACAGTGCTTGATAATGCTTATGCGCATTATATGACCAATCCACCTCCACCTTCTTTTTACTTTGGTGCTGATTTTGTCATGTTTAGTGATTCTCAGTATTTCATTGTTAGATATTACATATGGCCATCTTTCCTTCTCCCTTCTGGTTTCCACGTCATAGCTGTCACACAGTGCTTGATAATGCTTATGCGCATTATATGACCAATCCACCTCCACCTTCTTTTTACTTTGGTGCTGATTTTGTCATGTTTAGTGATTCTCAGTATTTCATTGTTAGATATTACATATGGCCATCTGATCTTCAAAATTAGAGTGTAATTAGGTTGTTGCAGATACCATGTGTTCAATTAGAGTGTAATTAGGTTGTTGCAGATACCATGTGTTCAATTAGAGTGTAATTAGGTTGTTGCATATACCATGTGTTCAATTAGAGTCACACTGAAGCAATCTATATTTTCCCAAATTTGATAAACTCATATTCCACACACTCTGAAGGGATTTCACCTCATCTTTTATTTTCTTGTAAGTTTGTCTTCTAGGCATACTGTATGCCAGTTAAAGTACACATATGTCACAATGACTTGTTTTTGATCCAATGGATTTGCAAGGATGGAAAGTGGATGAACACCGCGTTAACGCCCGGCTCTTTTCGAGAAGTGTTCCGAGAACCAGGCAGGGGGTGAAACTCCTACCATCGGGACCGACGGCTTTACATCCCCTGCGAAGGATGGTGAGCGCCATCCAACATTTGGCCACTTTTCCCATTGGTCGGGTGGGGTAGGTGTAATGCAGAAGACAAACCTTTGTGCTTGATGTCAGCGTTTATTGTTCTGCATATTTGTGGAAAAATCACTGGTTAAATTGCTGTTAGACTCGAAGCTGGGATCCTCCAGCATATCAGTCGTTCGCTCAACCGACCGAGCTATCTGCCTCCCTTGGGCTCGTTGTGAAACTATCCATTCACCACCTTTAAAGAGGATAATTTTTTGTGTGCAAAATTTCAAGACACAAAAAAGAAGTAATTCAAAAACAAGCTTCCTCCCAAAAAACGGTGCAGAACATCATAACTCAGAAGCAAAATCTACACGTAAACCATATAGGACATTAATCTGTAAATGACAGCAATCAGTGAATGTCAGCAGACAACAAAAAAAAGGGCCGTAAAAGGCCTAGAACATCTTGAACCCACAACCTCATGAATGGAAGGTGCAAGATTTATCACTGAGCCAAGTGTCATTCTTTTACTGTTGCAAGAATATAGGTCTTTTTCATTTTTAACATTTTTCGCTGGTGAATTTTTAAACTAGGGTACAATAAACAGATTTTCAGTCAGCCTAAACATATGACATTGTTACCCTGTTCATTCTAAATGAGAAGGCCTACACTACTTGTAAATAGTAAATAACTGTATGGAATTATTCCACATGATGTCACACACGCTTTCTCACGTACGCTAACTTGAAATTTTGAAGGGCAATTATTCGCGAATTACTGTAGTTTGCTCCCTCCTACATGTATATGTTTATCGTATTTCGTAAAAGGATCCTTGTTTACTTTTTCTACAGTCAGTTGAGTAATTATACTTTGGGTTATTTTTAGCAAAGCCTACAATTATCCTGTATCATTTCTGTGTGATGAAATGAAAATATATTGTGGTATTTTTCCTATACATGTACATCTGCATGTTAATTTGCCATGATTTTCCCCGCCAAAAAAAATAAATAAAAAATCACATCGTGAAATACCTCTATAAATGTTTAATTCTCAAAATATATTCAAATATTTCTTTTCAGTCATTCTTATATTGAGAAGTCGTAAACCTAAGAGGAAGACAATTTTGCTGGCAGGAATTAGTGATGGTGGAAAAACACTTCTATTTTCAAAGGTAAGCCCTTTCATTGTGTTTCATAGTGGTAAAACGTTAAGAGAAACTTTTTTTTTTTCTCGAACGGGATTGTCAGAAAGAAAAAGTGAAAGTAAAAAATTAGTAAGATAATACTACAGTAGTTGTCACTTGACAAAAATTACAATGAGAGAAAATATAAAGTAAAAATTGAAATAAATGATTCTGCCGGGATTCAAACACAACTGAAATTTATTGCCTCAAAGAATTTGAATGAAATTTTAAACATTGTGTCCATGTGAGGATTTTGCCTCTGTAAGTTATAACTTATGAAATTGAGTTATCATAGATCTTCAATTCCACATTTTATTTTTATTTTTTATGGTTTACGAAGCTCTTAGCAAACTTCTTAGATTTACCTATATTGCGCCACTTACTGTACAGTCAGGGGTGGACTGGCATACAAATCTACTGCTGCACGTGGAGTAACCTTAGACTACTACTCAGCTAGTATAATGGACAATGTTAGTGTTAGTTATGGGGGGGAAATCAAAGTTGGGACTGGCGCCTACCTGGTGTAGTGGTCAGTGCTTTGTCCTCTCATCCTCGCGTCCCGGATTCGAATCCCGGTGGGTCTGTAACCAGTGAGTTCACAACTGGTTATCAAAGGACGTGGTCGTCTTGGTATAATGTCCAGCACTGGATGCTTTTGGGACGTTAACCCTAGCTACTGTATGCTATGCCTAATCCCAGCAGCGCACTGGTCCAGGACCGGTGGATCATACGGCCTGCTTTCAGTACTCCACAAAACACCTTGCAGATCTTCCTAATTTTCAATCCAAATTGTTGAACCCAGAACTCATCATGTCTTGTGAACTAACACATACTTGGTAAGGCCCTAAGACCTTACAGAATTCAAAGCTGCAGTGGGAATGCTAATTCTCTATTCACTCCCATTAAAGCATCAAAACTTTATTTATTTTAACAATCATACCAGAGAAGTGACTCAGACTGTCTTTTATACTCCGAGCCTGATAGTAATTTGTTTTGATTTTGGAACATTATAATCACATTGATTGATTAATTGCTTTTTGTCTCAACTAGAAGCAGAAAGAGACATACTGTAGCCATTAGTGTGTCATCATTGTCGTTTTCATCATCTTCCGTCGGCGGTGGTGGCATCCAACATATTAGGAATGTTGCTGGTATTTTTAAGTTTCTTGCTCCACGAGAAGTAAGAACAATCCTTGGACTCGATATCAATTTGAATCTCACTCATAAAAGAAAGTTCTGGACTGAAAAGAACTGAAAACAATAAGTCTAGGAATTAAACAATTAGGAAATACAGTTCGACAATCTCCAAGGTTAAAATTATGTGGAGATGCTGCAAATATAATCAGGCGAGACCTTCCAACTTGCAAATTTGTAGTAATTAAAACAACATTAGCAGGTGCATTTCTTGGGTGTTGAACATGGATGAAAATTTTCATCATTACATCAAGGATTCTAGGTGAGAGCTTCATTATTTATACCAAATTACCAAATTATTCGAATGCGGCAAGACAAAATGAAAAAAAGGTTTGATTTTTTCCCCTATTAAATTGTTTTATTACTGGTTTATTATTTATTTCTTCACAGCTCGTTTTCAGTAAAAATATCGAGAGCTACACCTCCATC
The DNA here is from genome assembly GCA_020152595.1 of Chiridota heheva. Classification (NCBI taxonomy): domain Eukaryota; kingdom Metazoa; phylum Echinodermata; class Holothuroidea; order Apodida; family Chiridotidae; genus Chiridota; species Chiridota heheva. The sequence goes on from JAIGNY010000879.1 coordinate 307,116, forward strand.
AAAGAAAATTCTGGATTATTTTGGGTGAAAAGTAAAAGGGTAGACATTCCAATCATTGACATACCTGGCAATGAAAGGCAGAGGGTACAGTTTTGGGACCGCTTTAAGAGTCAGACAAGGTAAAGTAATTGACAGAGTTAAGCATTTTCAAAGGGGTGCTCCACCCTCACCTCTTCTCCTCCACCCTTCCCTCTTTTCCTCCACTCTGCTCTTCTTTTTATTCACCCTGCCCCTCTTTTCCTCTACCGGTCCCTTCTTTTCCTCCACCGTGCCCCTTTTCCTCCACCGTGCCCCCCCCTTTTCCTCCACCATGCCTCTCTTTTACTCCACCGTTTACCCCTTTTCCTTCACCGTGCCCCTTTTTTCCTCCACAGAGCCCCTCTTTTCCTCTACTGTGCCCCCCTTTTCCTTCACCGACCCCTCTTTTTCTCTACCAATCCTCTCTTTTTCCTTACCGTGCCCCTCTTTTCCTCTACCGTGCCCCTTTTTTCCTTCACCGAGCCCCTCGTGTCCTCTACCGTGCCCCTCTTTTCCTCCACCATGCCCCTTTTCCTCTACCGTGCCCCCCTTTTCCTCCACAGAGCCACACTTCCTCTACCGTGTACCTCTTTTTCTCTACCGTGTACCTCTTTTCCTCTACGTGCCCCCTTTTCCTCCACCGAGCCCCTCTCTTCTTCCACTGTGCCCCTTTTCCTCCATTAAACCCCTTTTTTCTCTACCTTGCGCCTTTTTTCCTCTACTGTGCCCCTCTTTTCCTCCACTGAGCCTCTCTTTTCCTCCACCGAGCCCCTCTTTTCCTCCACCGTGCCCCTTTTCCTCCACCAAACCCCTCTTTTCCTCTATCGTGCCCCTTTTCCTCCGCGTTCCCCTTTTTCCTCTACCATGCCCCTCTTTTCCTCCACCGTGCCCCTTTTCCTCAACCGAGCCCTCCTTTTCCTCCACCAAGCCCCTTTTCTCCACCATGCCCCTTTTCCTCCACCATGTCCCTCTTTTCCTCCACTGTGCCCCTTTTCCTCCACCGATCCCCTTTTCTTCTACCGTGCCCCTCTTTTCTCCACCGTGCCCCTTTTCCTCTACCGTGCCCCCTTTTTCTCCACGTGCCCCCTTTCCCCACGGTGCCCCTCCCCCACCGTGCCCCCTTCCCCTTCTCCTGCACCGTGCCCCTCTTTTCCTCTACCGGGCCCCTCTTTTCCTCTACCGTGCCCTTCCCACTCGTTTCATTCACCGTGCCCTACTTTTCCTCCATCCTGCCCCTCTTTTCCTCCATCCTGCCCCTCTTTTCCTCCATCCTGCCCCTCTTTTCCTCCATCCTGCCCCTCTTTTTCCTCCATCCTCCATCCTGCCCCTCTTTCCTCCATCCTGCCCCTCTTTTCCTCCATCCTGCCCCTCTTTTCCTCCATCCTGCCCCTCTTTTCCTCCATCCTGCCCCTCTTTTCCTCCATCCTGCCCCTCTTTTCCTCCATCCTGCCCCTCTTTTCCTCCATCCTGCCCCTCTTTTCCTCCATCCTATTACTCTTGTCCTCTACTCTGCCCCTTTTTTCACAAAGCCTCTACATATTGTACACAAGAACTTACAGTTTCTTTTAGAATTGTTTAAATTTTCTGTTATGCTATTTGCAGTGCCCTTAATTTCCAAAACAGGTACATTTTTTGTTGTATTGATTTCACTGTTACTATCTACATTGGAAGTGCCTCAATGCCAGTGTTTCATGCCCCTTGGGACCATGTGAGTGCCCTTTTTGACCACTGGCACTCTATCCCTTTCTGGATCAAGCTAGGGGTTTGACTGAAGGGTGCTATTTGAAGTAGGGGTTGCCTTCTTTTGCTCCGTCTTCAGGGGCAGGGTAGAGAAAAAGAAAAACATTAACATTTAAGTGATTCATGTCGAACCAGAATTCGAAGGAAGTAATTTTTTACCCATCTGAAATCATCATTTGGACCATTTAAACGGGAAAGCGTAAACAAAATTAAAAATTATTTGTGAAAGACAAAGGGAAACGCATGTTGCACAAATAATATAAAGTCAAGACAAAAAATGTCTTGGATTTGCCATTATGACATCACACTGTACACTGTGAGGTCACTTTTCAACACAAATTGTTTCTTTCATTGTCCTCTACCATATGTATGAAAATGAAAATTCATGGGAATATTAAGTATGAGAAGTACACTTTTGTTACAATCTTTGCATATTCTGGGTATTGAGGCTGTAACTAGTTCCCGTATGTACTGTAATTGTGCAGAGGGAACGTAGGCAGTAAAAAGCAGTACCAATTCGTAAGCGTCCTGAGCGCTTGTTACGTAGAACACAGTGTTTTATCAATGTAAAAGACAACTGAAATTGATGTAATGTGTACATACGTATGACCACTCCACCCATGGAGTAATAAGTTGTGAGATTTATGTTTTTCTTCCTTTGCAGAGGTTTGGTGTACATTATCGACAGCTCAACAATTCAGAAAGAAATTAAGGAGGTGGCAGAGTATCTTTACACTCTTCTTACAGATGCTGGGTTTCCAAAGTCAAAATCATATTTACTGATTGCTTGCAACAAGCAGGATATCACAATGGCAAAGTCAAGTAGAGTGATACAGTCGCAGTTGGAGAAAGAAATGTAAGAAGTATTTTTGTTACTTTTTTGTTGTTGTAAACACATGGTGTGCAAATATCTTGAATGATCAGGAATGAAAGAGGACTTTAAAAGAAAGAAAATGGTGAAGAAAGCATTCGTAAATCTTATTCTGGTTTGTATCGAATAATCGCAACCAATCTTCACTCGAAATCAGTAAAAAGAACAAACTTTTAAGTGAAAATCATTGAAATTTATGTGGAAGTGATACAGTTCCCACACAAAGTGGCCATGCATTTTCTGAAAGCAAAAAAGCCAAGATTCAAAATGCATATATCTTGTCTTAAAACTACCTGTAAGGCTGATAAAACTACTGCATTCTACGTATGAAGCACCTCTGCTCTAATAAGCGCCCACCTAATATGTTGTGACTGAAAACATAATTTTTTGATTAATTTAAAGACTTCAAATTTTGCATCTGATGCTCAAAGTTTTTGTTGTGGGGTGGTTATTGAGGGGCTAGTATAGAACCAACCAGTTCACACAATGCATTTCGATTACCACACTGTCCCCCTCCCCATCCCCTAGAGCATGGGTAAACTTTGGGTCTAAAATGTGGTGTTATTCTATTTTGCTTATTACGTCGAAATAAACTATCAGCAGAAAATGTTGCCGACTTTTGAGCCTTGCACTGCTGAAGTGTCACTTCCCTAGTCTGACAGCTGTTACAAGTGTCACTTCCCTGGTCTGACAGCTGTTACAAGTGTCACTTCCCTGGTCTGACAGCTGTTACAAGTGTCACTTTCCTGGTCTGACAGCTATTACAAGTGTCACTTTCCTGGTCTGACAAGTGTCACTTTCCTGGTCTGACAGCTGTTACAAAATAATTCCTGTACAGACTGTACCTCAGTTTAGTTTTTGAAATGTGCCAACTATTACCTGCCTTGTACACTAGGCAACTATTACCTGCCTCGTACACTAGGCAACTATTATTTGCCTTGTACACTAGGCAACTATTACCTGCCTTGTACACTAGGCAACTATTACCTGCCTTGTACACTCGGCAACTATTACCTGCCTTGTACACCAGGCAACTATTATCTGCCTTGTACACTAGGCAACTATTACCTGCCTTGTACACCAGGCAACTATTACCTGCATTGTACACTAGGCAACTATTACCTGCCTTGTACACTAGGCCAGCCATATAGTATTTTCCTGATAAATCATTTAAAAGTTTAATGAAATGTTTTTGAAGAGTTACTAGTGATCAATTGATAATCGTTAACATCACTAATTCTCATATCAAGAAGCCTTATTTGCTATGACTAATAGATGTCATGGCTTTTCCCTTTTGCCCCAACTTTTTCCACATTTTCGTAAACAAGATATTTCTCACCATTTTTGGTTCCGATGCGATAGCATAAGGGACCTATGTAGTCATGCTGGCATGTGTATATGTATGTACGTGTGTACAGTATATGTATGTATGTATGTATGTAGGCTATGTATGTGTGTGTGTCTGTGACAAGCTTTTAAACACGATATCTCAAGAATCGTGTGGTGTATTATGTCATACTTGGTATATGGATGTGTTGTGGTCTAGATGATTCCTATTGTTTTTAGTGCTGTCATGAATATTCATTAGTAGGCAGGGCTAAATGTAAAATTTGGTTAACACGCTTGTAAGCACAATATCTCAAGAACCGTGTGGTGAATTTATGTCATACTTGGCATAAGGATGTGTTGTGGTCTGTAGATGATCCCTATTGTTGTTGGTGCTGATGTCATGAATATTAATGAGAAGGCTTATGTTGTGAAAGCTTAATTGTGAAATTCTGCTTATGCTCAAATTTCCACAAACTCATGTCAGATTTAAATCAAACTTGGTATTGGGGTGTTGATAAAAGCAAGGATGATACAGGATCCCATAGAATGTTGAGATGTTGACTTCATCATTATTCATATCAGGCGGAGCCAAATACAATTTTTCATTGGTTGTTGTGGTTGTGGCTTATAGCTTAAGGCAAAAACTGTAACACTTAAACAAGCAACAAAATATTAACAACTTACATGTTTCAGTTTGATAAATAAATTAAACGTGTAAGAACACAACATTTAAAGATACACGAAGGGAAAAGCTTTTAATCTAAAGTTAGCATCGGAATCACTTGGGATTTCTCCCTCTGGTATGTGTATGTATATATATATATATCCACCACTTTGTTTTGCCCCCTTGCTAATGCAAGCATCCCATAATTATCTTTCATATGTCGTGTTTGTTTATTTCACAGGAACACATTGCGAGTCACGAGAGCAGCCACGTTAGATTCCACTGAATCGTCAGGCAAGTCCAGGGAAGTCTTCCTTGGAAAGAAAGGGAAAAGCTTTGAATTTGCCCACCTGTCTCCATTGAAAGTCGAGTTTGTAGAATGTTCATCAAAAGGGTCCGGAGAAGACGAGGAGGGTGACCACCCCATTGTTGAGTGGATCAACAAAGTGACAAAATAGTTCGTTTTGGAACTGAGCTCCTTTTTCAGGTCAAAAGATAAACATGGCTGGAGTTTTGGGAATTGGTATTGTAAGCAAACATTTCTTCGTTTGAGACGATGATGCAGTACACAGGGAAGAAGTCACGTCATAGAAACTAAGGTCATTTAGCTTGAAATCTTTTGTCTTATGGTCGGTTTGAACGTTCCATGCAATTTGTAAAATTCCAGAGATTGTTTTTTTCTGAATTTTGAAGATTAAACTTCACAAATATTTGTTTAACTAGGAAATAGTAGAAAATTAAGGAGTCACACAAGAGTAGTTATGTTGCCTATAACTTAAAAGTTCAATCCTGTACTGAGACATCGAGGCCCATAAGGTCAGTGCTTACCCCTGTGTTCTGAGCACTTCATCTTTTTGTAAGCTAAATAAATGCAATGTACTTTTAAATTGGTGCAAGGATCAGAAACATGTCTGCTGGGAGAGCACTTTTGATGAAAATGTGTCGAAAATGAAATGCAAATTTTGTAATGTTATCTTGCTGTGACTTGCAAAGTTTGTATGGGCTTTTACGATCTGATGCCTCTCTCCCCCCTCCCTGCACCCATCCCCCATGAAGTTTTTGCCCCATCTTAATTGGACAGTCACTAATTATCAGTGAATTAATCTGCTCTGTCCACTTCCTCCAGACTTGCTGTGGTATTTCGTTTTGTAAGTATTGAGGAGGGGTTTAGTGATTCCCATGTTTGTCCATCACGAGTGGTGGATGGGGCCAGTGATATAATGTACATAAGCCATCCTTAAGTGCAAAACTAAACCTTTGCAAAACTAAAACTTTCCTGTTCTTTTTAGGTAGGCTTTTGAAGGGTCCCAGGAGAGAGAGAGGGGGTATATGCTGTACAAAATGTATGATTCCTGATGGGACAAATCTAGTGTAACTGACTTTTTGTTCAGCAGTTGGGATCACAGCAGTGATAATATAGGCTTCTGCTGAGGGTATTCAATGTGTGCAGGCTTTCATTTGCTCTGCTGTAGATGGATATACCTGTGTTTTTTGATCAAGTCTTCAGTATTATTATATTTTTGAAACTTAATGAATGCATATGATAAGAATATCTGGCTAATTTTGAATAGTTTCAGATTGACTGGATATAGAAACAGTTTAGAGATTAATTAGACATGGAGAACACATGCCTCCCCCTGTAAAGGACACCAGTCCATTGCAGAATAACCTCCTAGTGGTGCTGAAACTCATTTACATCGGAGTGGATTGGAGTAATTTTGAGTTATGTATATTGTTTATTTGATGAGGGCTTAACGGCACCACGACAACAAGGGTCAAATTGTGCCTGAGAGGTCAGATTATTTTAGAGGTACGAAGGAAAGGAAACAGGGGGAGAATGAGAAAAATTCAAGAAGAAAAGGTCAGAAAGCTGTGATCAAGAGGGGAGGTGCATGGTTGAAACAAAAACAAAGTAAAGAGGGGGTGGAAGAGGAGAATTATATATGGTTGTAGAGGGAAACATGATGAAGGAAAGAGATAATTTCATCCGGAGGATTTTTCTGGAAGAACTCAGCAATTGGGTTGTGGGGAGCCAGGGAAGCTCTGGGAAGGTTGAACAAGGGGCAAGCAAGGAGAACATGATGGATTGTGAGGGTGCAATGGCAATTGTTGCAGAGGGGTTATGTATATTGCTCAGCAAACAATACAGCATTCACTATTCACAACTGAGGACAAACCCTGTGCCTTTGGCTAAGCATAGTATCTTTTTGTATACATTTGGGTTTTGGATATCGGTGGTAATTTTGCATTATCTATGAGAAGGGTTTTTATTGAAGGGAACCCAGAATACACCTGATTGGGAATTAATGTCCAAGAATCTCTCCATCCATGAGGAGTCTTTTTACATGGGTATCAGCCTGGGTCACCTCTTGGGGGGAGAGGCAAAAACCCCAAAGAACTCTCGGTGACCCTCAATCTCCTTCATTTTGAAAAATGTTTCTTCATTTTTAGGAATTTTCCTTTAATTTTGGCTAATTTTCTGGAAAATTTTGCTAGTTTGGGAAAGTTTTGGCCTATGTTTGGGAAATGTTGGCCAGTTTTGGGGGAATTTTGTAAGCAAACAAATATCCAATAATTATACCACATTTTTCAATTTTATGTAAATAATTTCCCAATTTTATCCCTCCAACTGTGAAAAAAGCATGCAACTGGGAAGCAGTTTGCTCCCCCCCCCTTCCCCCTACCTGCCTCTGGTATAAGCATCATGCCATTTAAAGGTCATACATGGTGGCATTTTCTCTCAGATGATGCCAATAAATATATTCCCTCCATCCAAGGATACCTGCATTGTAGAGCATACACGTCATTTGTATTGCCACTGTTTGTTATAGGAATGGTTGATCTTTGGAATCAGATCCATGAAGCCTCATGTTTGCAAGCAATAAGCAATTGTCATCAAAGGAATCAAAATAAAAACAAGGTATGAACTGACTTGTCTGTTATAGTTTATTTAAGGTGGAATGGACCCATTTGTGAGGCCTTTTTGGTGGTTTGGTTAATATTTGATGACCTGCTTTGCCTGCCAAAGTGATAAAATGCTGTTGTCTATGAATATCATATAACTACTTGGTATAGATTGGTGTTTGAGAAGTTTACGAGGGTCAACAAGTTCTGCTGAATATTTCTGAGTCTCTGGAAAATTGCGCCCTCACTTTTCAGTCTTAATTGTGCCCTCTTTTTTCCAAAGCAGGACCTCTGAGAAGATTTGACCAAGTTTGCAATTGCATTTTAATAATTTCCCATTTTTAACTCCGGAAAGCGTGCAACTGGCAAGTTTTCCCGCATCCTCCAATTCCTACACCTGCAGTCCAGTAGTATGTTTTTTAACCATCTGCAGACATGGTTGGTACAGTGTGATGTATCAAGCAGGAGCTACCTCAAGTAATTCTTTCAGAAATCTTTCACCTTTTTCTTTTTATAGAAAAATAGAGACCTATCCACTTGCACATAAAAAATGCATGCAAAATTCAAATTGCCACTTTTCAAGCAATTCTGGTTAGACATTTCGCCATGACACGACCATAGACCTATTGAATGTTCTTTCAAAAAATGTGAAGAATTTTTTTAAAAGTTTTGATCTTGTTGTTATTATGGAAGTTTGCAATTGTATTTTAACACTTGAAAATTCACAAAGGAAATGATAGTTCTAATAAAGAAAATTGGTGTTTAGCTCATTAATAGTACAAAAATGTGATGAATACATTGCGTCCCTCTTTTTGCATAGTGACGAATGTCATTTGTGTAGTGACGAATGTCAAAATTGAAATGATTAATTCCGCTTACTGACGAATGTTCCAAAAAATTGAAGCTTGATGACATGAAAGTTGATAAACGTATTATATAGGTTTATACATCATTGGAAAGAAAAAATGCTAATGTTTTGACAATTGTGCTTACAATAAAAAGAATAAGCAAAATCTTATTTCATGAAGCTTCAAAGACATTCATCAGTATGCAGAAATAATAATTCAGTGTATTGCGCCAATTTTTATTTCATCTAAATACAACATTCGTCAGTATGCAGAAAGAGGGAAGATATATAAGTATTTCCCACATAAATTTCACAAGAGTATAAATATATTCATAAATGGCTTAGAAATCACTGTTAACACTAAAGGTATATGGACAGGTAGAAATTTTATACCACAAGTGAAATTCACTCTAAGCAGGACTCGGACCATGAAATTGTTTTACAATTCCCTGCACGGAGCATAATATTTTGAATAAACAAAATAGAATTTTGAATGAAGGAAATAATATTCTGAATAAATGAAAACATATTTTGATTGAACAAAGTAATATATTTCAAGTAAACAAAATAATAGTTTGAATACACAAAACAATATTTGCGACAAATGAAATAATATTTCTTTCTATTATGTCACCTTAAGGGCTCTGTACATTTGCATAGCACTATGAAAATCATTTTAAATATTTCAATCAAGAGAGATAAAAAGCACGAGCATTATTGGCATATAGTACTGAAATTTAATAATAGGAAGATGGTTGAAATCCAACAGCGATTCCACAGATATGCAAAACAATACACTGGCATCAAGCGCTGAGGTTAATTCCTCCCTCAAGCTCATCACTACGTCATTGGATTAAGTAAAAATATCAGTACATAAACTTAAGTCAATTAATGTAAAAATTCATATTTGAAATTGAAAACAGCGATTAAAGGAAAATTCCCAAGGATTTTCATTTTATCATATATAATAGAGAAAATTTGTAGAAACAAAGTGGTGAAAAAACTATGTTAATATCTTATTCCATTTAGACGTTATAACAATTCAAAGAGTAGAAAAATGTTTTTAAAAACACCTCATACTGTATATGTTCTTCAAAAAAAATTATGTATTATATATGATAATCCATGGAAATAATCCTTTAACTTACTGCCTGCAATAACAGTATTTGTTGAACATATAGAACATGTGTTGCCTTTATTTCATACCAGAAGCCCTTTGACCCATTTTTGGTTCCAGTGCAAGAGCATCAGGAACCTATGCGGTCATGATGGCATGTGTGTGTGATGTAAACACAATATCTCAAGAATGGTACACCAGATTCATGTCATACACAGATAACCCATGATCCGTAGATGTGCCCTATTGTTTTTTAATGGTGATGTCATGCATATTAATGAGTAGGTGGGGCTTAAATGTAAAAATCTTGAAATGTTTACTTTAACAACCGTGTGTCTGTTTTGTTTCATCTTTGGTGTAAGTATGTTAGCTGGTGTGTACATGTTTATGATGTAAAATTGTTAAATTTTATTAATATGCATAGTGGGTGGGGCTTAATATCATTTTTCTGGAGAAAAAAACTTGAAAATGGTAACCTAGATTCATGTCATATTTGATACACAGATACTGTACGCGTGGTCCATAGGTGTGCCCTATTGTTTTTGATGGTGATGTCATGCATGTTGATGAGAAGGTGGGGTTTGAATGTAGAAATCTTGAAATGTTCATATCTTAACCACATTTCTGTTTCATTTAATATTTGCATATCATGCATATTAATAAGTAGGTGGGGATTACAATGAAAAATTAAAAAAATGATAAATTAGCAACTGTATATCAGTTTTGTGTCATATTGGGCATGATAATTTTGTTGGTTATTTTGCACATGCTTTTGTTATCAGCAGATATCATTAGTATGCATGGTGGGCATGGTTTAATGTGAAAGTGCTACATGATGTAAACACCATACTAGTATTTCATGAACAATATATCAGATTTATGCTATATTTGGTACACAGATGGGTCATGGTCTGTACATATGTTTTAATGTTGTGATAGTGATGTCATGAATATTATTAATGAGTGGGTGGGCTTGCTGACAATTTCTTGAAATAGGATAAATGAGCAACCGTTTTTGCATCATACTTGCTTTGATAATGTTCTTAATTATTGTGCAAATGCTAATGTTGTCAACAATTTGTATTGATCTGCATGGTGGGTGTGGCTTATGAATAAATATCAAGGAACAAATATTTCATGATATGCAATAACATGACAATTAATACCAATTTTGCAAATTAATCAGCTTATAAATATAAAAAAGCATCAGAACCACAAAACTACTGGCTCATGTTAAGATATTAAAATTATTTACACCAAAGGCTAAGAAATAGACTCATACATATTTTACATGTTTTAAAAAAGTTATTAACATTTTAAAATCATAATGCTGGAAGTATCAAATACACATTTGAAGCATTTCTACTCTGAATGATAAAAATCTATTCAATAAAAAGGTACATGTGCTACCTACTTGCACATCTCATATTGTGCTACTATAGGTACAGTACTCATATACAACATACAATTGTTGATGAATGACATGAGCATTAAACAACTTCCCAGTGGCAAGATTAAAAGGTACTTCTATTGATAATTAGTGACAACATTTACCAGTATGGGCCCAGAAATACATTTTTTTAGGTGGGAGGAGTGTAGTGACATTCCTCAATATTTGATCATTACTAGAAGTAGTGCTCTATGTATGAGAAATACTGCAGATTGATAGAAGTTTTTATCTCAAAAAGCCTTTGGCAAAACAACTGACATGGAAAATGTCCCACGACTAGTAAAACATGAGAGATTTTAGTGTAAATTTTGGTAAACCCCCTCCCCACCACCACCCCTGTGTTTCCTTGTCTTCTCAAAAAAGGTTCTTCTCCATCTTGGCATTAAAGAACTCTTTAACCCAGAATGAAAATTCATGTTTTAATTTAGAAAGTCATGCTGTCCCTCCCAACAACATTACTGACCACCCCCCTCCTTAACTGCCACAGAATCTATGAATGTCTAATAAATATTTGTTTGTTGAGATGTGCAACTCAAGGGAAGTTTGTTTGTTTGTTTGATGAGGTCTTAACGGCACCACGACAACGAAGGTCAAATTGTGCCTGAGAGGTCAGATCATTTTAGAGGTAGTAAGGAAAGAGACCAGGGAAGAATGAGAGAAATTCAAGAACAAAAGCCAGAAAGCTGTGATCGAGAGAGGAGGTGCATGGGTAAAACTAAAAACAAAGTAGAGAGGGGTGGAAGAGGAGGATTAAATATGGTTGTAGAGGGATGCATGCTGAAGGAAGGAGACTATTTTATCTGGAGGATTTTTTGGAAGAACTCAGCAATTGAGTTGTGGGGAGCGAGAGAAGCTCTGGGAAGGTTGTACAGGGGCAAGCAAGGAGAACGTGTTGGATTGTAAGGATGCAGTGGCAATTGTTACAGAGGGGTTGGGGGAACGAATAAGGAGGTGGGAGGAGTGAGGTGGGTGTGACCAATTCTAAGACGGGTAATATGAACGTTGTCGATACGAGAAAGGTTGTTGATGGTGGATTTGATCGGGATTGTGGGCTGGATAACATGGAGTTTGTTATCAATTTGGAAGTTCCATAAGGTTTGCCAGCGGTCACGAACAAGAGAAGCGATAAGCGGTTTGATGTCAGAGAGGGTTTTGGGAAAAGGGGAAGGGAGGAGGTTAAGGGCAAGCTTAGCGGCTGTATCAGCCCTGTCATTGCCAGGGATGCCAACATGGCTGGGTATCCAGAAGAAAAGAACACTTTTCCTGCAGAGGGTGGGAGAAAAGAGTTTCCGGAGGAGGAGGTGGCAGGTGAGGTTATCCCATTTAAGATTGAGTAATGAAGTAAGAACAGCCTTTGAGTCAGAGAAAATGGCAAAGTGACTAAGAGGAGAGTACTCAATAAAGTTGAGGGCGAGGAGAATGGCCTTAGCCTCGGCTGAAAAGATGGATGAGTGGTCAGGAAGTCTGCTACTGAGGGTGATGTCTTGGATGATGGCAGCAGCAGCTGTCTTGTTGCCTTCCTTGGAGCCATCAGTATAGATGGAGGTGTAATTTGAGAGTTGGTCTTTGATTTGGTTGTGGAGATTGATGAAGAGATTAGGGGTGAGTTTGAGTTTTGTTATAAGTGGAGAGGTCTAGGTGGACAGAAGGAAGGGGTGGCCCAAAGGCGGAAAAGTGGGCCAGGAATAGGTGCCGAGAGTGGCGGGGTTGATGCCAAGTTGAAAGAGGTCTGATTTAATGCGTAAGCTGAAGGGGGCGACAGGGTTTTAGTCCTATCAAAGAGGGAGGAGAAATTGGGGTACCTAATGAGGTTGTAAACAGGATTCTGGGTGTTGGTGAGGACTCTAAAAGCATAGGAGAGGCTAAGCTTTTACATCTAAAGAAAGGGGGTTCGTTGGCTTCAACATGAAGGCTAGTGATTGCGGAGGTCCTGTAGGCTCTAGACAAAGCCTGAGGGCTTCATTTTGGATGGTGTTAATGTGGTTGAGGTATGAGTTGTGAGCGACACAGTAAACAATATTGCCATAGTCAAGCTTGGCACGAATGGTGAGCCTGAAAATTTTGAGGAGAGAGCATGTTCGCTCCCCAAGTAGTGTTGGAGAGCAGTCGGAGGAGGTTGAGGGAGCTATTGCATTTTAGTTTCAGGTTGGTGATGTGGCTTGTAGGTGAGCTTGGGGTCTAGAGTTAGACCAAGGAACTTTGTGTTTTCAACTTTAGGGATGCGATTCCCATTGAGCACAAAGTTCGGGTTGGGGTGGAGGTTGTTGAAATGACAAAAGTGCATGCAGACTGTCTTGTCTTTGGAGAATCTAAAACTGTTATTGTTGCTCCAGACTTGCAGCTGATTGAGGCTGGTTTGAAGCCTATTTTCAACAATAGGAAAGCTAGGGAGGAGTAGAAGATGGTGAAGTCATCCACGAGAGGGTACGTTTGATGCTGGGGCCAAGGTCATTCCCGATGTCATTAATGCTCAGGTTGAAGAGAGTGGGGAGAGGATGCTGCCTTGGGGGACGCCCTCTTGGGGGTACGGCTTGGAGAGGTGTGGCCATACGAACTTGGAACTGCCTGGGTGAGAGGAAGTTTTGAATAAAGATGGGGAGGTGGCCTCGAGGCCAATGGTGTGAAGTTTCCGGTAATGCCGTATTTCCAAGTAGTGTCGAAAGCTTTCTCGAGGTCAAAAATATGGCAATGAGGTGTTCCTTTTTGCAAAGGATTCCCGGATAGCGGTGTCGAGCGTAATTAACTGGTCTAGGTATTGCACGTTTTGAAGCCGCTTTGGTGAGGAGAGAGGATTCTGTTGGTCTCGAGGAACCAGTTTAGTCTCTGATTAATGATCTTTTCCATAATTTTACAGAGACAGCAAGTAAGGGCGATGGGTCGGTAGCTGGTGGGTCGGTGCTATCCTTCCCGGTTTAAGGACGGGATGACAATAGCTGTCCTCCAGATAGGGGAAAGGAGTGTGAGGACCAAATGTGGTTGAAGATGGTGAGTAGGGTAGTGGTGGCTTTGATGGGGAGGTGTTTCAGAAACTGATAGGGGATGTTATCTGGGCCCTTGAGGTGCAGCCAGCGCCGCTGATGGCTTGGTTTAATTCAGAAAGGGTGAGAGGGGTGTTGTAGCTTTCAGAGTTGTCAGAGGGAAAAGTGATTCTCCGGCTTCATCGCAAGCTTTTGATTTTGAAAGCATTGGAGTAGTTGGTCGAGGCCGAGATGTTGCTGAAAGAGGCGCGAGGTGGTCAACGATGTCTTTTTTTGCGGTGAGAAGGTCTCCATTCCAAGAGAGATGGGAGATGGAAGATTTGCCTACTCTGCCGTGGAAGCTGTTAACCATTCTCCAAATCTTCTTAGTGGGGTGTTGGTGGTGAGAGAAGAGATAAAGTTGTTCCAAGTGTTGGTTTTACTGTCCTTGATAGTGCGCCTGGCCTTGGCACGGCTGATGCGAAAGAGGTTAAGGTTATGGGTGGTCGGGTTAGTTTTAAAGTTCCTGAGGGCTCTTTTCCTGTTCTTGATGGCGGTTTTGCAGTCATCTGAGAACCAGGGTTGGGGGATGATTTGGGGTTTGGAGGTTTTGGGAATTGAGCAGGTGGCGATGTTGATAAGGATATTACTGAAGTTAGACATGGGATCCTCATCCTCGAGAAGATGGGGAGAGAGGTGTGAGTCACAGAGGGTTTCAAAAAGGGACCAGTCAGCCTTGTCGAGGTTCCAGTTGGGGGTGTGCTCAGTGGGGATTTGAAGATTGGAGTGTATAAGAAGAGGGTAATGATCACTACCACAGAGGTCAGCAGTGACTCTCCAACTAAAGTCCGGGAGGAGGATAGGGGAACAGATAGACAGGTCAATACAGGTGAGAGAGCCTGTGGCAGGATGAAGGTAGGTCGGGGAGTTAGTGTTCAAGGGAAGACTTCACCTTGCATGTGTTTCCAACACAGGCTTTGCAAACCTTGTCAAAATTCAATTTATTTACATTTTTTTCTCTTTGGCAACTAAGAAGCAGAAATGGAAGAAAAAAAAACACTTAAAAAATACACTTAACAAACACGTAACTTAATAAATACACTTAAAAACAGTTCTACATACTTTATGCAAATTTTTTGATGTATTAAAAGGCTACCTTGGTGTTTTCTTTTGTAAAGCTTTTGTTTTTTAAATGTCTGTCATAAAATTTTGAAAAGGTGCACCAAATTCTGACTGAATGCTTTTGAGTCTTTGGCATGCCACAATAAAATTCAAGCAGGAACAGACTTTCCTATTGTCAATGATTAAGATTTAGGAAAGAAATTACATAAACAATATGAGATGCTTGCCCAGTGATACATCACAAATTACATAAACAGTTTGAGATGCTCGCCTGGTGATACATCACAAATTAGATAAACAATTTAAGATGCTCACCCAGTGATACATCACAAATTAGATAAACAATTTAAGATGCTCGCCCAGTGATACATCACAAATTACATAAACAATTTGAGATGCTCGCCCAGTGATACATCAAAAATTAGATAAACAATTTGAGATGCTCGCTCAGTAATACATCACAAATTACATAAACAATTTGAGATGCTCGCCCAGTGATACATCACAAATTAGATAAACAATTTGAGATGCTCGCTCAGTAATACATCACAAATTACATAAACAATTTGAGATGCTCGCCCAGTGATACATCACAAATTACATAAACAATTTGAGATGCTCGCCCAGTACATTACAAATTACATAAACATGAGATGCTCGCCCAGTGTGACATCACAAATTACATAAACAATTTGAGATGCTCGCCAGTGATACATCACAAATTACATAAACAATTTGAGATGCTCGCCCAGTACATTACAAATTACATAAACAATATGAGATGCTCGCCCAGTGATACATCACAAATTACATAAACAATTTGAGATGCTCGCCCAGTACATCACAAATTACATAAACAATTTGAGATGCTCGCCCAGTGATACATCATAAATTACATAAACAATTTGAGATGCTCGCCCAGTACATTACAAATTACATAAACAATATGAGATGCTCACCCAGTGATACATCACAAATTACATAAACAATTTGAGATGCTCGCCCAGTACATCACAAATTACATAAACAATTTGAGATGCTCGCCCAGTGATACATCACAAATTACATAAACAATTTGAGATGCTTGCCCAGTAATACATCACAAATTTTGCATGAATATGGAAAGGGGTCAAACTTTGATCAGCCCTAATCCCAAAGTGATTTGCCGAGTTTACTGATATAGAAGTTGCTACATGTCCATACACCTTTAGACTAGTATGTTACATGTAGAAACTACTTTAACAATCTTATTCTGTTTTAAAATTCTGTCTCCCTGGTGTAGAAATAAATGGTGTGGAAAGTCTACTGTTGAAGCGCCCTAATCATCACTTTCTTAACAATTGTGGAGATTTTTTTTGTTTTTTAAATGAAAGTGAAATCAATTTTCTTTCACTAATTGAAATATTTTTCTTCAAACTTTCTTCAAGTGTTTAAGTTATCATTACATTTACTAGATTCTATTCTGATTCTGTTTGACTACTTTCTTGACATATACAAGGGTTTTCTTTAAGCCACAACATCTTAGGAAAATATATAATAAAACAACTTGAAACTTTAATATCTCTTAAATGAAATACGATTTAAACATATATTTGCTAAATTACCTACAAAAACAATCACTTGGAAGTCTGCTTTAAATATTACACACAGCAATGGAAGAAAACCACATCACACATTAGGACATAATAAAACAAAACCACATACTGAATTAAAGCACAGGTACCAGTAAAATGATAATATTCCCACCAAAAAGAGCATAGAATGCTGAAAAGAAGAGTCTCAACATTATAAACATAACATTTTCACTTTCTGAATAATGGCTTTATAACTCTTTGTCAGCACCTTAATCCCCAAATATATGGCAAATAATTTAGAAACAATTAAAATCTCTGAGTTAGTTCATTGACAGCTTTTTCAACCAATCACCATTTTCCTAGTAACAAAATCTTCCTAACTATTTAAGGCTAAAATTCCATGCGGTTACTAATACAGTAGAGCTAGTTGGTGGCACGACTCATGCAGTCAATGCAATATATTACACCAAACAAATTTCTGCACACACAGACTGAGTGGCAAACAAGATGGTGAACAAAACTTGCACCCACGGGCTTTGAAAATCCAATTCCTGTTACCCAGAATAAACCAAATTTTGTTTATTCCTTTTGCTAAAACTATAAAGATCTGGAAGAAGTGCCATAGATGGATCAATGCTTGCGGCAGGCCACATGGACATCTAAATGTCAACATGACTTGTCCTTCTCCTTAAAAATTTGTTCCAGCAAATCATAACCACAAACTGTATCAAATAATGAGACTAAAATAACCACACAATAAGGACTTCATCCAATGCTAGTTTGATCAAATAGTATCTCCATGGTTTGATACTCAACACCAACTTCCATAACAACTCAGGACCAACAGGAGAACAAGTACAATGGAGCCATTGGTAAAGGAAATTTGATCTTAAGTACTTGTAGTTTTCAGAATATAGAAAATAAAGAGGAAAAGTCTGACCCAAGCTGCTTATATATTAGGTCGGGTCTGACTATTCAACACTTTAAGGAGTACAACAACTAATGAATGTATAATTGGTCATGCATGATTACAGATTTGAGGTTTATTTGCCTCACCTAGTTACTGCATTGCTATGGTGGGCATGGCCTATGTCCTTACTCAGAAAGGTCAATTAGATTAACACAATGGAATGACACAATGGATTAACACAATAGATTGACACAATAGATTGAAACAATAGATTGAAACAATGGATTAACATATGAAAAAAGACTACCCATTCATACATCACAAAGTTGCATATTAAGACCCAAACAATCAAAAAGCTATAAATGGCTAATTTCTTGACCAAGTACAGCCTCAACTTATCCATATCCTTGTTAGAAAATTCAATTATTGGCCACTGCTATTGCATTATTGTGGAAAGGAAGACATTCTCTCACTTTGTAAGGGCAGTGACTCTACCTCAAACTTTCTGCTGTTTTTGTTACTCTGCCATCAGATTTTGACAAATTTTAAGAATTGATTTCTTCCTAAAGTTTTGGTATGTCAACATATCCTGTTATCAAAATTCTATTAAAAGTCAATCACAGAAACTTTCTTAACTAAATCTAAAATAAAACTAAATGACAATTTTTTTTACAGCAATAATCTACATATTTTAATTTATATCATTTGCACTTCAAAACTGTTTTAAAATTTTAAAATTTCATTACTTTTTTACATTTTAAAAATTTTAAGATTTAAAACTGAAGTGATGAAGCAAAATTTACCAGTTTTCTAAACTTTCAAGGCCCATGGAAGTCAAGAAATGAACAGCCCGTTGGAAAGAAGCCTTTTTAGTAAATGAGTAACGGTTGAGCAAAGTTTGGGCAATTTGCAATACATGCTAATTTGTGACACATACCTTGGTGCACAGCTTAAATCCTTCTCATAATTCTTGAAATATTTTTCAGTAAAATGAAGTCAATTTCAGTACGATATCAAGAGTCACCAAAATGATGAGAAAATTGGTTCCTGCTACAAAAGTGGCCAAAGGTGTTGGGACAAAATCTCTCAAAGATTTTAAATGGCATCCCCCTCCCCTCCCCCCTCCCCCATTCCTTCTTTCAAAATTGTGCGCTTTGTACAACAATATCGTAAAATATACCTACCATTATTGGGGATTTGTCCCAACTTTTTTGGCCACAAGAACTGGATTGGTGGTATGGTAAACACAACAAATCTTTTGGTCATAATATGCTACACCTCTTCATTATGAACAAAGTACCAATTGAATTAACCTTAAAAGTCTCAGGCAGTCAAAACGTGAGTGAAATTTTTCAGTAGTTTTTTTTTTTTTCAAAATTAATTTTCATCATTTTTTCTTTTTTGTATCACTACAAGTTTGGTTTATATGCATGCTAAGACAATAAACTTTTCATTAAAAAAGTTCAAATTAAAGAAAATATTGACATAAATATGCAAATTTGCCAATTTTATGCAAAATTAGGTCAAATGTTTTGAGCTTTTATTTTTTCTTGTGAATAATGAAAATGGAGATTTTTTACATATTTAGTTTGTAAAATTTCCTTTCCAATCGTATCAGTCTAGATTTTTTTTTTCTCAAAGCAAAACCTGAAAGATTAATGAAAATAAACAAAAACAAAATTCACCGCTGTAATAACTCCCAAAAAACAAAGCACCCATCCAGTCCTGTATTCGAACCTAGGACACCCACATTGTAACCCCACATATTACCACTAGACTACATTGCGTACATCCTAGTGTGTACATTTGTTTTAACTTATAATACAGTGGTGAGAAAAATGGGGTAGTTGTTCTTTTTGATTTCAATCGAAAGTATGTGAATTGGTCTTTTTACGATATATTTCGCATAGGGGACTTGTATCGCGATCAGAAACTTTGATTTTTGCCAAAATTTCAAATTCAAAAAATTTCTCAAAAAGGCTAAAAATCATGATAATTTTCACAAATTTTGCCAAAAAAAGATATTGATGATAGAGGCAGTCAAAATTAAACAGAATTTGATGTATTGATGTCTTTGTAAGTTCCTCACAGGCTTTCAGGCAAAAGCAAGGTATGGAAGTATGGCAAGTAAGTCTTTTGAAGAAAAACAAAATGTTTTTCCTTAAATTTTGCACATTTAAAAATTTTTTCTTTATTTCAACCCATCTTTTTGCAAAAATCGTCAACATAACTCTAATCAAAAAGTTACATTTTTTAAAGAACTATTCGAGCTTATTCAAATGATACCAAGATGACTGCTGTGGGCCTATCTAACAAACTAAAATATTTTTTTGTAAAGTGCATGTCAAATCGGTCATCCCATGACCGCGTGGGAATTGAAGGGTTAAGGTTGCCCAGTCATAAATCACAATTTAAAAAAAAACCTGCAAAATAAGTCAATTTTGAAACGATTTTTAAGCAATTTTCCCTGCACTGAGTAGATTGTAAAGGATTAGTCAAGTAAGTTTATCTAATATAAAAGAGGACGGTGAAAAATCTACTTTATACCTTATTCCGTTAAGGAGATATTCAAGTTTAAAGTTCTGTCTTATCTGTGTAAAAATGACTGGAGTAGTAAGTCTACTATGGAAGGTTGATGCCCTCATCCTCACTTCTGTAACAGTTGTTAATATAGTTAAAGGAAATTGATATTTAAAAACAATTTCCAAAAAAAAAATCTTTACGTGGTGAATTATAATTACTTTTACTAGATTCTATTTTATTAATTTCCTGACATATCTAAACATCTTTAAGCCACAAAATCACAAGACAAAATATGATATAATACCTTTGAGGAATCTGAGGCTGTGATGTCACAACTAGTCTATTTTCAGTCATTTCTACAAAACTGATACAGAATTTTAAACTTAATAACTACTTAATGGCAACAATTTTTTTTGAATGCTTTCTTCACTATGTTTCTTTTGAAGTTCCCCTCTCAGGTAAGATAGGCTTGCTTGATCCCTAAACTAATCCTTCAAAGGAGACCAAAGTCTGATACAATTCTTATTTCATATGATAGTGGATTAAAATCTAAACCAACTGCCAAAAACAGCTAGTCAAAATCTTATTCCTATTTTAGTTATCCATGTTTGAAATTGAAACATGGAGGCTGCCATTTTGTTCAATTCTGTATTGAAATCTCATGCATGATGAAACTATTTCCCCAACAGGGAAAAGAATTATAAAGTATTTCATTATAAATTGTATTCAAGTTTTATTCCAAAATGATGTGATACAAAGTTTTAACAACTTGTTTTGAATAATTTCATGTATGCACAAAAATGTCCCTGACATTTACAAAGTGAGAACAATCTTTTCATCAACCAGAACACTTGAGATAGATTTTAAAGAAATACAAAGCATTTCAATTTCCTGTTGGGTTGATATATCATCATTTTCTGCATGTTGTAAAATGGCAGCTCCTTTTAGTAGTAGCATCAAAACTTTTAATAATTACAAAAATTGTGTTAAATTGCTTCGGTAGGTATGAAATTTGTTCAGGAAAGAATATTCTTAATTCTTTCATACAAAATAAAGATTATGTCAGACTTTAATTTGACCTTAGCTGCTGCTGCATCTTAGTGTCCCGCAGACCTTTACAATGAGTGATATTACAGAGCAGTTAATGTCACCTTGAGCTGCTGCTGCATCTTAGTGTCCCCCAGACCTTTACAATGAGTGATATTACAGAGCAGTTAATGTCACCTGAGCTGCTGCTGCATCTTAGTGTCCCGCAGACCTTTACAATGAGTGATATTACAGAGCAGTTAATGTCACCTCACTTATGCCATGAACCATCATCGTTGGGGGAAGATTCTTCGTCATCAAATTAACATGATGCAAATACTTCTTGTGGAGGTGTCCATCGACGGGAGGAAGGGGCAAGTAACAGAAGACGACGGTCGTGCTGGTGGCATAATCTTTTACCATCGTGTTAATTGCTTGGAGGTAATCTTCTGACACGGTCATGATCAGATTGGAAGCCAAACCGTCCGAATCTTCATCCTGTATGTCGCTCAACCTGTTCAGCTGGGTGATGTGATTCCACGGAACGGTGACAATTTCAGCCTTTATTCTCAATTCCTGCAGAAATCGGGTGAGTTTGGACTTTTTATGAGTTGTCGCTGTATAATCCGAGTCCACACACAGAAAGACACGCAGTTTTGAGTTTGAATTCCACAGAGGAACCATGTGAACAACGCAAGCCAGTTGCAACAAAAATATACAGGCTGTGTCAAGATAGCCGGAGGTTTCCGGCTTCAGGAAGTTGACCGGCCATACATCGATATAATGCTGCTGTTTAATTTTCAAAGAGTTCCTATCAAACTCGTGAAAGTTTCTTGCAAGACAAATGTTTTTTTGCAAATATATAGCATCGTTGATGATGCTCACATACTCCTCGGGTGTGAGATGTCTTTCTTGTTCCTCATCGCGGACTTTAGCTATCTGGACCATGATATCCGCATCGTCTTCACTGTTTGTGATTGCACCATACCTACCTCCTCCATTGAGTGACAACGAAGATAGATTATCTGTAGGTTTCACATTGTCATAGAAACCAAGCACGACCGTATTGGGTTTCATTCCTGAAAGAAAAAAGGTGAGAACCTGTAAGTGATTTCACTTCTCGTACTGAAGAACAAGAAAAACAAGTTTGATAATGAATTGAACTTGCATGGTCCATGTTAAAATTTGTTCTTATGTATTATTCATTTTATCAAATGCCTTCATTTTAAGCCTAACTAAATTTAAAGTAAAGTTCTGTTCCATGCTCATTAGCTAAGTTGCTTTACAATCTATCAAAATCCATAAAAGTAACAAAAGATTGAATCAAAATTGGTTTAGAATTGACCAATTTACAGATTTTGAAATCTTAGGCACCAATATGTAAATCTGTGATGTACATGTATATTAGAGCAATCTTGTATTTCTTATGTTAATCCTCTGTTTTTAAATGTTTTGATGCTTTATCATACCTCCAATCAAATTATAGCAAGAATACATTTCCCCCAAATTTTGAGTGATTGACATTTACGATTTTTTTTTAAAGAACCAGCCATTGCAAATGATATAAATCTCCTCGCCACAAATAACATGCTTTCCAGACTCTGTCACACCTGTTATCCCACCCTCTGTTCCACATGCCATACCATGCTACTTCCTTCCCTACAGGAAATCATACATGAAAATTCAGATGCCATTTCACCACATGACCAATATGTCATCACACTTGCAATCAAGATGACATCCCACCATATGACTTGCCACCCTATCCCATGCCACCCTGTCCCACATGCCATCCCTCCCTGTACCACACACCACATGCTATCCCTCCTTGTACCAAGTGCCATCCCACCCTGTTCCACAGGCCATTCCATGCTATCCCACCAGAAATCCAAATGACTTCCATTACATGCCATTCTGTCCCACATGCCATGCCATCCTGTCCCATATGCCATCCCACCCTGTCCCATGCCATCACACCCTGTCCCATGCCATCCCACCTCATCCCACCCCGTCCTACATGCCATGACATCCTGTCCCACATACTGTACCTTGGCACCATTCCACATGCCAACCTGTTCCACATGCCAACCTGTTCCACATGCCAACCTGTTTCACATGCCAACCTGTTCCACATGCCAACCTGTTCCACATGCCAACCTGTTCCACATGCCAACCTGTTCCACATGCCAACCTGTTCCACATGCCAACCTGTTCCCATGCCATGCCAACCTGTTCCACATGCCAACCTGTTCCACATGCCAACCTGTTTCACATGCCAACCTGTTCCACATGCCAACCTGTTCCACATGCCAACCTGTTCCACATGCCAACCTGTTCCACATGCCAACCTGTTCCACATGCCAACCTGTTCCACATGCCAACCTGTTCCACATGCCAACCTGTTCCACATGCCAACCTGTTCCACATGCCAACCTGTTCCACATGCCACCCTGTTCCACATGCCACCCTGTCCCACATGCCACCCTGTCCCACATGCCACCCTGTCCCACATGCCATCTCACCCTTTCCCATATTTCATCCCATCCTGCCCTCCATGCCATCCCACCTTCATCCCAATTCCTACATCTACCAATCATTATGCCACCTTTCACCTGACATTCCTTCCTCCCATTCTCTCACTTAGAACTATCAACCCAACATGCCCCATTCACCATTAAGTCTAAATCTTGCATACATTTTGGTCTTTAGCTTCAACAAAATAGTAAATCTTTTGGGGTCTATAATTAGGTACTGCTCATAGCAGAAACCACAATTCAATACAAACACTTTGTATTTCTATCCATACTTAACTTCACCCCACTTTCCATGGTCATAATCTGACACAGATAGTAAACTGTACTGACTTTCACACTAAACACAAGGACAAGATAATCCCCCGTGGTCAATATGTGTGACACTTGAAGTAATAATTTGCAGGGTGGTATTTATGGAGAACAGTTAAGGGATTGTTTGTTTGTTTGTTTATTGATGAGTGATCTTACGTGATGTTTTGTTCGACCTTGGAGGCTTTAGATATTCATCATACCTACCATCCCAACTTCACCTGCCATCCTCCATTAATCTACCATCCTCCATTCATCTGCCACCCTCCATTCCCCAACAAAGGCCCATTCACCTACCATCCTCCATTCCCCAACATGTCCCATTCCCCAACATGTCCCATTCACCTTTTATCCCCGTTTCACCTTCCAACCCACCTTTTGCCATCCCCTCATCTACCAACTATACTCTTAACCAACTAACCATTCCAACCGTCAATATAATCTTAACTTACTCCATTGCAGCACAGCTCTCCCCTCTCCCATAACTTTAATCTGACACTCCTAATAACAACAGGCTCAACTTTTTCCCAGATAGGACTGATCTATCAGAATTAAACAACATTACCTAATAATTTGGAGTTAATCATAAGTCTATCATGTTTCCATTCTATTCAAGCAAAG
Source organism: Chiridota heheva (assembly GCA_020152595.1). Lineage (NCBI taxonomy): Eukaryota > Metazoa > Echinodermata > Holothuroidea > Apodida > Chiridotidae > Chiridota > Chiridota heheva. The sequence continues at coordinate 331,632 of JAIGNY010000879.1, forward strand.
ATTCATTGTTTATTCTCCATTCATTCCCAAGAAACCTAATTATAAATTCCATTCAGTCATTAGCTCTATTATTAAACTTTTTTTCCATCCCAGAACAAATAATTTACTTGCTATTCAAGTCTGGAATGCATTTGTTTTAAGTTCTTCCAAAGTAAGATTTTCCTTGAAATAAATTTATTTTCATAAAATTTTTGAATTCCTGGTTGAGGGCTAAAATCTATTGTTCCCAGTAGCTGAACAATGCATGTTGGACGTAAAATGGAAGTGGACAGATGGATGGATGGGCGGACGAACGGTAAATGATGCTATATCCCAACTTTGTTGGCGAGGATAATAAAGGTCTTGGGCCATCTGCCCAGTCATACATAACAACTTTAGCCTAAATTAAATCTTAGTCAAATTTGGATCAGTCAGAACTCAAAAACCAAAGTGCTATCATTCAAATTCAAACACTGATTTGCTGAGAATTTAATACTATTTGAACCAATTTATAAATTGTTGCCTTGTCCAATCAAATTAAACAATATATACCTCAAACCATTTGTACCTACCTCCAAGCCCAGAGATCCTCATTAAGTGCTGTGCACCCTCTCTAACACTACTAGACAAAGTCATCTCCACAAAAGCTTTCACCTTCAGCAACTTCACGACCTTCATCCATGCAGGTACTACACTCTCAACAGGATCAGTGGGAAAGTTGTCAAGCATTCCAACCTTGACATGACCAATTACGTACAAACCGCTCTTTTTCATGTCGTTGACAAATTCGATCAACTGGCAGGAAGAACGAGGATTTGAAACCAGCAGCAGAACCTGAGGGCGCCAAAACTTGACATGATGCTTGCCGATGTCCAGCTTCAGAAGATATTTACGCACCTGTTGGGAGTGAAGAAAGTGAAATTTGTTTTAAAGCAGGATGTGGTTGTTTGCTTGTGTTTAATGGCACCTTAACTTCGAACAAAAAAAAATTAATAAAAGGTGTGCCATGCAGTTTAAACCTTTGTTACCCATGTGGTCAAATTTTGACTGCCCCTATCATCAATATCCTTTTTGGCAAAAGTTGTGAAAATATCAAGATTATTGAGAATTTTTTTGGCAAAAATCGTAGTTTCTACCCTATGCAAAATATAATGTTATAAAGCTTATTTCACCTATTTTCTATTAAAAACAGAAATAGCAACTATCCCCTCTTTGTTCAAAAGCACAATTTAAGTATTAAAACAAATCCACACAGTAAGACATACCAAGTCTAAATCAGTGGTAAGCATTAGGAGTTCCTGTAAATGGCCTTTATTTTGACTTTCTTTACTGAAAAGTTTATTGTCTTAGCATTCATATAAATCAAACTTGTAGTTATAGAACAAAGTTTTAAAGAAAAAAGTTCTTAAATTGCACACACATTTTGAATGGCATTGGTCACGAAAGGTTACAGTGGTTCTGACAAGTGGTGAAATGACATGTATGAACAAACTTTGATTATATGTGCATATAAATACAAATACAAAAATTTACATCAAAACAAAATTTAATTCATGTGTACACTGAGTTTGTTTGAATATTCTGTACTTTTATTAGCAATATTTGATAAAAAGTAATATATTACTTATTTTGAGCCAAATTTACTAAAAAAAATCTTAATAATGATGTCAGTTTATAAATGAACTAATCTTGTACTTTCAAATGAAATGAAAAAAAAATAATGTCAGTATATAAATGAACTAATCTTTTACTTTCAAATGATATGAAAATAAAGCCTATGCTGGGTTCAGAACCTCTCTCAAGGTACATCGAAAAAAAACAGCACAATTTGACAGTTATTTTTATATATAAATTGAAAGTGTGAACTGTCTTCTTGTCACACCAGAAGATAGCATTGTTAAGTAGCTCCAATGGGCCAAGAAGATAACTAAACTCCAATCAATAAGGTTCACTGCTGTTCAGACAAATACAAACATGTACACAAGACCACAAACAAAAATGAAAAGGATTAGTAACCAGGAAACAAAAATGTTTAGTGGTTCCGGTGCATTCTTTCATGATTGTACGTTGATTTTCAATTTGTATGCTAACTAGGAAGCAGCTATTAATGGCAGAATGAGAGAGCTTTACAAGATAACCAAAACAATTTGCAATGTAAGGACCAAGGTTGGGAGTGCTATAAGAGACAAGGACGGGAATCTATTAACAGATGTAAAAAAAAAAAAAAAAGAGAGGTGGAAAGAGCATTTCGAGAAGATACTGAATAAACCAGATCCTGTTTTTCCAGTTCCTAATATAACATGTGACCCTGAAATAGACAAAATCAGTACCAGTTATATTACAAGAAGTGAAATAAAAGAGGCATTAATGAAGCTAAAGAATAACAAAGCTGTAGGCAAGGATAATATAAATACCAAGTTGTTAAAAGCTGATATATGCACATCAGTATTATGGCTTGAAGAGCTGTTCAGAATTGTATAGGAAAAGGAAGTTATACAAAAATCATGGAAGCAAGGACTGATAACAAAAATACCTAAGAAAGGCAATACTGACTGTATGCGATAACTGGCGCGAAATAACCTTAACATCGATACCAAGCAAAATATTTGGAAGAGTTTTAATCGACAGAATAAGAAACGGTGTTGACATTAAGATGAGAGATGAAGAGGCTGGATTTAGAAGAGGAAGGAGGAGTACCACCGAGCAAATGTTCATCCTGCGCAACATTCTAGAACAGGTAGCTGAATGGCAGTAAACCATATATATCGCCTTTGTTGACTTCGAGAAGGCGTTTGACTCAGTGCACAGAGAAAGCCTCTGGAAAATACTGGCAGCCTATGGTATTCCACAAACGATAATGTTTGATTAAAGCGTTATATAAAGACAGTGAGTGTGCAGTTATAGATGATGGTGTGGAATCTGAATGGTTTCAAGTCAAAAGTGGTGTAAAGCAAGGTGATGTAATGTCAAGGTTCCTTTTTCTGATGGAGGTAGATTGGATGATGAGGAAAATGATTGATAATAACAGGAATGGAATTAGATGAAAGTTCATGTCAACCCTTGAGGACTTAGATTTTGCTGATGGTGTCGCTCTACTTTCATCTACATACAGTATCTACACATGCAAACCAAAGTGACCAGGCTCAATCAGTATGCTGCACAAACTGGGCTTAGAATTAATAAGGATAAGACAGAGCTCATGAAAGTTGACAGCAAATGTGCAAACTACAAGGTGGTGGTGGGGAAGATTTCCAAAACAGAATCTCTAAAGCAAGAGTAGCATTTATGAAATTAACTAAGACATTGAACTCAAGCACACTCTCAATATATACAAAAATATGACTGTTTAACTCTGTTGTTAAGTCTGTCCTCTTGTATGGTTGCGAGACATGGAGAGTAAAAGTAGCAGATAATAAAAAGCTGGATACATTTATGTTCAAATGTTACAGGAGAATTTTGAAGATCAGATGGCCATATGTAATATCTGACTATGAAATACTGAGAATCACTAAACATGACAAAATCAGCACTGAAGTAAAAAGAAGGTGGAGATGGATTAGTCATGTGATGCGCATAAGCACAATCAAGCACTGTGTGACAGCTATGACGTGGAAACCAGAGGGGAGAAGGAAAGTTGGTCATTTTATAACAACCTGGAGAAGGAGAGTCGAGAAGGAGAGGAATGTGATGGGATGGAGCTCGTGGACAGAAGCCAGATAAATTGAAAATAACAGAGTACAGTGGAGAGAGTGCACTGCAGCCTTATGGGTCAGAAGGCCTGAAGAGACTAGGTGAGGTGAGGTGAGGTGTGATGCTAAGTAGCATTGCATATCATGAAATATGCTAAATAATATATATTTATAAGCCATGCCCACAATGCACATCAATAAAATAAAACCTGTTAATAACAGTCTAAGTATGATGGAAAACATGCATATGAATGAACATTATTTCCTGTTTGGAGAATTTCACATAAAGCATCACCTGCATGACATCACTACCAAACCAATAGGTCACGCCACCATAACTTATCTGTGTACCACATATGACATGTGTAAAAAGTTTCTTAGAACATTTTCACATTAAGGCATGCATATAAGTGATAGAACCTGTTGTCTACATAAGCATGTACACAATAAATGACAAATAACATGCAAGTGTTGCTATAAATTGATAACTCCTTCAAGATTCTTTTTTAAAAATAATTTTTCCCCCTTCCCCCACTTAGCAATAGGCATGATGACATCACCATCAAAAACAATAGGGCACACAAACAAACAGTGGGTTATCTGTGTACCTTTATATGACCTGTATTCAATGCATTGTCCTTGTGTTACTATGTTATTTATAAGCTCTTTTCAGCAAAAGCATATTTAGCCACGCCCCACTATGTACATGTATATTTGTAATATTCAACAATTTTATACCATGAATATGTATGTATACACTAGCTAACAACATAAACATACTAAGTATGAAATTAAAACAGACATGCAGTTGTTAAATATGAGCATTTGAAGATTTTTCATTAAGCTCCACCTACTCATTAAAATGCATGACATCACCACCAAAACCAATAGGACATGTTTATGCCCAATGGGCTATCCGTGTTTCACACATAACACGAATCAAGTTTATCAATCTTTAAATATCGTGTTTACAAGCTTTTTTCAGTTTAATCATATTAGGCCTGCCCACTATGCAGACTAATGAAATTCAATGTTTTTATACCATGCATGAATATGTACACACTAGCTAAGATCATAATTGGGATTGAATAGAGCTCTTTGTGAAACAGATTTCTATGAAGAGTCTGTACTTGTTTGCCATTCAACAGGGGTACTGAGTGCCATGAATATAATATCTTATTATTGTGGAATGTTTATTGTTTATGTTTCTGGGCTACAGAAGTACTTGCATAATGTTCTAACCAAATTTGTTTCTTCATTCAGGGACTTCTGCTGAGGTGTTCTAAAAGTATTTAAAACACAGATGTGTATTTAGTTAAACTTAGGTGAAGCAGTGTCAATTGCTTCATGCATGTCTTGGGGTGTTACCTTCTAGGTGACGGTGATTTGTTTTGTATTTGAGTAATTCTTGGCTTGTTGATAAGCCTACTCTACTCATTGTGATTTGTTCATATAATGACCCGGTGGTGGATCTTCATCAACTTGAGAGACAAGATCCACGCTCCAGTGCACCTTTATATTTACAACTTTACTTGAGGTGATGCTGCGTCAGTGTGTGTGTGCATGTATGTGTGAAGCAAATTCCCCATAAGGCAGCTCTTACAAACATGTGCGTGTGAGTTTGTATGTGTGTATGTGTTTATTTATTCAGCTGAACTGCTCAGTTCAGGTAATTAACTAAACTAAGTTCGGTCAAGTGGTAAAAGATTATTGATCTTTTTTTTGTACAGGAGTCATGTAGTTGTGGGACTCTTGTATGTTATTTATTTCCAAGTACAGGGTGCATTTGTTTTGACGACTGATGTGGGTGCATCAGCGCAGTGAAAAGTACCATTGCATATTGTTATATTTCTATTGCAAGTATCTTCAAGTATGTTCTCATAAACTTTCTTCATTGTTGTTATTATTATTATTATCATTATTATTATTACTATTACTATTATTGTTATTATTATTATTATCATTATTATGATTATTACTATTATTGTTATTATTACTTTTGCTATTATTATTATTATTATTGTTATTATTATTATTATTGCTATTATTACTATTATTATTATTATTATTATTATTATTGCTATTATTACTATTATTATTATTATTATTATTACTATTATTGTTATTATTATTATTGCTATTATTATTATTATTATTATGATTATTATCATTATGATTATTATCATTATCATTATCATTATTATTATTATTGCTATTATTGCTATTATCATTATCATTATTATTATCATTATTATTGCTATTATTATTATTGCTATTATTATCATTATTATTATTATCATTATCATTATCATTATTATTATCATTATCATTATCATTATCATTATTATTATTATCATTATCATTATCATTATTATTATTATTATTATTATCATTGCTATTATTTACAGGAAACAAGGAGTCCTGTTTTCCAATATATTTTGTCAAACTCATGGACACTTCAATTTGTCTCATTCAACATGTCGGGTGGTTAACTAGTATCCTCAGCCACAAAGTCACACCTCATCGCCCAGTCACTTAGTGCCAATAGGAGCACTTTATGACAACCACATATGAAAGATTATTGCAATATCCTCCTTGCAGGGGTGCCAGGTGTTACAGTGAAAAAGTTGCAGCGTGTTCAGAATTATGCTGCAAGGCTCGTCACAAGAAGCAACCGTTTCACTCCATCACTTTATCTACTGCAAAATCTTCATTGGCTACCTGTCTCATATAGAATTAAATTTAAAATTTTAATACTCATTTTTAAATCCCTTCATAACATGGCCCCATTATATCTGACCGAAATGTTTCATTATAACTTTGGAATGACTTACCTCTTTCAATCAAATCTGCTCCATCCCTTAAACAATTCCATACCTTGCTTAAGACTCACTTATTTAATTGTGCTTTCAAGTCCTCTTCATAATTTTCTTGTTCTTTGTTTTCTTTATATTTCATGCTTATCTTATTTACACATTTGTATTTATTTTCTTTATATGCATATTTTGTAAGGCGCATTAGAATAAGTTATTTAGATAATGCGCCATATAAGTGTAATAAACTTAAACTTAAAACTTAAACAAAACGGACAAGCAATTGTTAAAATATGAGCAGTTCAAGATTTTTACATTAAGCCTAGCCCACTCATTAATATGTGAGACATCATCACCAAAATTAATAGGGCACATCTGCGGAGTACCACATATGACATCAATCCAAAGCGCTGTTCTAGAAATTTCGTGTTTACAAGCTCCACTTTAAGCCCGGACCACTACGTATATTAATAAGATTCAATGTTTTTATACCATGAGCATGTGGACACTAGTTTGTTTGTTTGATGAGTGCTTAACGGCACCACGACAACGAAGGTCAAATTGTGCCTGAAAGGTCAGATCATTCTAGAGGTAGGAAGGAAAGGAAACAGGGGGAGAATGAGAGAAATTCAAGAACAAAAGGTCAGAAAGCTTTGATCGAGAGGGGAGGTGCATGGTTGAAACAAAAACAAAGTAGAGAGGGGGTGGAAGAGGAGAATTAAATATGGTTGTAGAGGGAGGCTTGATAAAGGAAGGAGATAATTTTATCCAGAGGATTTTTCTGGAAGAACTACGCTGTTGAGTTGTGGGGAGCGAGAGCAGCTCTGGGAAGGTTGTACAGGGGGCAAGCAAGGAGAACGTGATGGATTGTGAGGGTGCAGTGGCAATTGTTGCAGAGGAATTGGGGGGAGCCAATAAGGAGGTAAGAGTGAGTGAGGTGGGTGTGACCAAATCTAAGACGGGTAATATGAACGTTGTCGATACGAGAGAGGTTGTTAATGGTGGATTTGATCAGAATTGCGGGCTGGATGACATGGAGCTTGTTATCAATTTGGGAGTTCCATGAGATTTGCCAGTGGTCACGAACAAGGAAAGCGATAAGCGCTTTGATGTCAGAGAGGATTTTGGGAATAGGGGTAGGAAGGATGAGGGCAAGCTTAGTGACTGCATCAGCCCTGTCATTGCCAGGGATGCCAACATGGCTGGGTATCCAGAAGAAAAGAATACTTTTCCTGCAAAGGGTGGGAGAAAGGACTTTCCGGAGGAGGAGGTGGCATGTGAGGTTATCCTATTTAAGATTGAGTAAAGAAGTAAGAACAGCCTTTGAGTCGGAGAAAATGGCAAAGTGGCTAAGCAGAGAGTACTCAATAAAGTTGAGGGCGAGGAGAATGGCCTTAGCCTTGGCTGAAAAGATGAATGAGTAGTCAGAAAGTCTGCTACTGAGGGTGATGTCTTGGATGACGGTAGCATCAGCTGTCTTGATGCCTTCCTTGGAGCCATCAGTATAGATGGAGGTGTAATTTGAGAGTTGGTCTTTGATTTTGTTGTAAAGATTGATGAAGAGGTTAGGGTGGGTTTGATTTTTGTGATGAGTGGAGAGGCCCAGGTGGACAGAAGGGAGGGGGGTGGCCCAAGGAGGAAAAGTGGGCCAGGAGAAGGTGCCGAGAGGGGCGGGGTTGATGCTGAGATGGAAGAGGTCTGATTTAATGTGTAAGTTAAAGGGAGGGGATAGGGTTTTAGTCCTATCAAAGAGGATTGAGAAATTGGGGTACCTAATTAGGTTGTAAACAGGGTTCTGGGTGTTGGTGAGGACTCTAAAAGCATAGGAGAGGCTTAGCTTTCTACATCTAAGTAGAAAGGGGGGTTCGTTGGCTTCAACATGAAGGCTGGTGATTGGGGAGGTCCTGTAGGCACCTAGACAAAGCCTGAGGGCTTCATTTTGGATGGTGTTGATGTGGTTGAGGTATGAGTTGTGAGAGACACAGTAGACAATATTGCTATGGCCAAGCTTGGCACGAATGGTGAGCCTGAAAATTTTGAGAAGAGCATAGCGGTTCACTTCCAAAGTGGTGTTGGAGAGGAGTCGGAGGATGTTGAGGGAGCTGTTGCATTTTAGTTTCAGGATGGTGATGTGTTGCTTGTAGGTGAGCTTGGGGTCTAGAGTTAGACCCAGGAATTTTGTGTGTTCAACTTTAGGGATGGGATTGCCATTGAGCACAAAGTTCGGGTTGGAGTGGAGGTTGTTGAAATGACAAAAGTGCATGCAGACTGTCTTGTCTTTGGAGAATTTAAAACCGTTATTGTTGCTCCAGACTTGCAGCTGGTTGAGGCTGATTTGGAGCCTATTTTCAACAATAGGAAAGCTAAGGGAGGAGTAGAAGATGGTAAAGTCATCCACATAGAAGGTATGTTTGATGTTGGGGCCAAGCTTATCCGCCATCTTATTAATGCTCAAGTTGAAGAGAGTGGGAGAGAGGATGCTGCCTCAGGGGACGCCCTCTTCTTGGGGGTACGGGTTGGAGAGGGTGTGGCCAATACGAACTTGGAATTGCCTGGGTGAGAGGTAGTTTTGAATAAAGATGGGAAGGTGACCTCTGAGGCCGATGGTGTGAAGTTTGCAGGTAATGCCATATTTCCAAGTAGTGTCGAAAGCTTTCTCTAGGTCAAAAAATAAGGCAATGAGGTGTTTCTTTTTAGCAAAGGATTTCCAGATAGCAGTGTCGAGCGTAATTAACTGGTCTAGGGTATTGCGACGTTTTCGGAAGCCGCTTTGGTGAGGGGAGTGGATTTTGTTGGTCTCAAGGAACCAGTTAAGTCTCTGAATAATGATCCTTTCCATAATTTTACAGAGACAGCAGGTGAGGGCGATGTGGCGGTAGCTGGAGGGGTCGGTACCGTCCTTCCCCGGTTTAAGGACGGGGACGACAATAGCTGTTCTCCAGATAGGGGGAAAGGTGTGTGAGGACCAAATGTGGTTGAAGATTGTGAGTAGAGTAGTGGTGGCCTTGATGAGGAGGTGTTTCAGGAACTGATAGGGGATGTTATCTGGGCCCTTGGAGGTGCAGCCAGCATCGTGGATGGCTTGGTTTAATTCAGAAAGGGTGAAAGGGGTGTTGTAGCTTTCGAAGTTGTCGGAGGGAAAAGTGATTCTCCGGGCTTTATCGCAAGCTTTTTTGGTTTTGAAGGCATTAGAGTAGTTGGTCGAGTACGAGATATTGCTGAAAGAGGCGGCAAGATAGGAGGGAGATAGATATATAGATGGCCTGAAGGTCGGCGTGCACATGAACAGGGCTGTGTGGAATATCGTGTCTAACGAGAATGGAGACGCCCCCACAGGCCCTGTCGGCATACACTTGATGATTGTGATAGCAAGTGAAGTTGTTGAGGGAGTAATGGTCGGTGGTTTTCAAGAAACTTTTTTGTAGGCAGAAGACAGCCGGGTTGAAGGTGGTGGCCAGAAGGTCAATTTCTTCAGGCTTAAGGCTCCTAATGTTCCATTGTATGATGTTGTGGGTGTTACTGTAATTGTATGTGTTGTACGCCATAGGAAGGCAGGTGGTTATCTGGAGGAAGATCTGTTGGGTCTGAGTGGCTTGTTTTTTCTTTGGATCTGTTTCTTTGGGAGCGATTGTTTTTGAAAATGGACAAGAAGTATGATTAATATGTTCGGTAATCGAACAATCCATATTCTCTTCAGTGTCATGCATGTGGGTTTGGGTGGCTGGTTGTTTGTTGTTTGGTTGTTTTTTGGTTGGTTGTTTGTTGGTTGGTTTGTTGATTCTTAGCCTGGTTGGTTTTAGTTTGATGTATGATGGTATCAGTGGTGTTGGTGTAGGGGGCGGTGGGGGCTTTAGAGAAGGAAGGGAGGTTGAGGAGAGAAATGGTGGTGGAGGTGGTGTGGGTATTGGGTGTGGTTGGGTTGTTGGCAATGGTGATGGGCTTAGGATTAGGTAAGAAGAGCCAGGTGAGGTCGGTTTGGGCATGTGAGTCAGTTTTAGTTGTGTTAGGAGGGGGGGGGGCGGTAATGGTGTTAGAGGAGACTACGTGCGAGTAGGAAGGCTTGGTGTGGAGGGAAGCGAGAATTTATTTCCTGGCCTCTGGGTAAGTTATGTTGGAATTAAGGGTTTAAGTTTAGTTATTTGTTTTTCCTGAAGCCAGGTGGGGCAGTCTTTCGAGAAGAAGAGACGGTTGGCTGGGTGATTACCGTCACAATTTGTGCAGAGTGGGGTGTTGGTGCAGGAGGTGTTGTCATGGTATGGGGCTCCGCAGTTACCACAGCGCGCTTGGCTGCAGCAGGAGTTTTTTCCATGGCCATACCTCTGGCACTTATGGCAACGGAGGGGGTTTGGGATATAAGGGGTGACTGGGATTCTTAAGTAGCCTGCTGTAATGTGGGAGAGGAGAGTTGGTGTGGCGAAAGTAAGGAAGATGGTATTGGTGGGTGTTTTGGTAGCGTCTCTCTTGAGGACGAGACGACTGGCTTCTGTGATGTTTTAGCTTGTAAATTCATTTAAGAGGTCTTCATCATTTAGGTAGGCTAGGTTCCTGGATCTGACCACACCTTTGCTGTAGTTTAGGGAACAGTGGGGGGTGACGGTAACGTCAATACCTGTATTGGCTAGGGTTTTGATGTTGAGGAGGGTGGTAGCTTGAGTGTCTCTGGTACAGTGCACCAGGAGATCGCCGGATCTGAGGGTGGAGACTTTGGGGAGGGTACCGACAAGGCCCCAAAGTGCCTTGTGGATTAAAAAAGGAGAAACTTTTTTGAAACTATCTTCTTTATTTGTGGCCTGTATTATAAGAATTTTAGGGATTGGGGCTGAATGATGGTCAATAGTGGTAGTAGGTGGGTCACGAGGAGGCTAGGGAGGGTCAGGATCAAGGTTAAGGCAAAAGCCTTGGGTACACACAACTCCTTACCTCCTACTATCTGTTTCTTCACAACCCAATGGTTAAAAGCTTTCAATCAAATGAACCAAAACTAGACATCACAAACAATATAAATCCCTTCGCTGCAGATTACACACCTTCCCACCTTATGTCCCACATGCTATCCCACCCTCTGTCCCACATGCCTTCCCACCCTATGTCCCACATGCTTTCCCACCCTATGTCGCACATGCTTTCCCACCCTATGTCGCACATGCCTTCCCACCCTCTGTCCCACATACCATCCCACCCTCTGTCACACATGCCTTCCCACCCTATGTCGCACATGCCTTCCACCCTATGTCCCACATGCTATCCCACTCTCTCCCACATGCTATCCCACCCTCTGTCCCACATGCCATGTCATCCTCAATCCCACATGCCATCCCACCCTCTGTCCACCCACCTTTAACATTCTTTGCACTTCACCTGATGAAAATTAAGAGCCTGGAATATGTAGCCAATTGAGACTCGTGGCCAATCAGATGAACAAAAACTAGACATCGCAAACAATAGTATCTCCTCACCACTGATAACACACCCTCTGTCCTACATGCAATCCCACCCTTTGTCCCAAATGCCATCCCACCCAATTCAACATGGCATCCCACCCTCTGTTCCACATGCTATCTAAGCTTTGTACCAGTGTCATTTATCCTCTGTCGACCCATCTTCAACATTCTTTGTACTCACATGATGATAGATTAGAGCCTGGGAGATGTAGCCCCACTAAGACTCACTGCCAATCAGATGAACAAAACTAGACATCACAAATAAGACACAGCGCCGTTGATAACACACCTTCCACCCTCTGTCCCACAAGCAATCCCACTCTCTGTCCACCAACATTTAATATTCTTTGAACTAACCTGATGAAAGATTAGAGCCTGGGAGATGTAGCCCCATTGAGGCTCGCTGCCAATCAGATGAACCAAAACAACCAGAGAAGTGAAGACGACAACGCTGATGAAGCCAAAGAGGGGCTGGATAAGGAACATCATGATGAGACATCCCAGCAGGCCAAGTAAACAGGTGTGCCACGAGAAATACTTGAAGGATGGTCTGCAGGAAAAAAAATGTATCTTAAATTCCTGCTCTTCGGGTATTAATGGGGTGTTTTGAAGAATTGTGCAATAATTTGCAACAAATCAACAAATCAACTTCTATGATAGCCAAGAATGTATGAATTTGTGATTGTCCTGAAAGTAAACAGGTGTGCCACAAGAAATACTTAAAGGATGGTCTGCAGGAAAGAAAAATGTATTGTAAATTCCCGCTCTTTGGGTATTAATGGGGTATCAACAAGAATTGTTTATATACTTTTATGCTATAAATATGCAACAAATCAACGAATCAACTTCTATGGTAGCCAAGAATGTATGAATTTGTGATTGTCCTGAAGGTAAACAAGTGTGCCTCGAGAAATACTTAAAGGATGGTCTGCAGAAATGAAAAATGTATCCTAAATTCCTGCTGTTTGGGTATTAATGGGGTATTAACAAGAATTGTATATATACGTTTATGCTATAAATATGCAACAAATCAACAGATCAACTTCTATGATAGCCAAAGATGTATGAAGCCAAAGCTTAACTATTTATTGTATTCATGCAATGCAAATTTTGTTGAAAACTCAGTTGTCCATCCGGACGGGTCAAGTTACTATCATGGTTGCCCAGATAAGAAAGGTTGCCAGCCAGATGTTAATTACAATGTAAGTTATGGACACATCAACCTACCAATTTAGCCAGAAAATCTTGCAATCCTTCCAATGAACATGAAATGTTGCTTACTTTTTCCTCTTTGTTGTTTATGAAGCCAACATGAAATGCTTTCTGCAAGAGCCCAGACAAGAGGAAGACCAGGTATTTGTGACAAACACGGAGCCCTAAATACTTGGGATTTGCTGGAAAGGGACATTTTTACTTATTGGTTATAAACTTCTTTGATCATTCCGCCTCGAGCCCTGCATTGAGCAAGACACTTTACTCTACTTGCTCCAGCTTGACTGACCAGCACTGCTGGGACTTGACTGGTGTTCCTTCCAGCTCTCATCCACTTACACAGGGATAAGCACCAGCCTAATGGGCCTCCATGGCTCTAGTCTGGATTTAATTTAACTCTTTGATCACGATGCAATTATTTCCCTCCAAAATTGGCAATTTCCCAACATTGTAGATTTCAACATCACTTCTATACGTAGGCATGTAACATTGTTGAAAATCCTGGCAATTTTTATGGTTGAAAAATCTCACTTTCAGTACACCATTTTCAGATCATCACTAAACCAAGTTGTGTCCAACAAGGTTCACAGGATGTGGGTTACAACTTTCACTATTATAGAGGTACGGGAAGCATCAAAGGATTCTGATTTCTGAGAAATTTGGACTACATGGCATCCCTGTTCAAATCTTACAAATTTCCTCTGATGTTGTTTTGGAACCTAAGCATGTCATGATACCTACTTTGAGGTAAATGTCATGTGCAGTATGATTTGAAGTAATAGTGTGAGCTATATATGTAAATACCAAATATGGACCCACATAAGTGAGTCGTTGAGTCATATAAGGATCAACATGAGTCATTGTGAGTCACATAGGGACCCACATAAGTGAAGGATCAACATGGATAGTGCGCTATGGGTGAGTCACAAAAGGACCCACAAAAGTGAGTCATTGTATGTCCCATAAGGATCCACAAAAGTGAGTGTGTCACTGTGAGTCACATAAGTGAGTCAAATAAGGACTCAAATAAATGTGTCATTGTGAGATACTTAAGGACCCACAAAAGTGAGACATTGTAAGTTACATAAGAACCCACAAAAGTGGGTGTGTCATTGTGAGGCACAAAAAGACCCACACAAGTGAGTCACATATGGATCCACATAAATGAGTGTGTTATTGTGAGTCACATTAGTGGGGTATCATTGTGAGTCACTTAACCCTCACTCTCCCAGCGTCACGGTGACCGTGACGCTTACGATCCCTTTTCCAAAAAAACATTTGAGTACCTTCCCAAAATCCTATAGAGCTGCAAATAAGTTCATTCAAACCAAATTGAATAGATCTGTCATAATATGGTCATTTTGTTGGGGGGTTAGATTAAAAAAAATTGAGTAAAATCGTTACGCAAAAGTGCATTTTTTTAAAAAACGTTTAAAAAAAAAAAGAAAGAAGATTACGACGAATGTCATACATGAATATTTTTTCATTTTTTTTTTCTTCAGGTAAAGTATAAAGATAGTTTGAATTGTTGGTTGCTACACGATTTTAACTTGTACTTGGTCAATGTTTGTGTTTTTTTGAAGAAAATATGCCAAAATTTGTGATTTTGGGCCATTTTTGACCTTTTTTTATCAAAAAAATCATAAAAACCGGCCCAAATATTGTATTGGAATTTTTAAAATCTCTACGGGTAGAGGAGAAATAGATCGTTCAGACGAACTATTACAATAACAGATGCACCCCCTCTACGTGCCTAAAAGGTCTCTGATGATGACGTCAATATGCGTCTTTTTTTTTTCTTTTTTTTTTTCTTCGCACATTCGATACAACAAAATGGCGAGATACAACGTTGAACTTGCCTTCCGACTCCTATGTTTTCTTCAGAATAATGATGATTCAGAGGGGTCAGAAGGTACTTCTGATGAAGAAGATGTACCAGAACTCGACCAGATTGAAGAAGAGGAGCATATAGAGCCTGCTGAGATGGATAGCGATCTGTTCCAATTTACAAAAATAGCGAAAGTACTACATTGTAAATGTGTAGTAATAAAATAAGGCTTATAGAATTCTAATGATAAATTAGCGGGGATTTTTTGCTTGTTACGATAAACAAGTAAAAGGGACACTAAAATCACATATAAAAAAAAAAGATTTACGTCCTTTCTATAATAGCCCGGAGGAAACAAATGAAAGCTGAACCTCAATAATAACATTTCTAAATGTACTGAAATATGTATTTCCCAATGGCAAAATTGTAAATTTAGGCCTACTGAAATATGTGTATTCCCAATTTCACAAAATCCAAGTTCTATTATTTCAGGGGCCGAAATCATAATTTTATGGGGGAAAGTGGAGTAGGGGTCCCATGTTAGGGCAAAATACACATGTTGGGGGTGCCCCAGGCCCATTTAGAGGAAAATGCTTGTATATAGGCCTACATTATTTTGATGCCCCATTTTTTGGGACCATGATCCTTTTCCCTTCCCCCTGGCTATGCCACTGTTGTGGTGATGACTAGATCGATAAAACAAACATTTTAGTCCCTGTATGTACCCCCGAGCTTCCCGGCTGTAAAAGTCTGTCCCCACGGTTACCACAAAATTGTGGGGCAGGTTAGAAACCACAATAACATGTTATGCGATAACATGTTATGCGTATGCTTGAAGAGGACGAGCCGCCCGCTACTAGAAACCACAATAACATGTTATGCGATAACGTTTATGCGTATGCTTGAAGAGGACGAGCCGCCCGCTACTCCCCAACCCAAGAGGAAAAGGGACAGACTGTAGAAGATGAGCCCAGGCCCCTTTTCCAGGCCTTCCGCTGCAGTCTCGCCACCATCACCACTCAAAGAAAATCCAACTGCAGCGGAAAAAGCTGCCTTCAAAACCAGGGAGGAAGAGCGGAACGCTCGGCTGCAGGAGATACAACGGTCGAAGGTCATCCCTGCAGCCGATAAAGACTATCATCTGTGGGAAGTACTGGTGGAGAGTGACCGGGATCGACACGAGGTCTTCGGTAACTGGTTATGGGAAGACCAAACTAAAGTAAGTTGAATGAATATAGTTGCAATTTTTTTTATATTTTTTTTTATTCTATTTGCAGCAACAAGGAAGGTATAGCAGAAGACTTTACAAATTTGGACCTTTTCCGCAAACATTTTTTATGAATTCCATGTGGAATGAACAGAAGTAAGTGTCTAATAGATAATCAGCATAGTCTATCAAAATAAAAGTAGCTGTAAAGCTTGTAATGGCTGAAATTGGGTCAGAAATAAACAAAAAACAGTTTCGTGCATAATAAATAAGGTAAATGACCTAATTTGCATATCATTTGCATAATTTCTTATTTCATTTTTTGCAAATGATGATGTAAACATCTTGTTTTTCTGCATTCTATTAGTTTTGGACATCATAGAAGAGGAAAATGCATTTTTTTGGAAAATTTAGTGCCATACACTATTGGATAAGATTATTCACAGAATCGGGGGATAATTTTTAGGTCAAAATGTACCAAATTTTTCATATTTGTGTCATTTTTTTCTTCTGATTCCTAAAAATCCATGAATAGTATTAAATGAAAGGTCTTTCCAAGGACGATTCAGAAATTGTATCCATATTTTTTTGCTATTTAGCCACAAGGCACAAGCGTGTCATATTGAGCTCAGAAATATGCACATTTTTGGAAAGTTCAACATGTTAGCTTTCATAAAAGTCCAAGTTGTTTTGGTACAAATGGAACAGAAAGTGCTGAAAAAATCCTCTTTCCAAAAATTTCAGAAATAGCTTATTCTATTTTTGGAACCTTGGGAGAGTAAGGGTTAAGGACCCACCCAACCTGATAAACAGAGCAAGAGATCACAGCATCGCTGCACAACATCATTGCTACATAACATCGTTCCTTAGCTACCATCTTTCTTATATTACCATCATTACTATTAAGAAACTTACCTAAAATTTGGAGCAGAAGCAAGTTCAAGGCCAAGGCAGGCAAGGTTGACTGACGCATACGACAGTAAGAAGAATATGGACACCAGGGCAGCTATCATGTTGAGCTCCCCAATCAAGATAATCAGCTGAAAAATTATCATTTACTTCAGCCATAAGTTAAACAAAATACAAATAGTCAAATGAGATGCAACTTGAAAATATATATAACTTGCTCATTTCGTCCCTTTTTTCACAAAGTGACAAATCTTGCAATTTTGGCAAAAATGAGTTTTATGCATAATCAGCTGTTGTATGACATGCTCTACAGCGCCCTCTATTAGTCAGGGCTATACCACACAGTTTTCTGGATACAGATAGTGCACTTTGGCAAATGTACATAAGTTAGAGTTAAATCCATCCGAGCCATCAGGCTCATAGAGTCTGTGCTTATCCCCAGTTTCCATGGGGCAAGCGGATGAGAGTACATGACTCCCCCTAGACGGGACACACAGATTAACTCCCCAGCAGCGCTGGTACTTATTTTACAGCTGAGTGGATTAAAGCAAGTAGAGTATTAAAAGTGCCTTGCTCAAGGACACAATGCAACAACCGTGGCGGGAATTGACCCCGGTACCTTTCGAATGACTCCTTAACCACTTAGCCATAGCACCTCTAAATGATGCATATCACCATTCAATTATTTTTTCACGAACTGACGAATGTCACATTCGCCACTTCAAGAAATAAGCAATATCTTTCTTGAGGGACATATTTTTGCTTAAGGCTGACGAATCTGATGGTACTGTTCATATTAATTTTTCGTTACGTTGCAGGTAATCACAGTTTGTGGTTTTTTGCTATTTCTGTTTGTTTACGAAGACTCCCAGCGAAATACCTTCACCCCGCCACTGCCTATGTCACCTGTATTGACCTTTCTACGTATACCCCACCTCATCCTCGACTTTAACAGGTTATTGAAGACCCCTGTGGAGTCACCACCCCATCTTGATTCACTCCAGCTCCCAAACATGCCACATCCCTAAACTGGAATTTCAAGAAGACCAACTGGCCACCTTTCGAAACCCTCGTTACTTTCATTTAACCCTAATCCTCTGGATAATGAAGATCCCACATCCCACTTTAGTAAGACCCTTATCAACATAGCCTCTTACACAAATGCAAAAACCTCCAAACCACCTCCCTTCCTCCCCCCCCCCCTCCTACAAAAAAACAAACAACACAATCTCACCTCTTCCGCATCTGCCATGCCAAGTCCAAGCGTATTATCAAAGAAAAGATAGTAAACCAAAACCTACTAACAGATAATACCACAACCTTCTCGAAACCCTCTCAGTATCCTGAACCACATCTGTACCTCCCACTCCTTTCCGCAATTTGGAAAACAGACATCATCACCCACCATCCTCAGACAGGGGAAAGATGGCAGCAACCTCTCCAGCTACCACCCCATTGCCCTCACCTGCTTTTTTTGCAAGATAAAGGAGCGCATAGGCAATTCGAGACTCAATTGGCTCAATAGAATCCACCCCACCCCCACCATAGCACGATTTTGGAAAACGGCAGGATGTCCTAAACCAATTAATAAAACCCAACACTGCTAGCCTTGAAGCCTCTGTGAAGAAGAAAGAAGCAATGCATTATCATTTGCTTCACCTTGAGGAAGCCTACGATTGCTACGACACAGCTTGGAAGTATGGCACCACTCGTAAACTCTATACGTTAGGCCCTCCCTTTATTCAAAACTTCCTCGCCAAACATTTTCAAGTCCGCAACAAACTTACCCCTACCCCCTTTCCCAAAACTCATGGCGATATCCAATCTCTCATCTCCACCACTGCTGGCAAACCAATTGAGACACCCACACGAATAACAAAGTTCACAACATACAACCCACCATACACTCTAACCTTAACGTTTCCCTTAAAGATGAAGTGGACATCACCCGCCCTAGAATATGCCACACCCACTTCTCTCATACCTACTTAACGGTCCCTCCCACCACTCTGCAGTAACTGTCACAGGTATTTAACAGTCAAATACATCTTGATGGATTGCCCGCTCTCCACCATCCCCGGAGCTTCCCTCAACTCCTTCAATTCCATTGTCGAGCTCTTCCACACCCCCAACTCTTTTTAAAAATTAATTTCCTTTCTATATCACACCTATTACTATGTTATATTTAAACCTCTTCTTTTCCTGACTACCTGCTGCACACCACACCTTTCCTTTAACCTCTTCACCTCTACATAATCTAATCTCTCTGGCACTATTTTACCATCGCTGCATGTCGTTAAACCTCTCCAAACAAACAAACCCCACTGAGGATAAATCTTATTGGTTGTGAGCAGTGGTGGCACAAGGTTTCTGTTGCTGGAGAAAAGGGTGGGGACAGACATGTCAATTAGAAAAAAATATTTTACAATCAAATATATCCTCATAGATTACCAGCTCCTCACCATCCCCACAGCTTCCCTCACCTATTCAATTAAATTATCGACCTCTTCTGCACCCCCACCCCTCCCTTCTAAAAAAATGATTTCTTTTCTATATCACACCTATTACTAAATTATATCTAAACCTCTCCAGAGCCGGCATCATGTTTGAAACTGGGGGGAGCACAGGATCTGAGGGGCACTTTCCAACTGTCATATTTTCAAAGCTTGTAGCACAGCTAGCAGTATAGCTTTATATGGTCAACCTCAACCCAACTCCCCCACTCCCCCTCCCCCAAAGGAAAATTTCTAAACTGTTATCAGTCTGAAAATTATTGGTGACCCATTTCTCTTCTTTTCTTGAATGACAGCTTCAAAAGTTCAAGATATTTTGGTCCAAAATTTGGCAAAATATAACAAATTTATACCAAAATCTACAACTAATTTACAGATCATAAGTCTGTAAATTGGAAGGATTTAGACTTTTCATGATAAGCCAAATGTATTGTTCATGAACCAAAATATATTTATTATCCAAAATAATGTGAAACTTAAATAGCAAATAAGGGGTCCGTAAATTATTATTCAAAAGGCATCATTTTCTTGCTGAGAATAAATGTAACTCGATATACTGTATCAGTAGGCCTGTAAATTAGACCATGGCCCAAATTCACACCCAGTCTTCAGCGAGTCAGAGGCAGAACCCAAATTAAAGGCGCTCCATGAGTGAAATTTGTGTTATTTTGCTTCATGTTTGAATTACTTTCTTCGATCTATCAATAAAAATATCAAATATAATAAAGGGACTTTAATATATTTTTAAATTAAAAAAACACTTTTCATCTCTGTAAGGGGGAACCTTTTAATCTTTACAAACAAGATGAGAGAGGGCACGTCAGTTTATGTCATGACAATAGTCCAGGTCCAATAGTAGGTTTTGCCCTGTATGGCCCACTTCAAAGATGCCCCACTAATGGAATTTGGGGTGGCTCCCACACTACAGAAAGGCCGAGGCTATTTTGAAAAGTTTTTTTTTACAAGTTATAAGCTGGAAAAACAAAAGTAGGCAGAGACCTTTTAAGTATAAAAAATATGTAGGGCTGTTAAGCCCCAACTTTGTCCTTAGAGGAATTTTAGAATAGTGTATGCGTAGGAAACGCATGAAATTTCACAATTTTAGTCTGTTTTAGGGCGATATTTGTGTGACTATCCTTAGTGAAAAGATCAGATATATAGTCTTTGATGAAAATGTTTTTCAATGTTTGAAATGGCAGGTTCCTTCTTTGAAAAGGGCACTTGTCCTCTTTGAATGGGCACTTGTCCTCTTTGAAAGGGCACTTTTTCTTCTGTAAAGGGGCATTTTTCCCTCAGAAAAAGGGCACTTTTCCTTTTTAAAAAAAGACACTTTTTAAACTTTTAAGAAAAGTGTAGGGGAAGGCACCCCTGTTTTGCAGCCTATAAACCTATCCTTTCACTTTCTACCTGTTGCTTCTCTAAGACCAATATTTATACCATGTATTTATCTAAGATTCATAAACAATACCATTTATCACTTTAGGAGGCAAAAAAGGTCGATGGATCTTTAAACAAATCCACTTCAAGGTCTAGTTCTTCTTTAAATACTACTAAGTACAATAGGATAACATCGGAAATAGAACGCTCTATAGTATACCACCGGCAGTGCGGTAAAGCTTTGACTTTCCAATCTACTGTCCTGGGTTAAATACTCCTTATGAAGCTTTTTGGAATGTTATAAACTTTGGTAAATCAACCAACCAGCCTTAAAAGCACAAAAAATGCTCTCCTTGGCATTAAAACTAGTGCTGTCATAACATATTAATTATTGTGATATATCTTTTCCCACGACATAAAATATGTCTCACGTGACATATCGCGATACCAAAAACTAATACTCAACTAAGAAACTTTTGTGCAACTAGGCTAGGCTACTTCGTACGTAACAATTCTAATGTTACGGTATTAAATCTAAAAGTCAAGTTTAGGCCATTAAAAACGAGCAAAATAATCGTGAAACATAAAAACAAATAAATAAAAATCATGCTCCGTCACCACACACTGGCATGTGCCGATGTAAGTTGGCAAAAAGAACAAAAAATGGTCTAGAATGTGCCACTCAGGCTCTCAATTCTATAAATCATGGTCACGTTGGCTAAATTATTAAACACGTGCGTGATGCGTGATGAACGTAAGTCCAGCAATCCTGTCATCTGATAGATATTCAAATCATTTTTTCTTATATCATGGAGTAAACATGATCATATAACGTTAGTGGTATTAAGAATTTGTGTCATGAGTCAGTATTTTTAAAAAGTATCGCGATATACGATATATCGCGACATTTTCCTCCATGATAATCGATACGTAATAGAGCCATGTCGTGACAGCACTAATAAAAAGCAGACAAAAATAAAGATAGATTACCTGGGCAATAAACCATGAAACAAGAACTGCTCCAATAGGATTTTCTCCAGACGTGACAAGCTTGTTCACTGGCCATAGCACAGGTCCTAAAATTATACATAATAACAACAACATTCATAGCCAATTTCCAAAAGGATGCATGTCTCAATATAGAAAGAAAAAACAATATGATCTTACAGACAAAGGGAAAGGACAGGTAATGACGGGAGTTAATTGAATAAATATGCATCAACTATACGCAGGATTTCATTACAAAATTGGAATTTAAATTAATTATAAAGACGGAATTATTTAAAAAATTTCCCACGGTTCTGAATAAAGGTGTTGAGAATTTTCCCACAAAAAAAACGTGACAGAAATGTAGTAAATATATCTTTATATGCTGCCCTCTTTTGCAAATTAATGTACTTTACATTAAGTTGTTAAAAACTATGCCCATGCAAATTGACATCAATGATCCGCCCAATTATAAAAATGGCATCCCACACTGTGTGTGGCATCCTATGTCCCACATGTCATCTCATGTCGCACATGACATTTCATCTCATCCCAAGCCCCACATGGCATTTCACCATAGTGTCTCACATGGCATTCCACCATATGTCCCACATGGCATTTCACCATATGTCCCACATGGCATTCCACCATATGTCGAACATGGCATCCCATCCTATATCACACAACGTATCTCACCCTATGTCCCACATGGCATACCTCCCTATATCCCCATGGCATCCCACCTTATGTCCCGCATCAGTAGCTCCCACCTGATGTCCCACACAGCATCCCACCTTATGTCCCACATTGGATGCTTTGTTTTATACACATGATACATTTTGCAAGATGTACGATGTATCGATTAACTTTTTAACATATTTCAGGATAGTCAGTTGTATTCGTAAGACTGTGAATGCTAATTTCTCCAAGCAACGTATTCACAAAGTATGTTTCGTTAACTATTACCCAACATGCAAACCATTTTTATCCTTTAACTTGGAATGTAAAGCCATTTACGATTTTCTTACAAAGGACCTCTCATATAATAGCAATGCAAGTGCAAGGTGGAATAAAAAATAAAGTCTTTCTATGATCAAGAAATTGTGGAAGAAAGTTAATTTCAGACCATTGGTTAAGACAAAGGATTCAAAACTTCAATGGTTTCAGTTCAGAATAAATAACCGAATTCTAAGCAGCAATGAATATCTTAAGAAAATAAATGTATCTGATAATGATCTCTGCTCCTTTTGCAAAAATCACTGCGAAACTATTTAGCATTTCCTTTCCTATTGTCCTATCATATCAGTTTTGGTAAGGTTTAAAAAACTTGGTTGAACAAAAAGTAAAATTAGTATTTGAAACTAATGATGAATGTTTGTTTGTTTGTTTGATGAGGGCTTAACGGCACCACGACAACGAGGGTCAAATTATACCTGAGAGGTTAGATCATTCTAGAGGTAGGAAGGAAAGAAAACAGGGGGAGATTGAGAGAAATACAAGAAAATTCAGAAAGCTGGGATTGAGAGAGGAGGTGCATGGGTGAAACAAAAACAAAGTAGGGAGGGGGTGGAAGAGAGGAATTAAATATGGTTGTAGAGGAAAGCATGATGAAGGAAGGAGATGATTTTATACGGAGGGGTTTTCTGGAAAAACTCAGCAATTGAGTTGTGGGGAGCGAGGGAAGCTCTGGGAAGGTTGTACAGGGGGCAGGCAAGGAGAATGTGATGGACTGTGAGGATGCAATGGCAATTGTTGCAGAGGGGTTGGGGAGCCAACAAGGAGGTGGGAGTGAGTGAGGTGAGTGTGACCTATTCTAAGATGGGTAATATGAACGTTGTCGACACAAGAGAGGTTGTTGATGGTGGGTTTGATCGGAATGGTGGGCTGGATGACGTGGAGTTTGTTATCAATTTGGGAGTCCCATGAAATTTGCCAGCAGTCACAAACAAGGGAAGCGATAAGCGGTTTGATGTCATAAAGGGTTTGGGAAAATTAGGGAGGTTGAGGGCAAGCTTAGCAGCTGCATCAGCCCTGTCACTACCAAGGATGCCAAGATGGCTGGGTATCCAGAAGAAAAGAATACTTTTCTGCAGAGGGTGGGCAAAAGGAGTTTCCAGAGGAAGAGGTGGGATGTGGAGTTATCCCATTTAAGATTGAATGTATTCGTTTTTGGCTACTTATGACAAAACTTTGAACTGTATTCTTTTGTTAGTGAAATATTTTCTTTACAAATGTAAATATGTGTCTATCCAGCCAAATTAATTGATTTTTTTACTTCTGTAAAATAGTACTATGATACTCAGAAATACATCGCATTAGTACATTGTCGTTTGAATACTTTTAACCGTGAATGGGATAAGTGGACAACTTTGTTTGTAGAGTAAATCTATTCATTTATTTCTGTAAAGTTTTCACCTTGAAAGTAATTTCTACTAATTGTTTTTGTCATCTTATGTAATTTTGTTTGTTATTATTGTAAAAAGATATGAGAACACAATAAAGAGTATATAATAAAAAAGATAAAAGATTGAACCCACCAGTCTGCTGGATGCTTTACCAAGTGAACTAACTAGTCAGCAGGTGCTCTACACCAATTAAACTAACCAATCAGTGTGTGCTCTACCAATTGAACCAACCAGTCTGCGGATGCTCTACCAAGTGAACTAACTAGTCGGCAGGAGCTTTACCAATTGAACTAACCAATCAGTGTCTGCTCTACCAATTGAACCAATGAGTCTGCGGATGCTCTACCAAGTGAACTAACTAGTCAGCAGGTGCTCTACACCAATTGAACTAACCAATCAGTGTGTGCTCTACCAATTGAACCAACCAGTCTGCGGATGCTCTACCAAGTAAACTAACTAGTCGGCAGGAGCTTTACTAATTGAACTAACCAATCGGTGTCTGCTCTACCAATTGAACCAACCAGTCTGCGGATGCTCTACCAAGTAAACTAACTAGTCAGCAGGTGCTCTACACCAATTGAACTAACCAATCAGTGTGTGCTCTACCAATTGAAGCAAGCAGTCTGCAGATGCTCTACCAAATAAACTAACTAGTCGGCAGGTGCTTTACCAATTGAAATAACCAATCAGTGTGTGCTCTACTAATTGAACCAACCAGTCTGTGGATGCTCTACCAAGTGAACTTACTAGTCAGCAGGTGCTCTACACCAATTGAGCTAACCAATCAGTGTGTGCTCTACCAATTGAACCAACCAGTCTGTGGATGCTCTACCAAGTAAACTAACTAGTCAGCAGGTGCTCTATACCAATTGAACTAACCAATCAGTGTGTGCTCTACCAATTGAACCAACCAGTCTGCGGATGCTCTACCAAGTGAACTAACTAGTCAGCAGGTGCTCTACATCAATTGAACTAACCAATCAGTGTGTGCTCTACCAATTGAACTAACCAGTCTGTGGATGCTCTACCAAGTAAACTAACTAGTCGGCAGGTGCTTTACCAATTGAACTAGCCAATCAGTGTCTGCTCTACCAATTGAACCAACCAGTCTGTGGATGCTCCACCAAGTGAACTAATTGGTCGGCAGGTGCTTACCAACTGAACTTACCAACCAGTGTGTGCTCTATCAATTGAACTAACCAGTTGGTGGATGCTCTATCAAGTGAACTAAACAGTCTGCGGGTGCTCTACCAATTTAACTAACCAGTCGGCAGGTGCTCTACCAATTGAACTAACCAGTCAACGGGTGCTCTACCAATTAAACTGATGAGCCAGCGGGGGCTATACCAATTGAACTAACCAGCCCAATTGAACTAACCAGTCGGTGGGTGCTATACCAATTGAACTGACGAGTCAGTGGGTGCTATACCAATTGAACTAACGAGTCGGTGGGTGCTATACCAATTGAACTGACCAGTTGGCGGGTGCTATACCAATTGACCTAACCTGTCAACTGGTGCTCTACCAATTAATTGTAGGAGAGTTGCTAGCAGTTTCTGACAAAAGCATTTTGGAATCGTAGCCGTTCCTCTAATCAACAGTAATGAGAAAAAACATTCTTACTGCTTCCAAAGACCCAAATCTGGGAAATAGATTTAAAGAATCATAAACTTCTACATATGTATTTTTTCACCCAATTTGTATTTAATGCATGGCATGGGAAAGCTGTGATGAACAGAAGACAAGACAGCCCAAGATCTTTAATGTGATTCTTGAAATTTCTGTCCTGAATTTCAGTCACTGAGAATAATCAGACTCTTTCTTGCCTGCTAAATTTTTAATAAAAGGTATAATTGAGCTTTAAAACCTCAACTGCTCCCATTCAGATAGCGTTAATGGAGGAGGATTGAAATACAATAAGTTAACACAAGGAAATTCAAAAGTTTTCTTGTTGCGATGTGGCAAACTTGTGATGTCACAAAATTGATATGAAAGTTGCATAATTAATTTGTCAGAAGACCTCAACATTCAAAAAATGGTGAAATGGTAATTTTAAGAGATTTTATTGAAATTTGTTGCTATATTCCTCGTTGTAGCAAATTTTCTTCCAATTAAGCTTAACTTGTTGATACCTACTTGTCTATAAATCTGTAAAAAAATGAGAAATGCTATGATCATACCAAAGAGATTGTCTTTTGCCAGAGCCATTAGTATCCTTGAGCCACCGATGAGAGCACTGAGGGCAGCAGACAGAGTTGCCGCGAATATTCCCAAGGCAATGAGAGGGGGACATGAACTTATCGACTGCAGGAAGTTGTAATCATTGATGAGTAGTTCCCTACAGAAAGAAGAATGCAAGTAATTATTTTGTTATTAAAGATTAATGTTTAGGCAGAGTGTTTGTGTGTGTATTTAATGCACGGGGCAAAGGACTTTGACGAAAGAGGAAAGGCCCGACTTATTCAGTCATTCCTGAGTGCAAAGTCCTTTGAACTGTGCATTAAATATTCATACAAACATGAAGCTCCTTGCAAAGCTGAACTGTGTGAATGGTTTCTCCAAGCTTGTACTTATTTCTTAGGGTAAGGGGTTACGATTAGAACGACACCAGGGTTCATCAACAAACAACATCTACTGATGAGGACTGACAAACAAAGGAGAATAAAATACAGCCTGAAAATTAAGAGCAGCGGTAAAATGGCCAATTCTTCAGGATTGTTTGATCCTTTTTACAAAAGATTTGACACGAGTTATCTACTGTGGTGTTGCGTGTACATCCCATGTCTTTCAAAATTCTGAGAATGAAGACTTTTAATTTGTGAACCTTTAGCCATTAATGACAATTAATCAAACAAAACACAAACACAAATACCTGAACGTGAAATTTTGCTAGTATAATAAATTGTAAAAAACAATAAGATCAGGTGCATAACAGGACTACACTGACACAACTTGCCAAGCTTCAGAAAAACTTAAGCATCGTTTTTGGAGTTTTATATACGTCATGACAAGATATCAATCAGAGGTTTGCTAGATAAATGGCATTCGGGAGAGATGAAAACCATTAATCGCAAATAGCTTATTCTTTAAACTTTTATTTCACATTCGATTGTGTATCGATTAAAAGTATATGGACTAGGTAATAACATGAGCTTCAATGGTTTCCCTTGTTTTGAATCACTACAAGTTTGGTTTACCAATGCTAAGACAATAAAATTTTCAATAAAAACAGTCAAATTAAAGAAAATATGGACATAAATATTAAAATTTGCAAAATAGGGTCCAAAACAAGACTGCAATTGTTATGAACTTTTTTTTTCAAAATTAGTTTTCACAACTTTTCCTTTGTTTTGTATCACTACAAGTTTGGTTTATATGAATGCTAAGACAATAAACTTTTCATTAAAAAAAGGCAAAATAAAGAAAATATGGACTTAAATATGCAATTTTTTAAATTTTAGGCAAAATTAGGACAAAATTGCTCAACTTCTTTGAGCTTGTATTATTTCTTGTGAATAGTGAAAATGCAGGATTTTTTTTTTTCAGATTATTTAGATTTCCTTTCTAATGATATCAGTCTAATTTTTTTCCTTAAAGCAAAACATGCAAAAACAATGAAAATAAACCATTAATAATAACCGCTGTAATTACTCGTGGAAAAACAAAGCTGCATTCAGCTCGGTGTTCTAACTAGGGCCATGCACGTGAACATCCTGAACACTAACCGCTGTACTAGACTACAGTACAGTAGATATATATTAGAATGTGGATTTCTTTTAGTACTTAAACTGCACTATGAAGAAAGAGGTAGTAGTTGGTCTTTGTGTTTTCAATTGCAAATAGCTGCAATGGCCTTTTAACAGTATAATTCACATAAGGGAGTTATATTGCGATCAGAAACTACAATTTTTGCCAAATTTTTGTCTCAAAAAGGCTAAAAATCATGATATTTTTCACATCTTTTGGCTAAAAATGATATCGATGATAGGGGCCATCAAAATTCGACTGGAACTGGATGCATTGATGTCTTTGTAAGTTTCTCACAGTTTTGTAAGAAAAGCAAGGTTTGGAAATATGGCAAGTAAGCTTTTGAAAAAAAATACATCGTATTTCATTCAATTATGAATTTTCTCTATTTCAATCCATCTTTTTTCAAAAATCTTCAACATAAAGTTTCTGAAAGAACTATTCAAGCTCTTTCAAATGATACCAGAATCACTGTTGTGGGCCTATTTCACGGAAGTAAAATCATTTTTTTTTTAAAGTGCATGTCCAATCGGTCGTGACACGACCGCGTGGGAAACGAAGGGTTAAAATATACTAACAAATGTTTTTCGGTATCATTATAGCCTGTTCCCAAATTTAGCAGAAAGCAATTTGAGAACCTTTGATATTTTGAATTTGGGAAAGAAATATGAGGAGAATCACATTAAAGAATCTTGGCTGTATTCCCTTCATACATCACCACTTGATTTGTCACAACTTAAAAACTATAAGTTTTATTATGACCATTTAAAGACTGTTCTACCCAGAATGCAATGCTCTTTCATCTCTACCTGTCCATAATCGCTATACTCTCACAGCCCAACTGAGGATATGTGATAAAGTGAAAATATTCCCTAGGTGTCGAGTGAGCGCACTTACCTTGAACATGTAAAACACACGAACACGATGAGGATGATGTAGATGATCAGCGTATATGCTAGCGCCCCCAATGTACCAAGAGGAATAGATTTGCTCGGATTCTTGAGCTCTCCTGTGAACAATGTAAACATGATGTAGTTTGGAATGCAAAATTAATATATGCAGATATTTGCCATTCTATCCAACCAGAGTAGAAATTAATTATAAAATTTCCCACGGTTCTGAATAAAGGTGTTGAAAATCTTCCCACGAAGTATCGGAACAAAAAATAATAATTATGTACGTAGTGAAAACATCTTTGTATGCTCCCTCTTGCGCAATTAATGTACTTTTTATCGAGAATTACATGAGGACGATTTTAGAGCACATATTTACTACATATATTGTTGTTTACTCAAGAAATATTGATAAAAAAACATTTTTTAAGATTTAGCATAGCATAGCAAGGTTTAACGTCCCAAAAGCATCCAGTGCTGGACATTATATCAAGACTGCCACGGCCTTTGATAACCAGTTGTGAACTCACTGGTTGCAGACCCACCGGGATACGAACCCGGGACATGTGGGTGAGAGGACAAAGCACTAACCACTCCACCCTGGAGGTCTGTTTTTTATTCTTTCCAGCGAATTCCTTATTTCCCTGCGGTTATAACCGCCAAACTGTAGATGATTTCCAGCTCCGTATCCAACAATGAGTGGTGCACTGCTGTCAGATCAAAATGGTTTTGAGTTTTTGCCATGCCCCAAAAAAAATACAAGCAGGAAAAGACCTATCCCATCATTTTAAGCAGGAAAAGACCTACCCCATTATGCCCCAACCCAAAAAAGTTGAAAAAGTTTGGTGTGCAAAAATGAAATTGATCATTTTAAAGCCCTTAGCTCACGGACTATGTGGATTGTATATTAATGTATTTTAAATAAACTTAGTATAAGCCTAGGCCTAAGTAAATCTATATATAGGCCCAATTAGCAGAACACGATGACAGACGAAGAAGGCTATAGTCACCTCATAGAAAGCCCAAACACAGCCCACCAGCAAAGAAAAGTACAGTAAACACAAACTGCAAAGATGCCCAAACTTAGTACAGAACTTTTAAGTTCTTCATTCTAAATATTTTTTAAATGAATAAATCTAATAAATTACTTACAAGCTAGCACTGTACTACATGTAGAACCAGCAACCGTCATGGAGTGAAGCTGATATAGGTATACAGTTGTAGTAACTGTACTAACACTGCACTAGCTTAGAAATCAAAGTTAACTAATGTATCATTTTCGTCTTTCCCTTGTGTTGCAGGATGAAGCAAGGCATTGACATATAAGCCTTGCCTTGCAAGAGCCTACCAAAGAGGGATGTGTGATTTTGAAGATGCAAAAAGGCCAATTCAGTCGTCAAATCTTGTATTCAACTTTGCTTTTTTTTACTATTCATTCACAAGACACTTTATTTAAAATTCCATTCAGTCATCATTTCTATCATTAAACTTTTTTCATCCCATAACAAATCCTTTAGTTGCTGATATTGAAGTCTGGAATGCACTTGTTTTCCTTTATATAAATTTATTTTCATAGAAATAGTTGGAATTCCTTTCCTAAGGCAGCAAACTTTTGTTCCATAGTAGCTGAACAATGCATGAAACTGGTCAGTCGGCCGGCCGGATAGATGAACAAATGGACAGACAGACCGACAAACGGTAAAGATGATATATCCCCTCTTCACCAACTTTGTTGGCGAGCGGATAACAATGACCATTGGAAGAAGAATCTTATTAGACAATCACATTTATTTGTTTTTGAAGTAATTATTTGAACTTTTTCCCCACTATATTGAATGTGAGTAAATAAAGGTGTACATCTAATTTAGATGAGCCTTAATAAAAGCACATTAACTTCTAAGCTTTTATTTTCAAAATGGATTTCTATTGTCAAAATGAACTGAAATAAAGCCTTCACATACCATTATACTCCTTGTTTGGTACTTAATCAATTCTGTACCAGAATAGCACACAAAAATGGTGCTAGCTATTCTGGTACAGTGTTTATTAAGCACCAAACAAGGAGTATAATGGTAATGTGAAGGCTTTATTACAGTCCATTTTTACAACAGAAATCTATTTTAAAAAATAGAAGCTGTTTTCTGCTACAAGTTCAGAAGAGAGTAAACATGCTGCTTTTAATTTAGCTACCAAATCAATTTAAAAGTGGTTTATCGCCATCTTTATCACAAGCTTAATTTACTTTAATATTTGGTGTAATGTGTATAAGATACCTGAAGCCCTGTAATAAAGGAAATGGGGATGCACAACTATATGCAGAAAGACACTAAAACAGAAGAAAAGTGAGATGGAAGAAAAATGTTATGTTGGATATCCCATTATGACCAACCAGTAAGCATGATTCAACTGTCTTGTACATTCAGAGGATTACTTTAATTGATTAGTTTATAAGAATCTTCATGAGTTATGTATTCAGGAGGATCATGATCTGATCTAGAACTGTACTTGCTGGAAAAAATTGGTTTCATATGAATTTTACATGTTGTAAATGAGGCTTTCAAATGTGATTGAATAATTCTCCGTAGTACATTAGTAAAGGCACTGCTTAAAAATTTGGCCTGCAAATTTGAAGCAACAAATTAACCACATCATCACCCAAGATTAACTTTGCATGGTAACATTGAGGTAAAAATAGGTCTATGGTCATAGTTCATTTCACCTTTCCCAGCAGCAAAGACAAACAATGCCAACATTGATTACAGTTACTACTTATATTACAATGGATTGCCATTATACTCGGATGTGTGTCACTAAAAATACCACCTAACACCAATGGGAGTACTTGTTATCTTGAAGGGAAACTGTGTGCAGTTTTGTGGTTTGGGAAACAAAGAAATATATAACTTTTACTCCGACCGGCCCTGCTCCATTTGAGGGCCGGTTGAGATGTTCCTGGTTTGAAGCAAAGCCATTTCTAAATGTAAGCTCAAGTGGCAGGTCAGAAGGAACCAGATATTGAAGGTTATGAAAATGATTCAATGTGCAAGATATTGGTAACTGTTTGAAATTATCATGAAAATGATTAATTAAATATAAAAGATAATTTTTAAAATCATACACATTTGCCATTATATTATTTCTATGTCATTTTTATTCATTTGTAAGAAAACGTGACAATTACATCTCATTATGTGGCAATGTCAACCTTTGTCATCTAGGAAAGACATTTTTGCACCTTCTCACTAGTCAGCCTACACATTGTATTGGAATTTGACTTTTTTCCATATACTTTCAGCTACTATGAAGTGAGTCCACTTCTAACCTTTAGCTGATTATTCTGAATTAATATGCAGTAAATCAATATGAAGAACCTTTCAAGAGGTGAATACCACACAAATCTAACACACATATATATATATATATATATATATAAATATATATATATATATATATATATATATATATATATATATATATATATATATATATATATATATATATACATATATATATATATATATAAATATATATATATATATATATATATATATATATATATATATATATATATATATATATATATATATATATATATATATATATATATATATATATATATATATATATATATATATATATATATATATATATATATATATATATATATATATATATATATATATATATATATATATATATATATATATATATATATATATATATATATATATATATATATATATATATATATATATATATATATATATATATATATATATATATATATATATATATATATATATATATATATATATATATATATATATATATATATATATATATATATATATATATATATTTTTTCCTCCCAGTAGATATGCGGTACCTCTGGGCAATTATATAATCATAATTTAATAATATGGGTTGTATTGTAAAATGGAAAATAAACTAACTAATCCTCTCAAATATGTATCAGTGACTTCAGGTTTTCCTTGCATATCCAAGTGTTTACTAGCTGGTGAGCCTGAGCATGTAGGCTTAATATGACATGTCGTTTATAACACATTGACAGTGATCCCAAGGTATAACACACATCAAAAAGAAGCTGTGTGCTTTGAAGAGCCAAGGGAATGAAAAGAATAGGTTTTGCACACTCATTCATGCAAAGAATTAAGCCAATTTTCACTCACCCTACAGGAAACATTACTAAATGTGTCAGGCCTTTAGACAAAGGCCTACTGTAATTATCTAGCTGCACCTTAAACACAATTAATAAAAGCTTTGGCTGGGCCTGCTAAACTTTACTAACGTAGAAATTAACAATGCGGCTTATGGCTGTTGGAATTTTTCTGTGCGCGTGTAAGCTTGCATGCATGCGAGCAGAGTGACAAACACAAACATACAAAAAGACATGCGTTTTGAAGAAAAAATTGTGTATAATTTGACATGCCAGGCGCAAACAGTGCTTGCTAGGAAACTGTTCAGCCTAAGCACAGTGCTGTTACTGTTTCAGCCCTTAATGATACAGAATTTTCAATCGGGAACCAGTGAAATCTCACAAATAATTTAACGAATTGGTCAGCTAAGATAAAAACTTTAAAAAACCACACACACATATTGGCAAATATCTGCAATGAAAGTAGGCCATGACTGAAACCACAGTATAGCATGAAGAAGCAGAAAGTAAACTTAGCGACAGTGACCTCTCTAACTAGCCAAAGTACTGGCCGTATAAATCATGCATAGGCTAGGTCTCTATGATGTGGCATTGCCGCCGCCGCCTCCTAAGACCCCTCTAGAGCTCGCTTACTATATCTCTATACATCTGTACAAGGGGGACAGCTATGATTAATATCATGAATTTACTAGAGCGAACATTAAAATCATCCACACCCTGTAATATAGACGCATACGCGGTACCAGTACACATGTTAATAACAGAATTTCGTACAACACCCAGGAAATCAGCTGATCAGTCAACTGTTTAGATAGACAAGCCCTGTGAAAACTCGACTTGAAAATTCTGTATATTTCCTATTATTTGGTAATACAAAAAAAATCTAGATCCATTTATTACTTTTTGTTCATCCATTACTGCATTTTAGATTTTAATACTCTTTCAAACAATACAGAGTATGCTTTAAAGGTTTAGTTTGGTGGTCCAGCAGGTGCATCTTATATGAAAGAGGACTTCAAAAGAAACAATATGGTGAAGAAAGCATTCAATACTCTTCTTCCGTTAAGGCAGTATTCAGGTCAGCATCACCTGTGTAGAAGTGACTGGTGTCCTAAGTCTACTATGGAAGGTCAATGCCCTCATCTTCATATTTTTAACAATTATTGATGTATTTTGAAGAAAATTTATTTAACGTTTTCACTATTCTAATTATTTTCCCTCTGACTTTCTTCAGGTGCTTAATTATAATTACCCTTACTAGATTTTATTTTACTCTACTTTCCTGAGACATCCAATAGCTTCAAAGAACAAAATTGCAGTGCAAAATATGATAGAATAAATAAAGACTTTTGAGGAATCTAAGTATAGGACTTTACAAGTAGTCTGATTTCAGTCGTTTCTACAAAAATGATCCCAAACTGTAAACTTAAATATCTCCAATTAACGGAATAAGATTTTTGAATGCTTTCTTTACCATAGTTTTTTTTTTTTAAGTCCTTTTTCATATAAGATAAGACATGTTTCACCACTGAACCAATCTGTAAAACCTTTAAAATATTTCCATGTGCGTGAGTAGAGATTAAATTTTAAATTTCAAATTAAATCTCTACTTTTTCCGAGTGAAGATAACATCAAAGGTTTGTTTAGAAAAGCACAAGCACAGTTTCACATCCCCTCTGAAGAATGGTGAATGCCACCCAAGCATTGGCCACTTTTTAAGGTTGGGTGGGTGAGAAGGTGTGATGCAGAAGACAAACCTCTGTGCTTGGATGTCAGCATACCATTTTGCATATCTGTGAAAAATTACTGGTTAAATCTCTGTTGGACTCAACCTGGAATCTCTAGAATCTCAGTTGTACCCTCAGCCGACTGAGCTACCTGCCTCCATATTAAAGTTGAATGATTTCTTGCCTTGCACCAGAGAAGCATTTAATAAAAAATACAAATTTGTCAAGTGTAGTTTTCAAGATAGCAATCATCACAAAAAATTCAAAGAAGTTCAGAAAAAAGGTTAGAACACAACACTAAGAATTTTTGGCCCTTAGACCCCTCCTACCCGACACCCCCGATTTTCTCAAAATTAGGGGTAATCCACACCATTCAACCCCAGAGACTCTTCACACTTCATTAATTACCATCCAGCTATTGTTACACAATACACAACACAGGGGTAATATATACCTTCTTATCTGATAACATCTTCATAGTCTATTCACAGTTCACTTGTTAGCAACCAGCTACTGTTACACTGTACACAATAGGTTATTCATCTTATGTAGCTTGCTACATAACTGCTGTTCAGTGATGCGAATCAGATTAGTCCTTGGCTGAGCCTAAATAAAAATTTACATAACATGCTTGGGAGGAATTTGTGCAAAACCCATGAATGATTGATGAACCATTCTTCATAAGAATGGTTCTTTCATCATGAAGACTAGAAATTTGGATATCATATAACAGTAAAAAGAGAAAAAGGCACAAAGGTCAATAGGTGACTATCCAGAGTAATTGTGAATAACATACCTGAAATATTTGCGCCAGCCATGATACCAACACATCCGTTGAAAATTACTGCGAATACTGAAACAAAGTCCTGAGTTTTTTTTGTAGTATAGTCTACGGTATAGTTCCCTGTGAAGGCAAAAAGGAGATATTTGGAACCAAATGGTAGCAATGAAAATAACCTGGGATTCCCTTGCTGGAACTAAAACTATGTTAGTTATGCCGTGTCAAACTGAAAGAACCACAGCTGCTGTGTTTGTCTGAATCGCAACACAAATAATATTAATGTAGTGAATACATCTTTACATACTTCCCTCTTTCGCAATTTAATGTACTTTCATCACACAATTACATGGGGGATGTTTTTAGAGCACATATTTACCACAGATACTGTTGTTTACTCAAGAAATCTAAAAAATAAAATCTATTTTTTTAATGACTTATTTTTTCTTTTTTTTCCCGCGAATTCCTCATTTTCCTGAGAATCAAACTGCTGGAACGGTAGATGTTTTCCAGCTCTGGTTCTCAGACTCAAACTGAATGAATTACAGGTCCCCTTTGTAGTTTTGGTCTGACCACCATGTCCATAGACCTTTAAGTCAGATTAAAAGATGGCAAGTATAAAAACTAGCAAAATCCACTGAAATTCTATCAATACAAATAATCTAAAATTATGACTTACCTCCTAGATTTTTCAGGAAAGTGTCAACTGACAATCCTGTATAGTTTGCAAATTTCACTGTGCTGTTGTGATTGATCTCAATTGTCAAAGGATCTTGGACAAAGAAGCTGACAATTGCTGAAGAGATGGCAACCATGACGATCAGAAAGATGATCAGCTGTGTTTTGGCAAACATCTGAGCGCCGATGATACACACGATGAGGGAAAACAAAAGGACCCCCGAAGCATAGCTAATGGTGTACCACCCACTAACCGGAAGGTGGAATGTCGAGTTTTCATTCAAGTATATACCTGTAAGTGAGAAAGCGTAACTTCTTATGTGAAACGTGTAGAGGTGAACATAGTTCAATTGCTTTAAGACCTATACAAAATATTTAGAAAACCCATAAAAGTCCTGGTGCAAAAATTAATCATTAGAATGGATTAAAAATTGAATAATTAACAGCATTTTTACATTTGATTTTTTAATGTCTTTTACAATTCTGTTTCACAAATTCTATTTTCTGGAACAATCGGTGATAACAGTGATCCAACCAAGGTTTACACAGGGTGCTTTTCATAGCTGCTTCTTACCGTGAGTGCCGAAGTTGTCCACCAATGCCTCCGTGAACCCGATACAGTAGAGGGACGAAGAGCAGATGTTGGCAAAGAAGAACATTACACCGATGCCACCTCCAAACTCTGGTCCTAATGCTCTGCTAATCATGACTGTTCATACTATGTCAAGGTGTAACAATGAAGCAAACAGATCAAAACTTGATATGGTAAAAAATATTACATGATGAATAACTCTGGCTGTAAATTACCTCTTAACCCTAAAATCCAAGTCTAATTCATGAAAATATCCTTGCAAGATTCAAATAAAACCTCTTCCTTGTAAATAACTCTAATTCATGAAAATATCCTTGCAAGATTCAAATAAAACCTCTTCCCTGTAAATAACTCTAATTCATGAAAATATCCTTGCAAGATTCAAATAAAACCTCTTCCCTGTAAATAACTCTAATTCATGAAAATATCCCTGCAAGATTTAAATAAAACCTCTTACCTGTAAATAACTCTAATTCATGAAAATATCCTTGCAATATTAAAATAAAACCGCTTTCCTGTAAATAACTCTAATTCATGAAAATATCCTAAAAGATTCAAATAAAACCATTTCCCTGTAAATAACTCTAATTCATGAAAATATCCTTGCAAGATTAAAATAAAACCTCTTCCCTGTAAATAACTCTAATTCATGAAAATATTCTCACAAGATTCAAATAAAACCTCTTCCCAGGTCTCAGAGGACCCTAAATTTGAATCTCTACATTTTGGTATTCATTACATTATCCTAGAGAAAAACAATAATTTCATGCCACAACCAAGGTTCTTTAGAGTGTACCACCAGATCTACAGTAGTATATACATTTTGACAACTTACATGGAATGTAATAAGTTAAATCCATTTGAGCCTTTAGGCTCAAAGGGCCGGTGTTTATCACCGTTTTCCTTGGCGTAAGCAGATGAGAGTAACATGACTCCCCTGGATGGGATGCCAGTCCATCTCAGGTTAAGTCCCCAGCAATGGTGGTGCTCATTTTACAACTGAGTTTCTTGCTCAAGGACACAATTCAGTGCTCGCAGAGGGAATTGAACCCAGTACATTTCACATATGAGCAAGACGACTTAAGCACTGCACCTCTTTTGGAATGTGTACTACTGTATGTGCAATATTTGTCCATATGGTTTACAATGTTGAATTTATGACACTATGTATTAATGATCATAGATCTGATTCCTAACACAAAGCCACCCTTGTTAATTTCTTTACAGTACATCACCAAATTCATAAATGGAGAAAGGAATGTAACAATTTGAAACTAGTTCTGACACCATAAGCAATTAATCTCCAGATCCATATGTAAACATCCAAAGAAATACGAAAGCATGAAAAGAGCAATACCTGTTAACTTTCGTACACATTGAGGCATAATGATAATAATAATAATAATAATAATAATAATAATAATAATACCTAAATTTATATAGGGCTAATTTTGTAAAAACATTAAAAA
Source organism: Chiridota heheva (assembly GCA_020152595.1). NCBI lineage: Eukaryota > Metazoa > Echinodermata > Holothuroidea > Apodida > Chiridotidae > Chiridota > Chiridota heheva. Next base: position 370,053 of record JAIGNY010000879.1, read on the forward strand.
GCGCTATACATACAAGGAAATTAGATACAAAAACAAAAATAGGAGGCAGAAATGACAATGCAAATAGAAATACAATGGATCAAGCTGCACATTAGATTAATGTCTTTTTAAACAAAAAAGACTGTGAAACAGCAAAACGTTTCTACCAAAACATTAATATTATTCACCTTTTAGCTTGACATGCCTCATTGGTCACAAACCATCTGTATCACAGTTGCAATCCATTTCTAATCTTTCTAACACCATTATTCACACTATTTCAGTTTCATCAAAAGCATGACAAACAACCTGTAATGACTCACACAGCTATAATGCTTTAGATTCTATCAGAACTCATAAAAATAGCCCCCAAATCATCAAAATCTGCTAAAAATGGCTACTTCACAGTTTTAAGAATTTCCAAACCTCACCCCTTCCTTTTGATTATTGATCCACCACTGGCAGGGTTGGATCTAGAAAATCACAAGGAGAGGGTTCTAGTTATTATTGTTGGAGCAATGAAAAATGTTGGAATTTTTCAGAGGCAGGGGCAGATCTAGGAAAATCATGAGGGGTCTAGTTATTATTGAAGTAATGAAAAATGGTAAACTTTTGCGGAGGAAGGGGTTCCAACCACCCCCTCTAGATCCGCCATTGATATTATCTCCATTTTTTTTCAAGATTAAAGGATACAGTAAGCTCCTCCTCCCTCAATCGCACCATTGGTGGAGATTGCCGACAGCGATAATGTCGTGAGCGTGACGATAAAATAACCCAGTCCATACATCCCAACGGTCTGGTAGAAACCAGCTTGTCCCAGCGCAAACCCTGTAAATAAGAAGAAAAGACAATATGTAAGAAAGGTATGAAGATTTATGTATATTATGAAAAGTGGAGGACTCTCAATTCCCAAACAAACTAAAGCTTTATTTGTAGCCATTTGCTGGATATTTTCAATCTCATAATTTGCAGAATCTACTTTGCAACAAAAAGTATGATTCAAAATATTGCAAATGATTTATACTAGTCTAATCATTTGCTGTCTGTTTAGAAATGATGAATATATGTTGCTTCACATTCAAAATAAGCAAAGTCCACCGCTGACAAAATACCAACAATTCATTTCCCAAAAGAGTTTCACTCTGGATGTCAGTAGTTCCCTAAATCATCATCATCATGTCCTTAAAGGTATAAGGACAGCTTGGTATTTTTATTCTGAAAACCCCATTAAAATCAGAGTAGAAAAGTCTTCAAATGGTCACAACAGCTGTTCTTTTAAGTTCTGACAAATCAAAGTTTGTAAAATTTGCAGCATGTGCAAAAATGATGATGCAATGATGTATGAAAAGGAATACAGATATAATTCTTTTTGGGTTCTTAAATTGCTATGGTTCTCAAATTGCATTCTTAGTACAGCTAAATCTGGGTCATGGTTATAATGATATCCAATTTCCTGTTTAATGTCACAAACTTATCCCATTCAAAATATTGGAGAAGGACTGAAAACAATACGTTAACATAGAGAGCTCCTGGCAGTGCGGTAGAGCTTTGGCCTTTCAAGCTAGCATACCGGGTTTGATCCCCATTAGTCTCCAACTAGTGCTCCACAACTGGTTATTACAATGACCATATGGGCATTTGATGTAAATGCTCCAATGGAATTCTGAAGGAATCATGAAGCAATATCTTTACTTAGAGAAATAGTCTGTCAATCATTCACAGTTATGCACACTACACCTCAAGCATATGATACACAGCTATTTTATCACCAGTTTGAAAACAAAATTTTCCCACAAAGACACCTTACAGGAATGAGTGAATTAAATCACAAAAGTGCCTTGATTATTCAGCTCTAGCTTTGTGTAATCTTATACACACACAAACAGCCTTGGGTAACTTGAATGTGGTGTGCATGGGAATGGCAGATATTGTTTTCAGTGTAATTCAGGCTAAGCATTCATTGTCTGAGCTCTATTCAGGTAGATTCACATTCCATCATTTTCATTCATGGCAGAAAGCAATTGTTTCGATTTTATTAATACTAGAGACCACTTCACTTGATTTTCTTTGAGTCCAGAAAATTCATTGTATGGCTGTTCTTCCATGACATGCCATGAATTCATTGTTTGGCACATCCCATTGGGAAGTTTCAAATAAGTGTTGATAAATCTTGCCCTAAAATATCCCCACCCTTCTCATTTTTGACCTTCCCTTATTCCAATACGTACCAAATTTTAATCACTTCTTCCAAAAGCAGAAACAAAACCACACACCAAACTTAATTACAATCCAATCGTCAGTTCTTCCGATATCTTGATGGCAAACAGACAAACAGAGGCAAAAACATAATCTCCATCCAACTTTGTTGGTGAAGGTAATTATAATGGTGCCCTCTTAGTCATTTTCCTGTTTTTTTGCCAATTTCTGTCAATATGATTATGTTTTATAGTCATTTCATTTTTGGTCACCAAAAAATACACTCAGGTGGCACTAATTATAAGACACATCTGCCTTGCATCATAGAGAACAAAAAGAAACAACTGTACTATACAGGCAGTAGCAGTACCACGAAGGAATAGGGGGAGGTTACTATACAGGCAGTAGCAGTACCACGGAGGAATAGGGGGAGGAGACTTCCCCCTAAACTTCTTGCAAAGATCTATTTTACAATTCGTTTAAAGGAGAAAATGTGGAAGGGGAGGACTAGGTGTATGTACCTCAATAACAACACCAAAGCACAAAGGGACTTGTCGCAAACTTCTCACCAATATTCCATTATCAATTTTCCAATTCGTCCATATTAAAGGAAAAAATGTTGAGAAATAAGAGATTGGTCCACCAATGTCCCTCCCAGTTCGCGGTGCGTGTCATCACCACTTATTGCAGAAGCCAATCAATTTTAATGTTCTAATTTGCAACAAATTAATATGAAAGCTGGTGTAGAAAGGTGCACGATGTTTCATCCCCACTTAAAACACTGTATTTGTATGGAACACTATTTCATTTAATTTTCTTGACTACTTTTGCAGATGGTAGATAAAATCGTAGTTACTAGATCCTGTTTCAGTACTTTTCTGACATACCCAATGGTTCCTCTTTCACAAGATGAAATTGCCTGACTGCCGACATAAAGGAGCTTTCGGTTTCAGAGGAAGTTGAGGGAATTTTAAAATAACACAGGTCTCATTTATGTCACCAGAGGACATAAGTTTATAATTTACAAAGAGCACACCCGTTTGGACATACATAAACATTTCTTCAGCCAGTGAGTTGTTAATAATTGTAATGCTCTACCTGATTAGGTTGTGGAAGCAAAATCTCTCTTGCAGTTTAAAATGAAATCGACTCTTACAGCGCCAACTGTAAAATCTTAAAAGGTATAATTTGGGCTGGAAGGCTTCCTTTAACACTCATGGCCACAGAAGCCCAGAAATGAGTGGATGTGGTTGTACTGGTAAATCCAGATAAATGATAGTCATGTCATTGAGAAGTTATTTTATTATTCGTAACAAATAATTATGATTAATTTGAACATTGGATCAAAGTTTTCAGTACCATATCACATGCATGAAAACTGTCTTGAACTGTTTGAATATTCTTGAGACTCAAGAATGGCTGTCTGCCATTTCTTTAATCACATTCATATATGGAGGTCATATACTCACCAAGCCGTAGAAACAGAATCCCACTAAAAATGGCAAGAATACATGGTATTACAACCCCATACACTAGTCCCAATTTTTTAGACACTGGGGATTTTTTGCTCGAAACCGAAGATTTTCTGGACGTTTCTCCTGATCCTAACCAGCTTCTCGTTCGTTTCATACTCTCCTCCAAATCAAACCGCAGAAGCGGTTTATTGTCTGCCATCTCGGATTCAACTCTTAAATTATTTTTTTAATTCTCCCAACTACACATAAACAAAAAAAGTTTCTTGTTTTACACTGCATGGAACTGAAAAAGTACAGTTTTACTTTTATTCGATAACAGATTTTAAAATTCAAGTCACTTGCTAAAACTTTGCCAAATTTTTTTAAACTCCATCCATACAGTACAGTGCTGGAAAAGTTTACAAAATATCTCTTGTAAAATCCAGATAAACACAAATTGATATACTTTTAATCCATAATCGCCTTCCCAGCAGTCAGTCTTGCCATCTTGCATGCCAAGATCATGGTTTCTGAATCATTCAATCAGTTTTTCTAAAATTATACAACAATTATTCTTTCTGGTGTGGCACAGTAACCCTTCCACTTATTTCCTGAATAATATATAGCAATTTTTTTTTTTTTCAGGGATTTTTTCAACTTACAGTATATACTGTTGAGTATGAAATTAACTCATAGAGCACCATTTTTTATGTTATGGAAATGAATGATTACATGTCTTTTGTAATTTCACATTACTTATCCCAGCAGGCTTTTGTTATAGTGGCTATGAATAGTACTTTTGCTTTCAAGAAAATATTGAACTCTAAGTTTGATTAGGTTTGCTAAGATCTTCTCGGACTATTTTGCACACTATCACACAGTTTCAAGACAGATTTCGTCATGTGTTGAATGAAACAAACCGATCAGAAAAATAATTATTCTGTAGTGGTTTTAAGAACATCTATCTTTTGCAGAACTTAAGAAAAAATTGTGATGTGATAAAAGATGCATTGTCATACTGCATTTCTCTATTCATTATACAGTATCACTTCTATGGCACAATCCAAGCATGAATATCTTTGTATCACAAACAGACACAACTTTCTATTGATGAAATCAAACAGCCTTTTGGCACAAAATAAAAACAGCTGACACTAAGTTCACACAAAACAAAAGAGCTCCACATTCTTTATTTAGCGGTACTTCAGACAAATCCAGGAAATCGTTCAAAGCTGCAAAATATCCACTTTCCTGGGAATAAGACCATTTGCAATTATCCCTGTAGTACAGTAATTCAGTATCCAATTATGCTTTTAATTATTCTATAGTAAAGGACTGATAACCATCAATCTCACCCATGTGATTGAACTTCCTTGAGTACACATATATACTCCTTGGACCTACGGTATCTGACTTGGCTCTTGTGTATTCAAATCTACACTAGATTCATGAATATTCATTCACAGATCACATGACAAGGTCAGTATCATGTTGAGTCATAGACGACGTTGCAACATGTTATCAAAGACCAAACAAAAGTTTGAACAACCTAAAATAAACTACGTTCTACACTAGACAACAAGAAACAAATCTGAGTCAGACATAGTCAATATGAATATTCAACGCAGTGGCATAGCAAGAGGAAGGAAGGGGAGGGGAGGGCATCGCTCCCCTTAATATTTTAATCTGTTGGTTTAGATTGGTGCTATTGAAAACCTTTAGACAACCCATATTTTTAAAGAGTGACAATAAACCTAACCATGTACAAATGTTAACCATAAAACATTTCCACATTCTGTGTTTTCATGATTGTGTGTTTTGTATGGTGTATTATACTGCAGCTCTCTTTGGCATAAATTTTGACTTGTATAATACACATTCTAACTGTGCGTTGTGACATACATTTTTTCCTTGAAATGTTAGTTTTGCGAGAGCTTAAGGGGGCTTTTTCTCCTGAACCCCTACCATGGCTTCTCCCCTGGACTCCACTAGGGGTCCTCAAGCGGGCCCCCGGATCCCATGCCAACAAGTCCCTCCCCAGTGGTGTCACCTTAACTACACCACTCAACTACACCGGCCGGTGTCGCATCAACTACACCACTAAAAATCATCTTGGTTCAATTCAATTCCCCCAGTGGTATCACTTCAACTTTTGACTACACCACTAAAAACCATGTCGGTTCAATTCTTTCCCCCACCCCCTTTCTCTTCAATCAATATGAAAATTCTGGCTATGCCTCTGATTCAACTTTTACACAATAATGGTTTTACAAATCTGTCCATGCATGACATCACAAACTACAGTACTTTCTCTGCAGTTATTTTACTCACAGTTAAAAGTTAAATTCTTTCAAGCTCATGACAACTTATCTGGGTCAGTGCTTACTCCCAGTTTCCTTGGTGTAAGCGGATGGGATCGAGGGCTACTGATGACACAGGTTGGAGATGAAGAGAAGGGGAGGACCATTGTTGGCAATTGCCCATAAAGGTCAATTTGGAAATTATTGAGGGGCTATGGCGACACAGATTGTGTCAGGACACTAAATGTGAGAACTTAATTCTCCCTGCACTGGTGGGGTATGAAGTGCAAAATGGCCCAGGATTTATGCTCACTTGTATGTCAAAGACAAGCAAAATTTGCCAAATGTATTATAAAACAATTAGGCCTTAAAATTGAAAATACTGTCGTCATATAGACACAATGTTTAGAACTCCATTGAAATTGTTTGATTGGTTGAAATTTTAACCAATTGCACGCTTCTTTGGCCCCTATTTCACGGTATATATTGAATAAAACCCACAGCATGGATAACGCTTGATATAGTCCAGTTGGTTATAAGGCGATGGGCTTCAGATTTCTTTCAACCAACACTTGTGGGGTCAAATTCTGCCAAAACCATTTCTCAAATTTTACTTTTTCTTTTTCGCTCATCGTAATTTTCATCTGGTGGTTGCTATTGTATACATCTTACTAATGTAGCCAGTGGGGCGTATCGGGCGGTCTGCGCAAGGGAGTGTACCAACAGACCAGGTTATCCAAGAACAGATAAAAAAACACAGAGATGTTAATGGCTTGGTGCCTCTGACGCAAGTCCCTGTATTCTGCATTCTCCACAACATTCACGACGGTCAGATAACAAAGGAACTGGAATGTTGGGAATTAATCATTGTTTAAACTGAGTATAAAGTACAAAGGAATTACCAGGTGTTAACTAAATTGGAAGTGACATCAAGATTTGCTTGTTACACTTAATCTTTCACTTTTCACTTTTTTCTTTCTAACAAAAACAATGAAAAAAACAAATTTCCTGTAGATGGTTAAAACATTATAAATGATTTTATCCTTACACACACAACGCTATATGCAAATGTACAAACAGACAGGGATCTTGTGTGTTCCAGAACCAGAAGAAACGTGGAAAGCTATCATCCTCCAAATTTACAGAGACCAATGATGTATGAACTGAGACGAGCCTCCCTCTTTAAGTGGACCTCAATGATGTACAAACTGAGACAAGCCTCCCTCTTTAAGTGGACCTCAATGATGTACGAACTGAGACGAGCCTCCCTCTTTAAGTGGACCTCAATGATGTACAAACTGAGATGAGCCTCCCTCTTTAAGTGGACCTCAATGATGTACGAACTGAGACGAGCCTCCCTCTTTAAGTGCACCTCAATGATGTACAAACTGAGATGAGCCTCCCTCTTTAAGTGGACCTCAATGACGTAGGAACTGAGACTAGCCTCCCTCTTTAAGTGAACCTCAATGATGTACGAACTGAGACGAGCCTCCCTCTTTAAGTGGACCTCAATGATGTACGAACTGAGACGAGCCTTCCTCTTTAAGTGGACCTCAATGATGTACGAACTGAGACGAGCCTCCCTCTTTGGGTGCACCTCAATGATGTACGAACTGAGACGAGCCTCCCTCTTTAAGTGGACCTTAATGAGGTACGAACTGAGATGAGCCTCCCTCTTTAAGTGGACCTCAATGACGTAAGAATTGAGACTAGCCTCCCTCTTTAAGTGAACCTCAATGATGTACGAACTGAGACGAGCCTCCCTCTTTAAGTGGACCTCAATGATGTACGAACTGAGACGAGCCTTCCTCTTTAAGTGCACCTCAATGATGTACGAACTGAGACGAGCCTCCCTCTTTGGGTGCACCTCAATGATGTACGAACTGAGACGAGCCTCCCTCTTTAAGTGGACCTTAATGAGGTACGAACTGAGATGAGCCTCCCTCTTTAAGTGGACCTCAATGACGTAGGAACTGAGACTAGCCTCCCTCTTTAAGTGAACCTCAATGATGTACGAACTGAGACGAGCCTCCCTCTTTAAGTGGACCTCAATGATGTACGAACTGAGACGAGCCTTCCTCTTTAAGTGCACCTCAATGATGTACGAACTGAGACGAGCCTCCCTCTTTAAGTGGACCTCAATGATGTACGAACTGAGACGAGCCCCCTCTTTAAGTAGACCTCAATGATGTACGAACTGAGACGAGCCTCCCTCTTTAAGTGGACCTCAATAAGGTACGAACTGAGATGAGCCTCCCTCTTTAAGTGGACCTCAATTACGTAGGAACTGAGACTAGCCTCCCTCTTTAAGTGAACCTCAATGATGTACGAACTGAGACGAGCCTCCCCCTTTAAGTGGACCTCAATGATGTACGAACTGAGACGAGCCTTCCTCTTTAAGTGCACCTCGATGATGTACGAACTAAGACGAGCCTCCCTCTTTAAGTGGACCGCAATGAGGTACGAACTGAGATGAGCCTCCCTCTTTAAGTGGACCTCAATGACGTAGGAACTGAGACTAGCCTCCCTCTTTAAGTGAACCTCAATGATGTACGAACTGAGACAAGCCTCCCTCTTTAAGTGGACCTCAATGATGTACGAACTGAGACGAGCCTCCCTCTTTAAGTGCACCTCAATGATGTACGAACTGAGACGAGCCTCCCTCTTTAAGTGGACCTCAATGATGTACGAACTGAGACGAGCCTTCCTCTTTAAGTGCACCTCAATGATGTACGAACTGAGACGAGCCTCCCTCTTTAAGTGGACCTCAATGAGGTACGAACTGAGATGAGCCTCCCTCTTTAAGTGGACCTCAATGACGTAGGAACTGAGACGAGCCTCCCTCTTTAAGTGACCCTCAATAATGTACGAACTGAGACGAGCCTCCCTCTTTAAGTGGACCTCAATGATGTACGAACTGAGACGAGCCTTCCTCTTTAAGTGCACCTCAATGATGTACGAACTGAGACGAGCCTCCCTCTTTAAGTGGACCTCAATGATGTACGAACTGAGATGAGCCTCCCTCTTTAAGTGGACCTCAATGATGTACGAACTGAGACAAGCCTCCCTCTTTAAGTGCACCTCAATGATGTACGAACTGAGACGAGCCTCCCTCTTTAAGTGGACCTCAATGATGTACGAACTGAGACGAGCTTCCCTCTTTAAGTGGACCTCAATGATGTACGAACTGAGACAAGCCTCCTTCTTTAAGTGCACCTCTCTAATTACATTTTTTTGTGTCTACTCATCAATTTGATAGTTAATTCTTCATACAGTAGAGTGGCATGTGGAAAGGGGGTGAGGGGGGGGACCTTTTTACATAAGATAGGTTTTAAATGAATTACTGTATCTTTCCATTTTTAAGAGTTTGCAGAGTAGGGATGAGTTGGTATTTCAGAATAAAAAGCCAAAAAAATTCAAATTTGCGGTTTTTCCTGTACAAAAAATACTTTAAGTGTCCCTGTATTCGTCATTTAGCATGTAACAATATGCAAATTCTCCAAAAGTTTCCAATATTTTGTAATTTATGATAAACAAAATTTTTAAAATATTTGGAAAATAATTTCTTTCTCTTTGAGGGTTGAAAAGGAAACATCCCCTAAAATTAATTTGCAAAAAAAGTGATATGATATGTCAGTTATATTCTTTTGTCCTTTTATTTCTTCAAGTTCATTTTCTTTGGAAGAAAAGAGAACCTACTCCCCCTCCCACACACACACAAACTTACGAAATGCTGCAGTGTACTGAAAATAGTATGTGGACATAAGTAAAAACAGGAATAAAATAAGCTAAAAGTTGAATCCATCTGAAACATTATGCCCATAGAGGCGGTGCTTGTCTCCGGTTTACTTGGCGTTGGCGGATAAAAGAACGACTCCCCCAGACAAGCAGATAAGAGCATGACTCCTGCACACAGTACGCCAGTCCATTGCAGGTTAACTCCCTAACATTGTTGGTACTCATTTTACAGCTGAGTGGACTGTAGCAAGTCAAGTGTCTTGCTCAAGGACACAATGCAGCACTCATGGCAGGAATCAAACCCAGTACCTTTTGAATACAAGCATGACTCCTTAACCCTTACTCTACCACGCGGCAATATAATCACCGTTTTGGTACCCCATCTTTGACTCCGCCTCCGAACGCATTTTCAAAAATAGCGCAGGTAGAGTAAAGGTTAATCAACCCGCGATAAGTGTGCCAACTCGAAAATATATGCAGCATGATCCCGGTGGGCGGCCCAGCGGGTGGGTCACTGAAGTGGAACGAGCCCGACTTTGCTACTTGGAAGATAGAGGACCCTTCAATAATCAGCCCTTGATTAACCCTTACTCTACCACGCGGCGATATTATCGCCGTTTTGGGTGACCCATCTTTGGCTCCGCCTCCTGAGCACATTTAAAAAAAGGTGCTGGTAAAGTAAGGGTCAACCACTATAACTCTATGAATCAAAGGATTATTTCATAGTAAGGGACATTCAATGCCAACTCAAACATTCAATGCCAACTCAAACAGGCCTGACACCTACCATCTCAGAATTTGCTCAAATTTGGTGTGAAGTACTGTTTGTTACATAGTACCATGGTTAGATTTCATTGTTGCAGAATTTAACACCACTACAGGATTTAATATAATGGAAGATACATAAATACCAAATTTTAAGTCTGTAGCATGTTTATAACTACAGTTGTAACAAAATTCCAGAATGAGAATTCTCAAAAAAAATTAAAATGGCCGGCATTTGTGATCAACCCTCAACAATTCCTGTCGACATGGCAAAAAACTTAAATCTTGGTGACTAACAAATTGAAAAATGTTGATTTTATTCGCCAGAGAAATTTATGTCTCATCTAGTGACCAAAATAAGTTTCTTTGCGTAAGAAGTGTACTGAAATTATTTGATAACATGAAATACCTTTCAGGTTTTATTCTGTACTGTCCCAAAATTACTGGCAATCCTAAACCCAAATTGTTACACCGTAACTTTGTCTCCACAAGCCCCATGGGGCCGATACAATATGCTGATATGTACGGTATCAAGAGTTGTAGAGTACGATATCAAGAGTTGTAGTGTACCATATTGAGTTGAGGAAGTCCAAAGAAACTCCTAAGAATAAAGTCACAGTGGAAATAATGTCCATATTTTTATAGTTATTTCGTAGAAATGAAGATTAAAGAGTTGAACTTTATTAAAACATATACGTGAATAGTTTTGTTTTTATTTTTCAAGCACACTTCCGCTCACACTGTGTAAAAAATTTGGATCATTTTTCTGATGGAAAATTTTCAGAGTTTTTGCTTCGTCGATCAGTTTAATAGGTCTAGGAACCTGGAACCTGGGAAGAAGGTGGAGGGGGATGGAGGGGAGGGGAGGGGTGAAAGGGGGGGGGGGACTGAGATCATGAGTGTCAAAATTAATTTTTACTTGTTGAATTGGCATGGAATGACCCAGCAGTACTAGATCATGTAAGCTTTAACTCAGAAAATATTTTGAATGAATAAATTGAAAGTAAAACTAGAGGCTCAGATTGGTAGGGAAAGAGAAGATAAAGTGCATCAGATCACGCAAAATAAAAAGTATAAAACAAAACCAAAATTCAAAACGATGAATCTGCTGATGTCATGCAGGTAATTAAGGGTGCGATGAGACATTATGTTTCACTTTTCCAATTCCAAACATGCACCTGGTCAAACGCTTCTTTGATTGACTATAATGAAATGAGCCAAGAAGAATGTAACGGACTGTGAGAGTGCAATGGCAATTGTTGCAGAGGGGTGGGGGGAGCCAGTAAGGAGGTGGGAGTGAGTGAGGTGGGTGTGACCTATTCTAAGGCGGGTAATGTGGACGTTGTCGACACGGGAAAGGTTGTGAGTAGTGGGTTTGATCGGAATGGTGGGCTGGATGACGTGGAGTTTGTTATCAATTTGGGAGTCCCATGAGGTTTGCCAGGGGCCACGAATAAGGGAAGTGACAAGCGGTTTGATGTCAGAAAGGGTTTTGGGAAAAGGGGTAGGGGAAGGGTGAGGGCAAGCTTAGCAGCTGCATCAGCCCTGTCATTGCCAGAAATGCCAACATGGCTGGGTATCCAGAAGAAAAGAATATGTTTCCTAAGGAGGGGAAGGGGGGGGGGGGGGGGCGAAAGAAGTTTACGGAGGATGAGGTGAGATGTGGGGTTATCCCATTTAACATTGACAGCTTTTAAATTTTTGGGGCGCAGTGTGATTATTATACATAACATAAATTCCAGATCTGTAAAATTGATCTTAATCTTTATTCTTATTCATTTTTAATCAGACAGATGGTCAGCAACTGGAAACTCACATCTATTTTAGTTCAACTCAACTCTGTTCTACTAAACCAATTGTTCACACTTTCAGCTCTCAGAAGTTTCCTACATCACCAAAGATCTATGTTTAGTATCAATAGAAGAAAACTGGATTATCACAAAAAGCCTTAATTTAATTAAGTTAATTTATCACCCATAACGTGGCAGGTACCCTGATTGCCACATGTTATTATTTTGTAATATTGTACTATTTCATTTCCATCATTTTGGTGTGGGTAACCTTTTTTCCAGACCCTGGGTTTAAGGGGGCCTGGGTCATAAGGGCCTGTGAAAATTAAGAAAAGAAATAGCGTTCAAACAGCGAGACCCTAAATTGAAAAAATCTATTCTTGACAATGGTGAAAACGGTGTAAAATTGGAACAGAAATATGATGACCCCCTCCCCTCCTTTTTTTTTCCTTCAGAATTTTCCGATATGGGAGCCCAGACTTTAAAAGAGTGGGCAGAAAAGGAGGATGGGTTTGATGGAGAATCCATCGTTGCAGAATAAGGTGGTGGGGAAAACTGTCCAGTCAGAGTGAGGGAGGAAAAAGGTGTCCTATCCTTAAGCTGCATGCTTAGCGGCAGTTTGTCATACATTACCACAGAAACCTACTTGGCTTCCGTCAGTAAAGAACACTTTGAATCTAATCTGGTTTGTCTTGGGGACTGTTTCTCCTGACCCACTTCGCAACAATATTCAACATGGTTAGTTGTTTGAAATTTGCTCACCAAAGTTTATACTGCACATGCTGACAGACCTCCATTAGAGTATTTATATCAAGACACCCACAGCCATTTTATTAACCAGTTGTGGAGCACTGGTTGGAGACCCACTGGGAATCAAACCCATGACACTATATTGGAAAGCTGACCTTTTATCACAATGCCACAAAGGTTTCTTGTTTTCCTAAAAAGTTCCCCCACTCCTCCATTTCATTAAAACCATGCACAAAGAAGACACTCCTGGCCGTGTTATTAACCAGTTGTAGAGCACTGGTTTATGACCCACCGAAAATCAAACCCGTGACACTATATTGGAAAGCTGACCCTTTACACCACACAGCCACAAAGGTTTCCTGAAAAGTTTTCATCACTCCTACAGTTCATTAACTTAAATCATGCACAAAGAAGACACCCGTGGCCATGTTATTAACCAGTTGTGGAGCACTGGTTGGAGACCCACTGAGAATCAAACCCATGACACTATAATAGAAACTTGGAAAGCTGACCCTTTCATAGTCTGCCACAAAGATTTCTTGGTTTCCAGGCTGAAAAGTTTCTGCCACTCCTCTACTTGATTAAAATCATGTGGAACCCAAAAAAAAAAAAATTACTTTCACTTCCTGATGTCGAGATTGAACTTAATCTACTTCAAGCTCTTAATCTACTTCAAGCTTTCATGTTACTTTATAAAACTAGTCCAATGCAATAATACTGCACTTGATCTTTTTTTAAGGTCATTACAACATTGAGTTTAGGTGCTTAATTACCCGTTGTAGGGTACAGAAAAAATAATTGAAAATCACATTAAAAAATACTGAAAAAATCCTATTATAGCAGTAAATCGCTATATAGGAATGAATTTCAACATTTTTTAATACTTGTTGGTGGCCGATTTTCTTGAAACTTTCAGGATTTATAAAGGAAAGATTGAAAAATCTTAAAACATTAATTTCAGTCAACGATCTTGGATTTTTGGGGCAAAAAACAGGTTTTTATTTCAATCCGATAAAATTTAAAGAAAAAATTTGAGGCTTCAAGAAAATCATGCTTATTAGTCATTTTGAAAAATTTCTTACCTTCTTTCATCAATTTTAGTGTTCTTTATTTCCCCATTATCTCAAAATAATTTTGAATTTATACCTTTTCAAGCAAATTTCATTAAAAAAGGATAATAAATCACAAGCTCACAAATTTTGCGTTCTTGTCGGCCATTTTGAAAGAAACTTAAGAAAAAACAGATGAATAACGGTGCGGAGGAATTTTAACAATGTCAACAATGTCAAAATCCTAAAACGTAATCCTAAAAAAACTGATCCTAAACCTAAAACCTAATCCTTAAACCTAACCTAAAAATGAAAATCAACATTAATTATGTGCATGTTTTTTTAATTTTTTTATTTCACTTAAATGGCAAAAAACGGCTTGCAGACTCCACTCGTCAGTACAGTAGGCTAGTAGTATACAAACTGAAGAGTACAAATTTTGATCGGAAAGCCAAAACGTAAAATATTTTCTTCTGTTTTAAACAAGTTTGGCTTAGTTTCTACTTAAAAGACCCAAATCTATAAAGGAAAATACTTCAAATACATTAATACAACGGAATAAAACCAAAATGAAAAAAAGGCAAAAATCCTTATATAGATATTTACCGCTCCTTATACTTTCCCAATGATAACCATTCAATAAGCCCCTGTAAGTCCTTCTGATTATACAGTAATTTATTATTTGTTTCTTCCATCTATGGTAAATTGGCACAATATGTTACAAAAGTGTTTGACATTCACCATTCGACATCAAAAAGGCCTTCGACACTACTTGGCGGTATGGCGTCCTCAGAGACATCCACTCCTTGGGCCTCCTCCACACCGTCATCAAGAACTTTCTCCACTCCCGCCACTTCAGAGTACGCATTGGATACAAAAGTGTGTTTACTATGCGTTTCTTAGATAATTACTTTTCATTTTTTTTTTTTTTTTTTTAATTCTCAGTCTCCTATTTATTATTTAACATTATTTCCAGTTACAACTGTTTAAACCAAATTGATCAAATCAACAAAAAATCTTAACATTTTCAGTTACAGTATTACAGTGTACATGAAACCCACTCAGCCAAAGTTGTTCAGCTATACCAGTCTCTTGACAAAGGAAGGGTGAAGTAATGAATGAAAACACCAATACAGGCCAAAGTGTGTGGATGGGAAAAGAGGTCTTAGAACCATGTAAGAAAAAACCCTGGTAGAGAATTGGAGAATAGTAACATGAATGTCAAAAAAATTCAGTGCTTGAAAACCGAAAAGTAGGCAATAACATTACTTCATCAAGGGCCATTACATGTCAGGGCTTCCAGAAGACCTATGATAAAAATAATACGGTCGTTGGGACCACATAAACGTGTTGCTTAGCTTATGACTCAATATGCGATTTCAAACTTTCAGTGACCTCAAATTCAATCTAGTACAGAAGTGCTGATCATGTGATACCTTACACATTAAACATGCAGACGAGATGGTTTTCTACCAGATTTGTGTCCCTAATATGTGCAATTTAGCAATTTAAACGTTGCGATTTTGTTTTTTTGAAGTGTCGAAATAATTTTTCATGCACTGAAGACAATAGGCCTTATTGTTGTCTGTGGAACAATCGGAGTAAAACTTGCTCAGATTAAGATTGCTTACCTTCAGTACAGTAGTCACAAAGCAATCCGAATCTGGCGCCCTCGCATAAAATAAATCATTATGATTTTGTTCATCGATAAAAAGTAAATAAATTATAAGTAAAATCAAAGCAATACAGTGTTAGTATTATTAAATTAGGTTTTGGATTTTCTGTGATTTTCTCTGCGTATGGAAACACAAACTTGGCAGTATAATTGTTAATTTATGAAAGCCTGATATACAGTAGTGGACAAATTCATGCGAGATTCGCTGCTTAAGCTCATAAAGTTGCATTTCACACCAAGGACATGGATAAATTTTATTTCATTTATTATTACAAGGCTTTGCATATAATCACTCTACCACAAAATATTCTTAGTGTTTTTAGGTGAGACTTTATTCATGATTTTTGAAGGCTGACACGTCCAGGCCCTATGCATTACTGTGCAGTGTAGCTGACACGTCCAGGCCCTATGCATTACTGTGCAGTGTAGCTGACACGTCCAGGCCCTATGCATTACTGTGCAGTGTGAACGAACGTTACCGGACTGACCCCGAGGTCACTGAAAGTGTGAAGTCGCATATCAAGAATACTTCTTTTTAAAACTAAGCTCATTCATGACGTATTCAAGTCAAAGAATAGAATGAATGTCAAACATTTGAAGGTACTTTTAACTTAATAAAGCCAAGACTATATAATAATATAATAACAGTAACATATATAATAACAGTAACAATTATGTGTAATTTGGCCTTAGACAGACAGCCTTTATGCCTATGCCCTAAATTGAATTGGAGATCAAAATATACTAAATGTTAGGCCTAGTACTCCCCTTAGTACTCCCCGTAGTACATCCCTAGTACTCCCCGTAGCACTCCCCGTAGTACTCTCCGTAGTACTCCCCGTAGTACTCCCCATAGTACATCCCTAGTACTCCCCGTAGTACTCCCCATAGTACTCCCCGTAGTACTCCCCGTAGTACTCCCCGTAGTACTTCCCGTAGTACATCCCGTAGTACATCCCGTAGTACTCCCCCTAGTACTCCCGTGAGTACTCCCCGTAGTACATCCCGTAGTACTCCCCGTAGTACATCCCGTAGTACTCCTAGTACTCCCCTAGTACTCTCCCTAGTACTACCCGTAGTACTCCTCGTAGTACTCCCCGTAGTACTCCCCGTAGTACTCCCGTAGTACTCCCCATAGTACTCCCCCTAGTACTCCCCTAGTACTCCCCTAGTACTCCCCCTAGTACTAAATGTAGTACTCCTCGTAGTACTCCTCGTAGTACTCCGGTGCAGTACTCCCCGTAGAACTCCCCTAGTACTCCCCCAGTACTCCCCTAGTACTCCCCTAGTACTCCCCTAGTACTACCCCTAGTACTCCCGTAGTACTCCCGTAGAACATCCCGTAGTACTCCCTGTAGTACTCCCCGTAGAACTATTTTTACGGTGAATTTAGTTACTTTTATCAATGTATTTACTCAGCTACTTTTCGTTCCCTAAAAATCGTTTGACGAGCTCTCCAAAGTACAGTCAAAATTCAAAACACTGCTATTGGGGCTATAACATTTTAGGGAAGGGGGGTTTGGGGGTGGGGGATAATATGTTTTAGATTATTTGAGGAACAAAAATTAAGATAATACTTATAAAGTACAATTGTATAATCTAAACATTTCTTGGTGTTTTATTTATTTGTTTTCCCATAGTTTTTATTCTCAAAACTATTTCATAAAATTATATGAACCAAAAAAATGTTGTCAGTGAAAAATCAACCTGTAGGTTAGTGGAACATCCTAAAACGTTTCTGCGGACGTTTGAATAGTTAATCACAAATGTGCAGTAACTAAGAAAGATGGCGACCAAAACTTCGAATCGGAGAAATTTATGGTGCTAAATAGGTAAAGATATAGGATAACTTGTATGGAAAAGTGTATTATTTGGACTAATTGGTATGAGAATATCCAAAGAGTAAGTTATTTTTCAATCAACAATTTTCTAGTGTGTGAAGTTTAAAAATCACAGGAATTGTACCTAATTTATAACAACCCTCGTACGGCAATCCCAATGTCAACCCATATTGGGGGATGTGTATAATAACTAGGCTAAGTCTAGATTGATGTACGAGGGTTGTAATAATTTAAGTACAATTCCTGTTTTTAAAGATACACACTGTAGAAAATTGATGATTGAAAAATAACTTACTTTTTGGATATTCTTATACCAATGAGTTTAAAGAATACACTTTTACAAAAAACTTTGTTAAATCTTAAATTTGTTTTCCCTCAAATAATCTAACATTATAACATATTACCCCAATAGCAGTGTTTTGTAACTTTGACCCTATTTTGGAGAGCTCATCAGACAATTTTTAGGGAATGAATAGTAGCGGCTCAGTAAATACTTCAATAAAAGTAGTTAAAATCACGTAAAAAGAGTTTCTGAAGACATGTATGGGCTTCAAACATCATTAATGAGCATTGTGGGCAAAAAAAAAGGTATTGTAGGCCTAAAATGGTTTTGTTTTCACAAAGATCTTGTGATACTTGTGACTTCATAAACTTCCCCGATTCTTTGTTCTTAACTAACAATTCCATCAACTGTACCAACTCATATGAGGCACTTCAAAGTTATTCTTCCGGCCTTTACTCAGGGTCCAACCACCATCCGATGTCAAATTGAAAACATTATCCAAAAAAGGTAAAAAGGAAGGTTCTAAAATTTCTTGTTGTCAACTTTCAAAGCGTTCCAAACAAAAAAGCCTCCACTGAAAGTCTTATAAAAGACAAAGACCCAGATGTCATTATTGGCACTGAAACCTGGCTAAATTCCGAATCAACAACTCTGAAATTTTTCCTGACAACTATACAGTCATTTGCAAAGATAGAAGTACAAATGGTTATGGTGGTGTATTACGGGCAATAAAAAATGACCTGATTTTCACTGAGCTCACTAAACTAGACTCTGCTGTGAGATTATCTGGACCAAATTCCAATTCCTTAAGGAAAAGTGCATGTATGTAGGAACTTTGCACAGGCCCAGTCACAATGACCTTATTAGCCTTCTTGAGTTGAGAAAATCACTACAAAAGTTAGGGGAAAATGCTGACAAAAACAATGTTATTCTTGCTGGTGATTTCAACCAACCTAACATTGACTGAAGCCAAAACATTATTTCAGGCACTAACGCTTCCTCCGGAGCAGCCAAAATGCTTCTTGAAGTGACCGATTCATTCAACCTCACTCAAATGGTGCAGTCACCGACCAGAGATAACAACATTCTTGATCTTGTATTTACTAACAACTCACTGGCTGTTAACTCAGCTAACGTCATACCCGGTATAAGTGACCATGATATTGTTGAACTGACCCTAAACATCTCCTCTCCTGGTAAAAAGTTGCCTAAACGTAAAATCTATTTAAGGAAAAAGGCTAACACAGAACACATAAAAGAAGACCTGTCTAAACTTAAACTGCGATATTATTCTAAATTCAATATAGCTCATCCATTAATGTTGATGAAAAATGGAATTTCTTTGAAGTTTTTCAGCGTTTTCACAGAAGATACCTCTCAAATCCCTGTAACTAAACCACTCACCACCAACAAAATAAACCAATTATAATCACTCCAGACGGTGTCAAAAAGCAACTGCAAAACCTAAACCCAAACAAAGCCTCAGGTCCCAACCTATACCACCATGGTTCTTAAAAACGTATGCGGAAGACCTTTATGAAATCCTAACTGATCTCTTCCAAACCTCTGTAGATAATGGTACTATCTCAAACAAATGGAAAGAAGCAAACATATGTAGCATTTTTAAAAAAGGTGATAAACACGACCCAGCTAATAACAGATCAGTCCCTCTTACCTAAGTGTGTAGAAAAATCCTTGAGCATATTACTCACTCACATGTGATGAAATTCCTTGATGAGCATAATATCTTAACTGATCTCCAACATGGCTTTCGAGCAAAACGATCAATTGAAACACAACTTCTCTTAACAATAAATGATATTTCTAAACAAATTGACCAAAACAGTACCATCTCTTTCATCTATGGCTATACTCGACTTCTCAAAAGCATTCGATAAAGTCCCACACCAACGCCTGTTATTCAAACTTTCCGCATATGGCATTGATGGAAATCTACTGGCCTGGTTTGCATCCTTCCTCAACACCGCATTCAGCTTGTTGTCTGTGATGGCAAAATCTCAAATCCTAAACAAGTGCTATCTGGTGTACCACAAGGTATCGTTTTAGGTCCTTTACTCTTCCTTTTATATGTCAATGACATCCCTGATAATACAAACAGCACGGTTAGACTGTTTGCTGATGATTGTCTTGTGTATAGAACAATTGGCCAACAAATCCTCCAAGATGATCTAAATAAACTTGAACAATGGCAAAATACATGGCAAATGAATTTCAACCCCTCTTAATGCTACATCCTCTCAATATCTCCTAGAAAATGCTACAAATCACCAGTTTATACGGTGCAACCATCCGCTAAAACATGTCAACTCCCACCAGTACCTAGGTGTTGAGATTGATAATAAACTCAGATAGGATAAACGTATACACAACATCACCAACAAAGCAAACTCTGTACTTGGCCTATTAAGACGTAACCTCTCAAACTGTCCAACTGACGTTAAAACCACTGCAAAGCTCTAGTTAGGCCAGTACTTGAGCAGTCAGCAGTTTGGGACCCCATCACCAGTGCGATGTAGATAAGCTTGAATCAATTCAACGGAGAGCAGCCAGGTTCTGTATGGCAGACTACTCTAATAAATCCAGTGTCACTAGCATGCTTCATAAATCAGATTGGCCCCTGCTAATAACAAGAAAAAGGAACACCCGTCTGTAGTACCCTCGGACCACAGGTGTTCCTAGTATTATGGCAACCTATATACTTATTATATATATATATATATATATATATATATATATATCTATATATATATATATCTATATATATATATATATATATATATATATATATATATATATATATATATATATATATATATATATATATCTATATCTATATATATATATATCTATATATATATATATATATATATATATATATATATATATAAATTGAATACGTTGCAGAAAAAGAAAATACAACTTCCAACCACTCCTTCTGTCCCTAGAGTAACTTTATTAAAAACTTAAAAAACCAAGACGTTTCGGTCATTCGACCTTCATTGGTTGAACAAATGCAAGTAAGTGATAAGACTATAATAAAGCTAATGTACATTAAGTGGAACAAATTACTAGAGCCGAAACTGAATACAAAGAAAATAACAACAAACAAAGTTGGGAGTGAGAGAAGGTCTATGATGTGTAACTAATCCGGCTTTTTGAATGAAGTTCTTGTCTTTTGTTAAGTCTGTATGGTTGCAAAGTGTGTAATTGGGCTGTCCAATATACCTCTCGTGTAAGCAGCTTTTTTTCGGTATTTTGAGAATCTGTAATTCTTTCAAATGGGATGAATTGAAAGTCGGAAAGGGTATGGGGGGTACGACAAAGATGGACAGCAACTTCACAGGTCTTTTTGTTGGTAACCATCGAAGATTTGTGATTGCGAAAGCGCACTTTAAATTGTGTGGATGTTGATCCCACGTATTGAAGTTTACATTTTAAGCATGTTATAAGATAGATGGCATTGCGTGAAGTACAAGTCATATTTTGTTTTATTTTATAGTGGCGTCCAGTTGCCTCGCTTTGAATGGTGTTTGTTGCTTGCGAGAAGTTTTGGCACAAATCGCATTTACTGTCACATTTAGAATAACCTCCTATCTCATGCTCACTTGAAGGGGTGGGTTTGAGATTAGAGGGGGCAAGAATTTCTTTCAGATTTCTAGTTCGTTTGGAGGCTGGGATTATTGATCCTTTGGGGAAAATGTCTTGTAGAGTTTCTGCAGTTTCTAGTAAGGGTAAATGTTTCCGCATTATTTTAGAAATATCAGGGAGGCGGGGGTTGAAGTCTATGACAAGAGGAAATTTCTTTTCTTTAGGTTTAGGTTTAGTTTGCAGTAGCTGATGTCTGTTCAGTTTGGTAGCCCTATTAAATTGTTTGTCTATTAAATCCGGTTTGTAGTTTTGGGCTTTTAAGTAATTCTTGTATTCCAGACATCTAGCTTCCAGCAGATGATCAGATGAGCAATTACGGCGAAGCCTAAGGGCTACACCGTACGGGATGGCATTTTTACAATGCGATGGGTGGGAACTGTTGAATGGTAAATACAAATGACTGTCAGTAGGTTTAGCATACACATCTGTCTCAATGTAGCTTTCTTTGATGCGAAGTGTTAAGTCTAAAACGTTTAAGCAGGAGTTTGAGTATACTAATTCAAATTGAATGGTGGGGTATAGTGAATTAATGAAGTTAGTAAACTCTAACAACTTAGGGACTCCCAAAGTCCAAATATCTACTATATCATCCCTATATCGCCACCAGTAATTGGGTCTCACAGGCCCTTTTGATTTAGCCTGCTCGTCCAACTCCCCCATAGCTAAATCAGCATAACTACAGGCATTCTTGGGGCCCATAGCAGTGCCGTGTTTTTGAAGAAAATGATGACCCCCAAATTGACTATTATTACTACTAAGGCAGATTTCAACAGCCTCCACAAGGCATTGTGTGGCCGGGAACTTGACTTTTGTGGTAGTAAGGTATTTCTTTACAGCAAACAAACCTAATTTATTGTCAATGTTAGGGAACATTGCTGTGACATCCCAAGAAACTAACAATGTGCCCGAGGGTAGAGGCCCTGACTTATTGACTTGTTCAATTTTGTTAAGTAAGTCAGTGGTATCTTTGATAAGGGATGGGATGTTTTGGGCTAAGGGCTTTAAATAAAACTCTGCGAAGGCAGAAAGCCTTTCTATGGCCGAACCACAACAAGAGGTAATCAAACGAAGTGAATTGCCCAGTTTATGAGTTTTAACATTACCGTATGCTACACCAGGTTTGGGTTTGACCTCCGTGATCCACTGAACTATTTCTTCACTAAGTTTTTTTTTTTTTAAACCACCTTTCTGACCAATTACTTACAATTGACATAAAGTTACCTGAAGGATCAATTTCCATTTGGTCATAATGAAATCTGTTTTGTAAGTGACTTTGCATTTTGGCTACGTAGTTGTCTCTTTCCAAGATCACAAATCTAGAACCTTTATCCTGAATTATATATATATATATATACTGTATATATATGTATATATATATAAATATATATAACAAGGTAGGTCAACTCCTTCCGCGACTTTTAAACCGTATATGAAAATTCCTTTTTTAGTCCACTCACGAATCTTAATTACATTTTTTACTCAACTCACATTTGCCAGAGACTCCCTTCATTTATAACTTTATAAACCAGTTTTTCTTATTTTTTTCCGATGTGATGTACAAACGATGAATTTTCTAGCCCCGTTGTAGTCATGACAGTTTAAATGCCCGACAATTTACTGCAAACCAAAGAAATGTTGCGATGACGTCATTGAAAAGCTGCTACTACTGGGGGCCTATTACTAGGCCTACTAACTTAGGCCAAGTCCCACTCCCAGGGACCCAACTTGAGAAGTTGAACTTGAATAACATTAAGTGAGGCCTTACCAAGACGAAGAAAAAGGATTGCACTAAACATGCAAAGGACACATGGCACCAGCACACCGAAAAACGTCGACAATCCTCGTCTTGAAGGGTCATAACGGCCTTGAATGTTCCCCCTAAAACTTCTGTCCAACTCGTACCTCAACAGAGGCTGTGCCTCAGCACGATCAGTGGAATCCATTGCATTGATTAAACATGCACTCGAGTTTCTGTGATGACCGCTTTCAGTTTCACGACCTACAGGTTCCAATTCCCTGTGTTTCCGCCACGGGACTTGCATCGTTGCTATAGCACAATAATGATTGAAAAAAAAATGTTTACTCTTTACGGAACAATGTCAATAACAAATTGAATATTAATGAAAAGTTATGAATATGTCTGGGCTGCATACCAGAAGGTCAAACAGGTTAGCTCGCGCAAATCCTATGTGTCGACAACGTGACACATGTTAATGTTGACAACGTGAATGACGTCATACTTTTGAACGAGGTCAGGTGATTATTATCACGTGCATTCTTAAGGTAAATAGTACGGTGGCTTATTAACGTCATACAATGTTTTTAATTTCAAATTTCAAATTACGAATTTGAAAGTTGAAACTTCAAAAAACTTATTTAAAATTTCTCAGATTGCGACTTTTAAATTTGAGACTATAAATTAAAATTTTCAAATTAAGAATGTCAAATTTCAACTTAGAAATTTCAAATATAAAAAAAAACATTGTGTTTGTTTTTATTGCGCCACCGTAGATCAATGGCTCGGTTTGTTCAACGTGTATTGTTTGTTGATGGATACTTAGTTCAGTGGTCAAGTAGTCAAGGTCAGGGTTGTAGATAGCGCGGAAGTAATAAGGCATCAATCCGCCATCAAAAAAATGAGAAGCCTCAGAAAAAAGGCTAATAGAAATATTTTCGAGAGATCCCATTTCATGGGACAAAAAGCTGAGAGGTTGAAAATTTCAGGAATGGTAGAAAAAGGATAGGACGTGACTATGCATATTCAAACTTGACGAGATTTGTTTCAGTAAAAGTTTTATGGGGAACTATTTTATCAAGGACCCACACCAGAATTTGAGTGACTCGGTGAGGGTGTATAACACCTCTTCACCTCAGCCTAAAAAAATGGCCAAAACTTCTGGTAGCCCCTTATTGAAAGTACCCTCATCCAAGATATATTAGATAATACTTTTTGGAAAATATTACAAAAGATCCCAAATTTATAACATTCTGGTACAAAAAAGACCCCGAACTTGACTCTTTCACCATAGGCTTCAATGGGGCAAGTAATTGGTTCCGTGTTACTTGTAGACAGTTATAAACCGGTCTTACTATTTTTCAGGCTGCAGACTGGAATTTGCAGACTAGTACTTGCAAAATGCAAACACTATCATGAGACTTGTATTTTACACCAACTTTTTAACTGCTTAGTCAGCTAGTTGGGCGACGCGCGTATTCGTAGCCTGATGCATTTTTGATAAATTAGTAAACTCGTTCGGAGGTACATGACTATGGTATTTAAAACAGAGCCCTCAATTAGGGTTGTAAAGAAAATGTAATGTTTTCAACCAGTCGGCGCATAGTTCCGAATAACTGAAAGACACGCCCTACATATGGACTATTTTAAATAGACTATTTCATGTTAACATTGTATGTTAAGAGAATCCGATTCAAGTGGCCATGACTCGTAAGCATGGGTGTAAATACTGGGGTGTGCGCAGCGGCGTAGCCAGGGTAAAATAAGTAGGGGGAGTAAAAAATGTTGGGGTTATAAAAAATAAGTGGTGTAAAATTCGCATACCATTAAGCAGCCTGAAAATCATGGTAGATGCATGTAAAGAGCAAGGTTAACATTACCACGTACCAACTTCAGCAAATTTGAAACAATTATTATAACTCAATACATAAAATAAGAAACTGAAGGACATTTTATTATAGGGGACGGCCGGCAGAATTTTCCGTTTTGAACAGGAAAATTACGCTAATAAAGTCTTCTACAATTTGAGGAAATTAGTGCCAAATTTGAGCTACTTTTCTAATAGCCTAATTTTGACAAATATCATCCAACTTAATTGTGTATATCATGTATATCAATTATAGATAAGTAGGGCAAGTGCAAATTTTCGTCGGGCAAATTTGTCTTACCCCCTCCCCACCCACTGCGCTCAAAATCTAGTTACGCCCCTGGTCAGACTTACTATCTCTTGTGATTTTGAAGATGCTTAAATGGAAAAACATACCAACCAAGTAGTTATTTCATTCCTTAAAAATTAATTTCCTTATTTGGCTGATGTTGCGTAGAGCATAAAAAGATGATTTACAAACGGCATTGATATGTTGTTTCATGCAGTTTTTGCCGAATATTGACACACATTTTTCCCGAATCTCTGGTTGCCCCTATTTTATATTTTTAAGCGGAGGGGGGGGGTGAAGGGTGAGGAGGAAAGGAGGCAGTCTTGCCCCTAATACCTCCTCCATCTCATATATAACGCCACTGGTTTCTTATAACTTTGATAGCATAAATTTTGTTCCAATTTGTGCCAAATCTAGGGAAAAGCCTTTAGGAAAATTGCTTAAAATCGTGTCAATTCCACATTAAAGTTATAGTTTGAAAAGAATACAGATTTTGGAAAGAATGTTCATATAACCTGTGGGATCGCATTGGCTACAAAAGGCCAATGTGTCTTTGTAGGCCTATTGGAGAACAAAATTACAGCGTTTGTATTGTAAATGATACACATTACAGACAGTTGAAAATAAAGAGTATATGAAAAATATTTTATCAGGATAATTTTTGCGCCCTGTCAGCCTGTGAGCATTCGGCGCCCTCTCAGAAAGCTTCACTGGAGGCAATTTTACCACTGCTTTACTGGGTACCTTACTTTGCGTGGTTTCTTGAGTAGTTGTCTGGTTGTGGCAAACTTTGTATCTATACAGCCTTACGCACTGTTTAATTTGCTGATCTATTCTTCGTCTCTTCTTATTCCATACTAAATAAAATAAACCAAAAAGAAACAAATTTCATAACTCTTCTGGCAGGTACCGATTTATTTTCGCGGTTTCAGTCTTGAGCATGGCAGTGGAGTAGCCACGGGCACGAGAAAGGGGGTGGGGTGGGGGTGACCCCCAAATGAAATTCTGGCACCCCCACATAAAATTATGGTCCCAAACAAAATATATACCCCAAATTGTGAAAGATAATAAAAGAAGTTCATACTTTTTTTTCAAGACACTATGATTATTGATTTATTTAAATTCAATAACAAATTCTCCCTTAAGTTTGGTCTTTAAACTACTCCGATTTTACTGCATTGTTCTAAAAGTTTCCAATTGTTTCGAATATTGGTCGCAAATCTCCAGATACAACGGGATCTTAATCTAAAATTTTCAAATTCAAGCCTTTTTGTACATATGCATATAGGCCTATACTAGACAACTTGCATGATATTCCGGGGCTGACGAACAAAATGCAAAGTAGGCCCTAAATAAGGTTCATTAGCTATGATTTGGAAGGAAAAATTACTGTTATGGGGTACTTTTATACAATACTTGTGTGATTGTTTTCTTAACGTAGATGACCGTCTCTTCCTGGCTAGTACGGTGGTTACCTTCCTCTCATCATAGTGGCGCTGCCTCTGCTTTAGGAATTCATTGTCTATAGTGCCATTTTTGCCATCAATTGACCCACCAATGAAAATTCCTTAAAAAGTCCTTCAAATGGGCTGAAGTTAAGATTTAAGATATAATACACCAGCTTTTCGAAGCCTCCTGGACCCTGCCGAGGGTTTTGCCCTTTTAAGAGGGCCCGTTGGAATTCTCGCGCTTTGCGCTAGGATAGCGCCCACGTAACGTGCAGTAAAAACCAGCAAATGTTAGTCTAGCCCAACCAATAACTGAATATACCGACCGACGGCACTGAAAAATATCTGCACCTGTGGTTCATACTGTTTAATAATTAAAAAGACAACAATTTTTCGCCAAATTTGACCCAAAAAAATTATGCACCCCCAAGTTTTGTCTAGGTCTGGCATGGCCCGGCCGCGGAGCAGTATTTCAAGAGTCAGGGGAGGGGGGGGGGGAAACACTTTTTAAACGACTGATCTGAAAGACGTAAATGCAAAATCAGTGAATTGGTAAATTACTTATCTCTTCGGTCAATCGCTTCCTTTCCATTTCACCCCTCCCCCGCCATAGTTTTGACTGACACTACTACAATGTTTATTTGGATATGAAACATGGAAAAACAAATACATGTTATCTGGTGTTCGCGTCAGTTGCGTAGGAAGAAAGGGTATTTGACATAGAATGGTCGGATTTTATTTTTGTCCCAACAAACCAAAACTGTATGAGTCTCTTATTACGGTCCAAAAACTAGCATTGTAGCCGGGCCTGAATGGCGGGTTCGTAAAATGTTTGGAAATTTTGATACAATTTTGCCACATATGAAGAAAATTCCTGAAAATTAAAAAAGATTTCACGATAATGAAGGAAATTCTACGAAGTACGAAACCTATAGGAAATTTGCCGAAAAATGGAGAAACCATCTCAAAAATTAAACAAAATTTCTCGAAAATTGAAGACAGTTTCTAACCTTGATAATTTACCGAAAGTGAAGGAAATTGAAGCAAAAATTGAAGCAAATTCCACGAAAATGAAATAATTTTTTTAAACTGAAGGAGATTTGCCGAAGATTGAAGAAAACTTCTCAAAAATTGAACAAAACCTTTTAATCAATTTCCCAAAAATTAAAGAAAACTTTTTGAAAATTTCCCGAAAATGAAGGTAATTTCACGAAAATTGAAGCAAATTCCATGGAAATGAAGAAACGTTTACAAAAATTTTACAAAAATTTAACGAAAATTTAAAACATTTTCCGAAAATTGAAGATTTCCGGAAGAAAAGATGTCATGGACTGATGACAAACTGACTTTTCAAAATCAAATCGTTAGACCTTAAATTATCTTTTTATTGGGTGGCCAAATTGTAATTGCCCTTTCAATATAATTATGGGGGAGGGGATGGGGGGGGGGGCTTGGTCCCTGGTTCGCCCGATTCCTATGCCACTGCGGGCACGTTGTCTTTGTCAGTTAAGAGTTCTAAACGATGTTGTATTTTAGTAATTTAACCAAATATTTTGCCAACATCGTTCACGTTTTCAGTTATCATGACTTTTACACTTCTTTTAGAAATAAGCACGCCCTAATCAGATGGAAAATTGTATTTGAATTTTTTTCTAAATATCAGTTTTCAGCGAACAGGATCTGTCATTCATATCTTTTGCAACAGTAATTGTTACAAAATTGCAGGTCATCCATCTTATGATTTGCGAAAAAGTGTGCGTGTGGGGGGGGGGTGGCACGTGCCCAATCCCCCTATTCCGCGGCCCATGTCTGGCTACGCCACTGGAGCATGGGCAGACGTAAAATGTGTAACTATACGCAATGGATATCAGGAGAAATATTTCTGTAAGATAATCAAGCTTTCAGAGGTGGCATGTATTTGTGCTTCTTAGTCTGTGAGTAGGCGAAAAGGGGTGCACTGGCAGACTGGTTATTATTGTGACCGTCAGGCAATACTACAGGTATGATTTTTGATTTAGTAAGCACTTGGTCAAGATATGAAGAATTTGAATACTTCATTAGCTTATCCTGTTGCCAATTTATTCCATAACAATTATGTCAGCATGGTCAAAACAATAGATAATAAAAAAAAATCCAAATTTTGGTCCTAAGCTGTAAAGTTAGATGAAAAGTTATTTTCTCAACAATTAAAGTTAAGAAATGTTCCTTTGAAAATGGGAGGGGGAGGGGGCATTAGTTTCTCTAAAGTTAGAATGCTGTCGTATTGTAGGTGCCTAAAAATATATCAGTCGAAAAAGTGCCTCTTAATTCCTGTGCCTGCAGATTCAAGCAGCCTGTGCACCCTTGACATGGAACAATAGACCGTTTCATGGCAGCCTCGCACAAATCCTCATTAAAAATCTGAAAGTCTGCCCCCTTGCCATGAGCTCCTTCCGACACCCCTGATTACAATGTGCGCAGAATTAAGTCATATGTTAGCAATGTTAACATATGTAATTTTATTTTGTCGGGCAGAGCTTTCGGCACCCCTTTATCCTCCTTAATAGAAAAACAAAGATTTGACAAAGGTCTGAGATTATTTTTCACATCACGTCTGAGATTATTTTTCACATCACGTTTGACAAAGGTCTGAGATTAGCCTATTTTTCACATCACGTTCGAACTGTTCTTGGCGAGACCGTCCTGGCGGTGTGAGAGACCGTCTTGGCGGTGTGACAGACCGTCTTGACGGTGTGTGAGACCGCCAAGACGGTCTCTCACATCGCCAAGCTGCCAAGACGGTCTCTCACACCACCTTGACGGTCCCTCACACCGCCAAGACGGTCTGACGGTCTCTCACCGCGCGGACGGTCTCTCACACCGTCTTGGCAGTGTGAGAGACCGTCCAGGCGGTATGAGAGACCGTTTTGGCGATGTGAGAGACCGTCAAGGTGGTGTGAGAGACCGTCTTGGCGGTGTGAAAGACCGTCCGGGCGGTGTGAGAGACCGTCTTGGTGGTGTGAGAGACCGTCTGGGCGGTGTGAAAGACCGTCCGGGCGGTGTGAGAGACCGTCCTGGTGGTGTGAGAGACCGTCCGGGCGGTGTGAGAGACCGTCCTGTTTATTTATTTTGCAAGTCAGGTACGGTAGTGCATAATTGATTGGGTCTGTATAGCTAATGGTTGTATCTGCATACTGTATTTTCAAAGTGGACAACAGAAACAGAGGGATGTTTCATAATATCTTCAAATATTGAATTCATTGTTCTTACTGGAAACTCTCCATACCAGACCAAAATCATCTATTGCATTTGGTGACCGAGCAAATAAGCTCCTGGGGACCGGAAATCACCTCTGATCCTAATAAGAGTTTAAGATATATGCAAGATACTTTGCGTGCCGTTTTGTATCACCTGCAAGGTAGCGGATAGCGAGGACCAATCAGCATCATCCACCTGGACTGTATGCTGCTCAGGAATGACATGGATCCAGGAGTACAAATCAACACCTCTTTTAGGGGTTGTACACGTGTTAATTATAACAAAACATTTCTGGAGCTTACAACACAAAATTCCTGTATAATGCCTGCACCAGGGGGGGCTTTCACTTCCTATCTTTTCATCATTATTATTTACTTTGAAGTTGATCAATAAATATGAACCTGGCTGTGGAAATATAGGTTGCAATACTTTAAAACCCCTTTTTGGAATAATGAATAACGGATGTTTTCATCATAATAAGTGCCATCACTTATCAATTTTGAGCTAGCCATTTTATGGAAATGAATACTTTTTTATGCCAAGTTATGCTCAGGTAACCTCCTTTTTGGTTCGCATACGAAGCATTATGCGAACCTATGTAATGGCGATTACGTCCGTCCGTCTGCAAGGCCTTCCGGCTGTCCGTCCAGCCGTCCACAGATTTCTCCTGAGATTTCCTTAAAAATCTTAGTTTTTTGAGAATTCCTCAAAAAATGTTAAAGTTTCTTCAGAGTTCCTCAGAAAGAGTTAAAGTTCTTCAGATATCCTTATGGAAGGTTAGAATTTCCTTATCAAATGTTAAAGTTTTTCATAGATACTCAGACAGGATTGAAAACTAGTTTCCTTAAAAATCTACAAAACATTTTATATTTTCTTAGAAGATAACTGTAAAATAATATAATTTTCCAATATTCTTCAGAGATCATGAAGTCTCTCTTGTAGCACTTGAGATTTAAAATCCTTAAAATTCTTTAAAATATTTGGGCACCAACAGTTGTATCAGGTATGATTATTAAACTCCACCTTTGATATTGTGGGCATTTGCATAAAGTTGCTACAGTCTATGACCTGACCAGACTTTTTTTTATTTAGTATGCTTAGTCAGGGAGTGTGACAGGATGTGATTGCATATGGAAATAGGGAGGGATGCCATGTGGGACATGGATTGAGGCCATGAGGGACATATGATATAATATATACCATGTTGTATACACCAAAGGCTATATCAGGCATAATTATTTGACTCCACCTTTTTTTCTTATTCAACAGCTCATTTGCATATAAGTTATTATATGAACTGACACTTTCATACATAGTATGCTCAATCAAGGACTGTGATAGCTAGGATGAGACTTCTTATGGAGCCTATGGGACGTCATGTGAGACATAGGGTGGGATGCCATGTGGGATGCCATGTGGGACATGGGGTGGGATGTCATGTGTAACAGGGTGGAATGCCATATAGGATATGTGGTGGAATACCATGCAGGACATAGTGGAATGCCATTGAATGGAATGTCATGTGGGACATGGGACGATATGGGATGTCATGTGGGACATGGCGTCCCACCCCATTTCAACAAGTCATTATAGTGCATATAAGTTATTATATGAACTGACACTTTCACACATAGTATGCTCAATCAGGGGCTGTGATAGCTAGGATGAGACTTCTTATGGAGCCTATGGGATGTCATGTGGGAGATGAGGTGGGATGCCATGTGGGACGTGGGATGGTATGCCACGTGGAGCAGGGTAGAATGCCATGTGGGACATGGTGGGATGCCACGAGTAACACAGAGTGTGACATAAGTTGGGATTCCATGTGTGACATAGGGTAGGATGCCATATGTGACATAAGGTAGGATGCCATGTATGACATACTGTAGGAGGCTATGTGGGACATAGGGTAGGAGGCCATGGGGGACATAGGATGTGATGCCATGTGGGACATAAAGTAGCATGTCATTGGGACATTGGGAGGGATACCATGTGGAACATCAAGTGGAAAGCCACTGATGCGGGACATAGGGAGGGATGTCATGTGGGACATAGGGAGGGATGTCATGTGGTACATATGGTTGGATTAATGTGGGATATACATGTAAGATGGGATCCATGTGGGTCATAGCGTGGGATGCCATGTGGGACATATGGTGGAATGCCATGTGAGACACTGTATGGTGGTTTGCCATGTGGGAGATATGGTGGAATGCCATGTGGGACAAGGCATGGGATGTCATGTGGGACATGAGGTGGGATGTCATTTGGGACATGGGATGTGATCCATGTGGGACATAGGGTGGAATGCCATGTGAGTCATAGGATGGGATGCCATGTGGGGCATGCGGTGGGATGCCATGTGGGAAATGGGGTGGGATGCCATGTGGGACATGGAGTGAGATGCTATTGGTTCATGGGATGCCAAGTGGAACCTAGTGAGAGATACCATTTTTATAATTGGCAGGGTCATATGATATGGGTGTCAATTTGCATGGGCATGCAAACCATGACGGTATTTACCGTTTTAGTTCTTGCCATGGTATGGCTCCGCTCGAGTGACCTCATTTTTGGTTCGCATGCGAAGAATGATGCGAACCTATGGCGATTATGTCCGTTCGGCTGTCCGTTCGGCTGTCCGTTCGGCTGTCCGTCCGGCTGTCCGTCCGGCTGTCCGTCCGGCTGTCCGTCCGGCTGTCCGTCCGGCTGTCCGTCCGGCTGTCCGTCCGGCTGTCCGTCCGGCTGTCCGTCCGGCTGTCCGTCCGGCTGTCCGTCCGGCTGTCCGTCCGGCTGTCCGTCCGGCTGTCCGTCGGCTGTCCGTCCGGCTGTCCGTCCGGCTGTCCGTCCGGCTGTCCGTCCGGCTGTCCGTCCGGCTGTCCGTCCGGCTGTCCGTCCGGCTGTCCGTCCGGCTGTCCGTCCGGCTGTCCGTCCGGCTGTCCGGCTGTCCCGGCTGTCCGTCCGGCTGTCCGCCCGGCTGTCCGCCCGGCTGTCCGCCCGGCTGTCCGCCCGGCTGTCCGCCCGGCTGTCCGCCGGCTGTCCGCCCGGCTGTCCGCCCGGCTGTCCGCCCGGCTGTCCGCCCGGCTGTCCGCCCGGCTGTCCGCCCGGCTGTCCGCCCGGCTGTCCGCCCGGCTGTCCGCCCGGCTGTCCGGCTGTCCGCCCGGCTGGCCGGCCGGCTGGCCGTCCGGCTGGCCGTCCGGCTGGCCGTCCGGCTGGCCGTCCGGCTGGCCGCCCGGCTGGCCGTCCGGCTGGCCGCCCGGCTGGCCGCCCGGCTGGCCGTCCGGCTGGTGTCCGGCTGGCCGTCCGGCTGGCCGTCCGGCTGGCCGTCCGGCTGGCCGTCCGGCTGGCCGTCCGGCTGGCGTCCGGCTGGCCGTCCGGCTGGCCGTCCGGCTGGCCGTCCGGCTGGCCGTCCGGCTGGCCGTCCGGCTGGCCGTCCGGCTGGCCGTCCGGCTGGCCGTCCGGCTGGCCGTCCGGCTGGCCGTCCGGCTGGCCGTCCGGCTGGCCGTCCGGCTGGCCGTCCGGCTGGCCGTCCGGCTGGCCGTCCGGCTGGCCGTCCGGCTGGCCGTCCGGCTGGCCGTCCGGCTGGCCGTCCGGCTGGTTGTCCGGCTGGCCGTCCGGCTGGCCGTCCGGCTGGCCGGCTGGCTGGCTGGCCGGCCGGCTGGCCGGCCGACCAGCCGTCCACAGTTTTTTCCTGAGATTTCCTCAGAAATGTTCAAGTTTTTTTGAGAATATCTCAGAAAATGTTAAAGTTTCTTCAGATATCCTTATGGAAGGTTAGAATTTCCTAACAAAATGTTAAAGTTTCTTAGCGACACTTAAGTCAGGATTAAAGACTAGTTTCCTTAAAAAGTCTACAAAACATATGATATTTTCTTAGAAGATAACTATAAAATGATATAATTTTTCCAATATTCTTCAGAGATCCTCAAGTGTCTCTCTTGTAGCACTTGAGATTTAAAATCCTTAAAATTCTTCAAAATATTTGGGCACCAACAGTTGTATCAGGCATGATTATTAAACTCCACCTTTAATATTGTAGGCATTTGCATAAAGTTGCTACAGTATATGAACTAATCAGACTTTTTTTAAACCTAATATGCTTAGTCGGGGAGTGTAACATGATGTGATTGCATATGGACGTATGGAATGATGCCATGTGGGACATGGGGTCCCACCCCATTTCAACAAGTTATTTGCATATAAGTTGGACATGTGGGACATAGGGAGGGATGTCATGTAGTACATATGGTTGAATTAATGTGGGACATACATGTAGGATGGGATCCATTTGGGTCATAGCGTGGGATGCCATGTGGGACATGTGGTGGAATACCATGTGGGACATATGATGGAATGCCACGTGGGACAAGGGATGGTATGGAATGTCATGTGGGACATGGGGTGGGATGCCATGTGGGAGATATGGTGGATGCCATGTGGTACATGGGATGGATGAGATGTCATGTGGGACATGGGGTGGGATGCCATGTGGGACGTGGGATGCCATGTGGGACTTAGTGTGAGATACCATTTTTATAATTGGCCGGGTCATATGATATGGGTGTCAATTTGCATGGGCATGCGAACCATGACGGTACTTACCGTTCTAGATTTAATTAAGATAAGCGGTCTCATTATTTGCTACAGTAAGTTTGTGGTTATGATTTGCTGGAACAATATTTTAAGGAATAGAACAAGTAATGGAAATATTGTATGGAACGATTGCTGCCATTGTTGTTTTACTAAATTCACTTTGGGTACCTTTAAATGATTTGATTAGATTAGATTGTATAATCACCTTTAAGTGATTGTGATTTGATTAAATTGTATAATCACCTTTAAGTGATTGCGATTAGATTAGATTGTATAATCACCTTTTGTAATTTAATTAGATTGTATAATCAACTTTATGTGATTTGATTAGATTGTATAATCACCTTTAAGTGATTGTGATTTGATTAGATTGTATATTTACCTTTAAGTGATTGCGATTTGATTAGATTGTATAATCACCTTTAAGTGATTGTGATTTGATTAGATGGTATACTCACCTCTAAGTGATTTCGATTTGATTAGATTGCATAACCACCTTTAAGTGATTGTGATTTGATTAGATTGTTTAATCACCTTTAAGTGATTGTGATTTGATTATATTGTTTACTAACCTTTAAGTGATTGTGATTTGATTAGATTGTATAATCACTTTTTGTTATTTGATTAGATTGTATAATCATCTTTATGTGATTTGATTAGACTGTATAATCACCTTTAAGTGATTGTGATTTGATTATATTATATTGTATACTCACCTTTAGGTGATTGCGATTTAATTAGATTGTATAATCACCTTTAAGTGATTGTGATTTGATTAGATTGTATAATCATCTTTAAGTGATTGTGATTTGATTAGATTGTATAATCACCTTTAAGTGATTGTGATTTGATTAGATTGTATAATCACCTTTTTGTGATTTGATTAGATTGTATAATCACATTTATGTGATTTGATTAGATTGTATAATCACCTTTAAGTGATTTCGATTTGATTAGGTTGTATAATTACCTTTAATTGATTGTGATTTGATTAGATTGTATAATCACCTTTAAATGATTGTGATTGAATTAGATTGTACACTCACCTTTAAGTGATTTCGATTAGATTAGATTGTGTAATCACCTTTAAGTGATTGGGATTTGATTAGATTGTATACTCACCTTTAAGTGATTTCGATTTGATTAGATTGCATACTCACCTTTAAGTGATTGGGATTTGATTAGATTATATAACCACCTTTAAGTGATTGTGATTAGATTAGATTGTATAATCACCAATACGTGATTGTAATTTGATTAGATTGCATAATCACCTTTAAGTGATTGGGATTTGATTAGATTGTATACTCACCTTTAAGTGATTGTGATTTGATTAGATGGTATACTCACCTCTAAGTGATTTCGATTTGATTAGATTGCATAACCACCTTTAAGTGATTGGGATTTGATTAGATTGTTTAATCACCTTTAAGTGATTGTGATTTGATTAGATTGTATACTAATCTTTAAGTGATTGTGATTTGATTAGATTGTATAATCACTTTTAAGTGATTGTGATTTGATTAGATTGTATATTCACCTTAAAGTGATTGTGATTTGATTAAATTGTATAAGCACCTTTAAGTGATTGTGATTTGATTAGATTGTATATTCACCTTTAAGTGATTGTGATTTGATTAGATTATATAATCACCTTTAAGTGATTGTGATTTGATTAGATTGTATATTCACCTTTAAGTGATTGTGATTTGATTAGATTATATAATCACCTTTAAGTGATTGTGATTTGATTAGATTGTATATTTACCTTTAAGTGATTGTGATTTGATTAGATTGTATACTCACATCACATGATATTAAAAAATGTATCCAACATTTCAGTTTCACCAAATATTCAAAGCTTTATTTGTATAGTGGAAGTGCCCCACATTTTCATCCTCTATTGTGTTTATGTTGCTGCAAATGAGCACAAACAAGAAGCAATGCTCTCTTTTTTCCTCACTAGTTTGTTGTTTATTTCTGCAAACGCAAACTTGTACAAACTTTGCTGTGAAAGGAAATGGCACTTTCTAAATGTTGTGTACTACTTCCACCAATAGAAATGTTCTGAGTGATTTGTTTCCCTGACTTACTGATTATTATATCACAAATGCTGTTTTGCTATGGATGTAGCTGAATGCAAGGGAAGAATAAACAGGACTTATATAGGGCAGGGGTGTACTGTTTTCTTTTTTAGCTCGACTATTGACAGTGAGAGCTATTTTATTACCCATGGCGTTGGGGTCGGTTTCTTTGCTTGATTTAAGTTTTTGGAGGACTTTGTTTTGATAATGACATTCCGGACATGAATATCATTTAAAATTGTGTCTTGCATGAAAGAAAAGTCAAACAAAACAGCCCCTAGCCTCAAAAGACTTTTAAGTTAAGTATCTTGGAGAACTTTCTTTGTTTGGTTAAAGATTGTGGAGGAGTTTGTTTATTATGAAATGCAAAGCAAATAAAATATTTGTCTCGCATGAAAGAAAAGTCAAACAAAAGAGCACCTTGTATAAAAAGTGTAAAATTAGTTAATTTTCACATTCAATTGAATTGCAAACAAATAAGAGAAAAAACATGTTGATATCTTATTCCATTGAGCAACTTTTCAATTATTTTATGAGTGTGTGCAAAATTAATTAGTACAGGATAAGAGTGTGTTATCAAAGTTGCACTTTGAAGACAACTTTTGTTTATTTGTGAAAAAAATAACTCTTATTTTTCTTATCTTATTAAGAATATTGGGTACATGATCCAATGGGCAAAGCATGATCTTGTAAAGTGCATACTATAGCGCATCCAAGTAATTAAACAAATATTGTTTCCAACAATAGAAAGAGGTAAAAAAAAAAATGCGCACTGCATCAGTCACTTTGCAGCACACTGTTGGGTGAATCTTTGAATTAAGGCTTACTGCATCAGTCACTTTGCAGGACACTGTTGGGTTAATCTTTGAATTAAGGCTTACTGCATCAGTCACTTTGCAGGACACTGTTGTGTGAATCTTTGAATTAAGGCTTACTGCATCAGTCACTTTGCAGCACACTGTTGTGTGAATCTTTGAATTAAGGCTTACTGCATCAGTCACTTTGCAGCACACTGTTGTGTGAATCTTTGAATTAAGGCTTACTGCATCAGTCACTTTGCAGCACACTGTTGTGTGAATTTTTGAATTAAGGCTTACTGCATCAGTCACTTTGCAGGACACTGTTGGGTGAATCTTTGAATTAAGGCTTACTGCATCAGTCACTTTGCAGGACACTGTTGGGTTAATCTTTGAATTAAGGCTTACTGCATCATTAACTTTACAGGACACTGTTGTGTGAATCTTTGAATTAAGGCTTACTGCATCAGTCACTTTGC
Source organism: Chiridota heheva (assembly GCA_020152595.1). NCBI lineage: Eukaryota > Metazoa > Echinodermata > Holothuroidea > Apodida > Chiridotidae > Chiridota > Chiridota heheva. Next base: position 408,068 of record JAIGNY010000879.1, read on the forward strand.
AGCACACTGTTGTGTGAATCTTTGAATTAAGGCTTACTGCATCAGTCACTTTGCAGCACACTGTTGTGTGAATCTTTGAATTAAGGCTTACTGCATCAGTCACTTTGCAGCACACTGTTGTGTGAATCTTTGAATTAAGGCTTACTGCATCAGTCACTTTGCAAGACACTGTTATGTGAATCTTTGAATTAAGGCTTACTGCATCAGTCACTTTGCAGGACACTGTTGGGTGAATCTTTGAATTAAGGCTTACTGCATCAGTCACTTTGCAGCACACTGTTGTGTGAATCTTTGAATTAAGGCTTACTGCATCAGTCACTTTGCAGCACACTGTTGTGTGAATCTTTGAATTAAGGCTTACTGCATCAGTCACTTTGCAGCACACTGTTGTGTGAATCTTTGAATTAAGGCTTACTGCATCAGTCACTTTGCAGCACACTGTTGTGTGAATCTTTGAATTAAGGCTTACTGCATCAGTCACTTTGCAGCACACTGTTGTGTGAATCTTTGAATTAAGGCTTACTGCATCAGTCACTTTGCAGCACACTGTTGTGTGAATCTTTGAATTAGGGCTTACTGCATCAGTCACTTTGCAGGACACTGTTGGGTGAATCTTTGAATTAAGGCTTACTGCATCAGTCACTTTGCAGCACACTGTTGTGTGAATCTTTGAATTAAGGCTTACTGCATCAGTCACTTTGCAGCACACTGTTGTGTGAATCTTTGAATTAAGGCTTACTGCATCAGTCACTTTGCAGCACACTGTTGTGTGAATCTTTGAATTAAGGCTTACTGCATCAGTCACTTTGCAGCACACTGTTGTGTGAATCTTTGAATTAAGGCTTACTGCATCAGTCACTTTGCAGGACACTGTTGGGTGAATCTTTGAATTAAGGCTTACTGCATCAGTCACTTTGCAGCACACTGTTGTGTGAATCTTTGAATTAAGGCTTACTGCATCAGTCACTTTGCAGCACACTGTTGTGTGAATCTTTGAATTAAGGCTTACTGCATCAGTCACTTTGCAGCACACTGTTGTGTGAATCTTTGAATTAAGGCTTACTGCATCAGTCACTTTGCAGCACACTGTTGTGTGAATCTTTGAATTAGGGCTTACTGCATCAGTCACTTTGCAGCACACTGTTGTGTGAATCTTTGAATTAAGGCTTACTGCACGAGTCACTTTGCAGGACACTGTTGTGTGAATCTTTGAATTAAGGCTTACTGCATCAGTCACTTTGCAGGACACTGTTGGGTGAATCTTTGAATTAAGGCTTACTGCATCAGTCACTTTGCAGCACACTCTTGTGTGAATCTTTGAATTAAGGTTTACTGCATCAGTCACTTTGCAGCACACTGTTGTGTGAATCTTTGAATTAAGGCTTACTGCATCAGTCACTTTGCAGCACACTGTTGTGTGAATCTTTGAATTAAGGCTTTCTGCATCAGTCACTTTGCAGCACACTGTTGTGTGAATCTTTGAATTAAGGCTTACTGCATCAGTCACTTTGCAGCACACTGTTGTGTGAATCTTGAATTAAGGCTTACTGCATCAGTCACTTTGCAGCACACTGTTGTGTGAATCTTTGAATTAAGGCTTACTGCATCAGTCACTTTGCAGGACACTGTTGGGTGAATCTTTGAATTAAGGTTTACTGCATCAGTCACTTTGCAGCACACTGTTGTGTGAATCTTTGAATTAAGGCTTACTGCATCAGTCACTTTGCAGCACACTGTTGTGTGAATCTTTGAATTAAGGCTTACTGCATCATTCACTTTGCAGGACACTGTTGTGTGAATCTTTCAATTCAGGCTTACTGCATCAGTCACTTTGCAGCATACTTGTTGTGCGAATCTGAATTAAGGATTACTGCATCAATCACTTTGCAGCATAGTTGTTGTGCGAATCTGAATTAAGGCTTACTGTATTAGTTACTTTGCAGGACACTGTTGTGTGTATCTTTGAATTAAGGCTTACTGCATCAGTCACTTTGCAGCACACTGTTGTGTGAATCTTTGAATTAAGGCTTACTGCATCAGTCACTTTGCAGCACACTGTTGTGTGAATCTTTGAATTAAGGCTTACTGCATCAGTCACTTTGCAAGACACTGTTATGTGAATCTTTGAATTAAGGCTTACTGCATCAGTCACTTTGCAGGACACTGTTGTGTGAATCTTTGAATTAAGGCTTACTGCATCAGTCACTTTGCAAGACACTGTTATGTGAATCTTTGAATTAAGGCTTACTGCATCAGTCACTTTGCAGGACACTGTTGTGTGTATCTTTGAATTAAGGCTTACTGCATCAGTCATTTTGCAGGACACTGTTGTGTGTATCTTTGAATTAAGGCTTACTGCATCAGTCACTTTGCAGGACACTGTTATGTGAATCTTTGAATTAAGGCTTACTGCATCAGTCACTTTGCAAGACACTGTTATGTGAATCTTTGAATTAAGGCTTACTGCATCAGTCACTTTGCAGGACACTGTTGTGTGAATCTTTGAATTAAGGTTTACTGCATCAGTCACTTTGCAAGACACTGTTATGTGAATCTTTGAATTAAGGCTTACTGCATCAGTCACTTTGCAGGACACTGTTGTGTGTATCTTTGAATTAAGGCTTACTGCATCAGTCACTTTGCAGGACACTGTTATGTGAATCTTTGAATTAAGGCTTACTGCATCAGTCACTTTGCAAGACACTGTTATGTGAATCTTTGAATTAAGGCTTACTGCATCAGTCACTTTGCAGGACACTGTTATGTGAATCTTTGAATTAAGGCTTACTGCATCAGTCACTTTGCAAGACACTGTTATGTGAATCTTTGAATTAAGGCTTACTGCATCAGTCACTTTGCAGCACACTGTTGTGTGAATCTTTGAATTAAGGTTTACTGCATCAGTCACTTTGCAAGACACTGTTATGTGAATCTTTGAATTAAGGCTTACTGCATCAGTCACTTTGCAGGACACTGTTATGTGAATCTTTGAATTAAGGCTTACTGCATCAGTCACTTTGCAGGACACTGTTGTGTGTATCTTTGAATTATGAGAACTCATAAAACGTAATAAAATATCACACACTTTATTAGCTAGTTGTCATCTTTTATATAAATTCACATGTAAATTGAATTCCGTTTAATGTATGTGTCGATTTGCAGTGCAAGAAAAAAGCAAGAGAAAATATATGTATGTTTGTTAAAGGAAAGGTCTCGTCACATAAATGCGTTCAAAAGCAAATGCCGCCATGCTGGTAACGTCACTTCCGGTTTCCAATTTTCCCTATTGATCGCGATAAATCTGCGATGTTAGCGATCACATCTGCCAGACCGAGCTTAGGGGCCTACATTTGTTATCGATAACATCACAGATTTCTTGCAATCAGTAAGGAAAATTAAAAAAACAAAAGTGACGTTACCAGCACGGCGGCGTTCACTTCCTAATTTATTGATGGGACGATACCTTTCCTTTAATTTTATTTCCAAACAATGCCCATTTTTATACATGTCCAATACTACTATCTGATGTTAAAATATTTCAAAGGTGACATAAATATAGATGTTTGAATTTCACACAGATTATATTATATGTATGTTATTTTTTACAATGTCTTACAACAGTACAATGATGATAATTGCAAGGACTTGGTAGGAATGGAATGAAGCTATAAACTATAAGTAAAAGCATGGTGCGATGGGGATAAGCATGGCAAAAACCAAACATTGGAAATGCTTACCAGCACCAGCTCATACCCGGAATCGGAGGGCAGAGGGAAAAGTGCCCCCTCCCCCTTTCAGTTTTCACCTTCCCAGATGCATGCTTTCTTCCCTAGTGGGAGCTGAAATTGGAAAATAATTAAGATATAATTGAAAAATGTGATATAATGATAGGATATTTTGGTTCAATTTCCTGAAAATTGGCCAAATTTTACCCCAAACTGGCCAAAACTCCCAAAAATGCAGGAAATTTTCCAGAAATTGCACATTTAAAAATTGTTGTAATTATACTCTACTGACAGCTATTAGGTTTTGTTTAATTGAAGCATTAAACGTAAAAAATAGAAAGTAAAATTGAACAAATGTACTTTGTATAGCTGAATTTGAAGAACAGAATTTAAAGAATTACATTGTGATTTTGGGATGCATTCCTCTAATCACAAATTCCCAACAAATTAACAAATCTTGAAACTTTGTTGAGGCAGTTGTATAAACTACATTTATTCATAACTTCAAAAATTAGGAAAGGTTTTTACGATTTGTAAAGACTGTTTTACCGTACTCGAAATTCCATGCTTTTTCACATATCTTAAATCTTTAAGACCGACAAACAAACTGATGGGAATTCCAATGAAAAGAATTCCAAACGAAAGAATTAACCAAAAGAAATTTGTACCAGGAAGGAAAGTTAAAGCAATGACTGCCACAGACAGAAACGACCCTCCAAAAATATTTCCGTGACCATTGACAGGCGGATACTGCTTCTCCTGCCACAAGCGGTTTTTTTGTTGTTCCCATTACTAAGATGAAAAGATACAGTAACGCAGGTTTCATCAACAAAGTAATGAAAACCGTTTTGTCAAGTTGTTACTAATAAACCTGATAATTTTTGTGCACACCACACTTAAAATGACTGGCTAAGTGCTCGAAATTATTTTTAAAGAGATTGTAGTAGATTGCATCAGCGCCAAAGACAATCTCTCGCAAGGCCATGTGGAAATTCTTCTGCTTCATTAGTTCATATTATGATATTCTTCTTTTAAAGCGCGTGCGCGGGTCGTTACTAATTCTGGAGGATCACGCTGTCCCTCGTATACTCTATTCTATGTACAATATTTCAATTCTACAACAGTGTCTCCTTTTTGACCCTGGTGTGATATTGACCGAATTTGCAATTCAATGACCATCATGATCATCCGCATCATCTGTTTGTTTGATCACTGTTTTGAATTCTGACCGAAGATAATCCGTCTACTTGACTAAAATGAACAACCCTTACTTGATTCTTCTGTAAGATGGCATCCCTTAGCACCTCTATCCATATTGCATGATGCCAGTGACCGATTCTCCCCTTCCATGCACTGTTCTACGCGATGTGATCACCCGGCAAAAGGAATCCAAAAGCTTCTAACAAGCTAATCTCCCAAATGTTTTGTAAGTTGCCCGTCGATAGAGTTTAAATTCACAGCTATGTACTTCTTGTTGCCATCCATTTTGTTCACCGACATAATTCTCTATCCCTAGTATTCCATGCAATGACCCTGTTGCTTCTGACACATCATCTTACGTTGTTGCGGCAATTTCATGCGACGCTGAACATTTTTCATTTTGATTCTCCCCATCTGCGCTTTTGACAGTTCAATGTTTAGGAAATTTCTTTGTTTCTCGTAGACTTTCCTTCAGTTTTCTTCATTTGTGGGGGGGCTATTTTTCTTAAATTTTCATCAATTATCGTAAAATGATGCCAAATTGTACTGAAATTTCCAACAATTTTGCCAAATTTTCCTTCATTTTTGTGTGAATAATTTCCCAATTTTCCCAAACGAAAGAAAACATGCAATAAGGAAGGTGAAATTCTTTCAGAGATAACCCCTGCTGCCCGCTCATAAGACCCTGCACCCTTGTCAGCTTGTTTCAATATGTTCCATTAATCACTTAATCATGACAAAACTACTTATAAAACACTTTTGGGCTTGGTTCCCATGATATTTTATTCTGGCTCCGCCCCTGGTTTTGGGGGCGGGAACCACCCCCTTCCAAAAACATTTTTCATTACTTCGATAATAACCAGAGCCCCCTTCTTGTGATTTTCCTAGATCTTCCCCTGAATTGAATATAGTCAGTACCGAAAATATGAAGGAAATTTTATGACAAGTTAAGAAAACTTGAAGGAGAATTCCCGGAAATTATGGATTTCCTTCGTACGCCCCTGGTTATCCTCTAGGCTTTGAGTAACTGTACTCGATTGAAGGATTGAAGCATGTGGGATGTAATTTGCATATATATATATATATATATATATATATATATATATATATATATATATATATATATATATATATATATATATATATATATATATATATATATATATATATATATATATATATATATATATATATATATATATATATATATATATATATATATACATATATATATATATATATATATATATATATATATATATATATATATATATATATATATATATTCATATGTATATATATATATATATATATATATATATATATTCCTCTAATTACTGCTCAAAAACTCCTTAAAAGTTGAAATAAAAAACCAAATAAAGGGTATCCGTTTAGATGGCGCTCTATCACTATATCCCTCAAACAAACCACCTCAATATTCTGATCATGTTAAGAATATACTGTCTAAAATTCTCAGGAATTCAATTTTATGATTTTCTGGGATAACATCTCAAAATTTAAATTAGTGGACATCATCGAATGAAGTTTCACACAAAAATATCCTCGAATTTACACCAACCCACATACTCTTATTTGTTTATCAGTCAAAGAAAATGTTGGGTGGTCGCGTATTAAAGCATCCATGTCCACTTATTACGTCCAATACGGTAAGCAGGGGTGAATAAAATGTCCTCAGGAAGAAAATATTTGATATATTTTTCATATCCCTACTTTTTGGGTCCTGGCAACGTCACTGGTGGTCGGGACAATTTTATATGCAAAGTGATTAAATAAAAACTTTGTTCTTTGAAAATATAACACGGGAAACTCATTTTGTATTTGTTTGTTTATTTACTTCTGATAAAACCTCCTTATGTAAGGAAATTATTGTCACTGCAATATACATTCATAGTTTAAAGAATTTTTACAAAAGTTGTGATGCTGAGAGAGAAGAACGCTCAGACAGTCGAAATCTTTTATGTAATTCTTTTAAATTCCTATCCTAAATTTTAATGCACTGAAAATCATGAGCTTGTTTTGCCCTGCTATAAGTTTTGATTAAAGGTACATGATAGAGAAATTGACTAGTTTACAGTATTTTGAATTTTTAAGGCCTCATTATAATAAATCATGCACATTTCTATTTGAATTTGTGACGACAGAAAAAGAAACCCGTGAATTTACGTAAACTGCATTATTTATAAGTTTTGAATTTCCATCATACCTCAATAAGTAATTAGCATCATGATGATATTTAGTAACCGAACTTTCGGACAAATATTTAAATATCATCAATTTGAGAGAATTCAAACTTTCTATAGACAAATTCAGGAGAAACATTTAATTTAATGGAATTTTTCTGACAATGTTTGGAAATTTCCTTTATTTTCATCTTATTTTGTCAATTTCTTTAAAATTTAGGAAATGTAGCCAAATTCTTTCAAACTTTTAACTAATTTGAACAAATCTTCTTTCAGTTTTTCCAATCTTATGTTAACATTTTATTAATTTTACCTCCCAAACGGGAATAGAGCATGCAACAGGGAAGGCCGGAGAAATCCTCTCAGGCATGTTACATGTAGGTTCCAGTTGCCCCATTTTCCCCTGAAAATTTCCTTTATTTTCGGGAACTTTCCTAAAATTTCAAGAAAAGTTTTCATATTCTTCTAAAATTTCCTTTAGTTTTATCAGTGGCGTGGTGGCAGGGGGCCAAATGCTCACAGGGGCGCACAAATTGTCGTGAGAATATATTTGAATATACTTCTTTACTTTCAACTTCTGCAGTTTGTATCATTTACAAAACAAATGTTGAAATTATTTTTTCTCCAAGCTTTATTCTTACATCCAAAAGATTAAAATCATACCTAGACCCCAACTAACTAAGACACATAATGTTGTAAATCATGTCAATGGGATCCTACATTTGAACATTTGTTCAAAAATATATTTAATTATTTTAAGTGTGGAATTGACTTAAACAATTTTCTGTTTACCCAAATCACGCCGAAACGCTAAGCTTATTTGGGGAAAAGTTTCCTACATTTGAGTGAAATTTTCGGGAAATTTCTTTCACTTTGCGGAAATTTTCTTAAAATTTCGCTTTAGTTGTTCTGCTCCTTAAAGTTTCAAACAGTCAGACCCGACCTGATAAATAACCAGGTCGGGTTAGATTTGTCCTCTTTATTTTCTTTATTCTAAAAACCGTAGTTGTTGTGGAAGCCTGGTGCTGAGTATCATATTAGCAATGGATGAAGTCCTTATTGTGTGGTCATTTTAATTAAAATAAAGTGGTCTCACTATTTGCTACAGTAAGTTTGTGGTTATGATTTGCTGGAACAAATTTTTAAGGAGAATGACAAGTCATGGGGAAGTTTTCTTCAATTTTCGGGAAATTTGACCGCGAAAATCTTTACTCCTGAACCTAGCAAATTTGTACATGTAATAGCTGAATAGTAAATTGAGTAAGTCATTGGGCAAAAACGGCCTTCATCCAGTCGGGGTATCAGACGTCACGTCAACTTAAGTTTTACCAGTAGTTCTGTCCCTTTCCCCTTTCAATTTATAGGTCTCTGTCCAGACCCCAACATTCCACCTAGTACGGTCATACTTGGAAACTGCTACGGTCATACTTGGGAACTGCTACGGTCATACCAGGGAACTGATACGGTCATACCAGGGAACTGCTATGGTCGTACCAGGGAACTGCTATGGTCATACCAGAGAACTGCTACGGTCATACCAGGGAACTGCTATGGTTATACCAGGGAACTGCTATGGTCATACCAGGGAACTGCTACGGTCATACAAGGGAACTGCTACGGTCATACCAGGGAATTGCTACGGTCATACCAGGGAACTGCTACGGTCATACCAGAGAAGTGCTACGGTCATACCAGAGAACTGGTACGGTCATACCAGGGAATTGCTACGGTCATACCAGGGAACTGCTACGGTCATACCAGAGAAGTGCTACGGTAATACCAAAGAACTGCTACGGTCATACCAGAGAACTGGTACGGTTATACCAGAGAAGTGCTACGGTCATACCAGGAAACTGCTACGGTCATACCAGGGAACTGCTACGGTCAAACCAGGGAGCTCCCTGGTCATACACTAGCTTCACCATCATCATCAATCCAAGATGCGTAATTTAGCTCTTCCTCGGTGTCCATCTCGTCATGATTAGGTCGGCCATTGTGCTGCTCCGTCTCAGATGACGTTTCTTCCGGGTCCGTTGAAATGAGATCAGAGCAAATAATTTGGTCTCCACGACGAGCCTCATTACTGTGTGATAATCCGTATGCAAAATAGGTGAACAAACCTGTTAATGAAAAAAGATACATGGTTCAGAACTTAAAACGACTAAGTTTTCTCTAGTTTTTCAACAACCTGTAACTTTCGATCAGTGTCGTAGGAAGCGTGTGTGTGTGTGGGGGGGGGGGAGGGAGGGGGCAAAGTTATATTCTGAGAGGATTTCACCTGTCCGGTTACATGGTTTCTGATCGTTTATGAGGTAAACTTGGGGAAATATTAGGATAAAATTAAAAAAAGAAAATTGATTTAAAAAAAAAAAGGGGGGTGGGGGACTCGAATAATAGAAAAGAGGGTAGAACACGGCCCTTGGCCCCGATCCCGCCGCCACTGGCAGATAATACAAGTGTTTATGTACATTACGAAGATTTCACATAATAGAATCGAGACGAGTGTATTTCAATCTTACCAAACAAGGTCCAGACGGCAAACTCACTCCATGTCATTAGATCGAAACGAACCATCAAAATAACGTCACAAACCAAACTAAAAAGAGGCAGTACAGGCATTAGGGGTACCTTTGAATAAAAAAAGATTATCATCAACATTATAATCATCATCATATTCATCATCATCAACATAATCATCATCATCGTCATCATCATCATCACCATCATCATCATCATATTTGCCAGCATCATTATCATCATCACATCGTTGTGATCATCATTATCATCATCATCATCATCATCATCATCATCAACACCACCACCATCTTCCCCGTCGTCGCAACCATCATTATCGTTGTGATCATTTTCATTAACAGAATTATACATTGATCAAAATGTGAGCCATTTACCTTAAATGGAATTCTGTCGGTGTACTTTGGCAAGAAGAACAGTGGCCCAGTAAAAATCAGCGCCATGACACCACTCATTACCGTTCCAGTTGCAGCAACCCAGTTACCATCTCCGAATATACCGCCCCCGTATGTAAGAAAGGACGCAGTAAGGAAAGAAAACAACAGGACCATGACTACACAGATGGTCGCCGTTCGGGCGGAATATTGCTTTACTTTTGTCCAAATGGTCACGTCTTGCATTACGTAGACGCTGTTTACGTTCGGCTCTTCGAATCGAATCCGTTTACCTTTGTGATAACCATTCGCCAGAAGCGGAGTCTTCTGGTCTGCTTTGTTTCCATTCTTTTCTGATTTGCAGCAAGATTTAAGGTTACTTTTTGTTTTTCTTTACCCTTTTTGTTGCTCTTGTATAGTTGTTTCCTTTAATTTCTTCATATTTCATGAAAGGAGGTGTATACCGGAGTACAATACATGATGACGTCACAATCACAAACTCTAAAAATGCTACTAGAGAAAGTAACTGAATGAGTTTCACAAAATCGATCAAAAGGCTTATAAGTACAGATATAAATGCGCCCAGTACGGTGGCTTGAACGGGAGTTTGAGTTTTTATGTTCGTTTTCCCAGTACTGACGGTAGTAATCCATCACGTGCCATTACGTATATAGCACGTGATAAACAAAACGCGCAGTTAACAAGACCTCCCGTCATACTGCAGAGGGCGCCAATACCTATAAGGTATTTCATCCACGTCATGCCTGTCATTTCAAACGCCGTCACAAACGGAGAAACGGGATTGATCGTATCAAATGGTGATATCGATGTAAGAACAAAAACCGCCCCAATATACGCCCCCATAGACACAACGAATCCACACATTATGGCGATCGGTAAACCTCGGGCTGGGTTTCGGGCCTCCTCTGCCGAAAATGCGACGGCCTCGAAGCCGCAATATCCGGTAAAACACGCAGCTGCCCCCGTTATTACACCGCTAAAGCCCCGTGGAAAGTACCCTGCTGGTTTGGTAAGATTATCGAAATTCGCTGCAGTTAATCCGACCGTAAACATAGTTAAGATGGTTAAAAGATTAATTGAAACAAAAAAGGCGTTTGCTCTGGCGGAGGCTTCGGTTCCTATGGCAACGAGTATACAAGCAAATAGAGAAATTATAGCTCCTACAAAATCCGGGTACGCCGAAAGGATTGGCAAGTCCCACTCTTTCCCATTCATCAGCACCTCAACTGTGAAATTAGAAACCTTATCGCCAACCATGTCATCAAAATATGAGCTCCATCCGCGACTTATAAGAGCCACTGAAAATGCACGTAAAATGATGGCGTTCCACCCAATAAGAAACGCCCATATTTCTCCAAAACTTACGTACGCATAAAGATATGATGCGCCGGTTTCAGGAAGGCGTGTTGCGCATTCCATATAACAAAGAGCAGACAACAACGCCACGATCCCAGCTAATAAGAACGAAATTGTGCCAGCAGGTCCCGCCATTTCTCCTGCAACTTCTCCGGTGAGTATATAGACGCCAGACCCGAGCATGCAGCCAATCCCGATCAGTGTTAGATCCACGGTTGATAGACATCGCTGTAAGGGAGTACTGGATAGGTTGTTGTTGATCTGCTTACCGCGAGTCACTGTAGACATCAAACCTTGCAACTTTAAAGGGATCGTCATCGTTGCAAGTGAAGATTTTCCTGGTAAATAAAAAACAAATCAAGAAAAATCTTATCAATGGCAGAGGCGTAGGAAGCAAGAGGATTGGAGGGGGACTGGGGCATCCCCTGATAGGATTTCATCTTGCCGGTTGCGACGTAAATTTGGGAAATTATTAAAATAAGAATAAAACATTTGGCAAAATGTATCTTCAAAAATTTCTTCAA
>JAIGNY010000879.1:425000-642500 GCA_020152595.1 Chiridota heheva
ACCCACATACATACAGTTTCAGGCGTAAGTTTAAAGGAGCGCTAGACTTAAAAGTTAGGGCGCTCGTTTTTGCGAATTTTACTGATTTATTATCCACAACAGATCGATAAACTTCATGCTTTCATAGCCCACAGACGACGTGAGGGCAGAGGTCACTTGAATATTCATATTAACCAAACATTTTGTATACCGTTGCGCGCTAGATAAGCATTTAATTTTTAAAGACCCCTTAAAAATACGCCCTCACTTTTCGGTCTAGTGCTTTTATAAAGATAAAGTAAGCCTTTATACATCTTAAGTAAGTTTTGCTTTGTTTGCATATTGTGTGTGCATCTTGCAGTTTTGGTTAAAACATTTAGCTTCATGGCAGGGGGTAGTGCTGCATCCAAACAACCTTCACCCCTCCCCCTCCCCACACACACTCTTTCTCTTGCAAATGATTAAAGCAATCAAAGCGATGTACATCTGTGGCGCGAGTCTTTGTGGCGGTGGAGAATTGGACGTTTCGGCTCCATGGAAACAGTGACAGCCACATGGGAACGCCCCGCCCCCACGAGAGTGCTTTGCCGCCTACTTTCCTCAATAAAAACATCTTTATGACCCAAAATGTATCTGATTTGTGTAGTTGACATATGGTTCTTTCAATAATTAGATAATTGCTCACTGCATGGCAACAAATTTCTGTCACGGCACCGCAATCCCATAAACCATTCCCGAAAAATTCAACATTTTGCTCAGGCAGTCAGGGACCACGGAGTTGTCCATCACCTCATGTTGCGACACTGTGTGAGTAACTGCATTCGACCGATTTCCGTTGCTCAAAGGAAACATAAAGTCTGGCTTTAGACCAATTTTTCAATTTTATTTTAAAGGCCAGTTTGTCGTCTCTTAACGTACCAGGTAAATGAAATTCAAATCCTGTGTTTTGATTGGTTGAAACACAATGGTACAGTGTGCACTTACATCGATAGGCCAATCAGTATCATTTTGGAATAACTTGTACGCCGCCACATTTTAATCACGATAGATGGCCTTTAATAACTTCACAAATTTTGACTTGTAACCGGGAAGTTGAATCGTCTCAGAAGGGGGTGTTTTTCTCCTGCCCCACCTCTACAGTATTCACCATATATCATGACCATAAACTTTAGGATGCTCAGTACTCAGATTCTCAGTCTTTCAAATTGTATACAATTTGCCTGTAACTTATCCGCCACGTGCCGGGTGGCACATATATGCCTCCACCGAGCTTCTCCACAAGTCCATAATTCTTAGTAGGGGAAGGGGAAAGGAGGGGGAGGGAAAGGGGAGGAGAGGGGAGGTAAAGGGCCATGTCCCCAACTTTTTCGTTAAAAAGATCAGTACATTATGGGGAAAATTTGCCTCTTGTCTCCCCACTTTTTGGATAAGAGGCCATGCCCCCTCCCCAAGGTTTTGGAAAAGAGACTATGTCTCCTACTTTTGGGATAAAAGGCCATGCCCCCACATTTTTTTAAAGAGGCCATGTCCCCCCCCTCTCCCATACACTTTTTGGATGAGAACTACGGCGCTGCCTGTCGGTAACCCGTACGTGCTTCTGCCCATTTCCTGCATCTAATTTCTCCCTTTGGGCGCCGCCATGTAATTTTGGGTCTTCCTTCCTTTCTACGCCCTTCAGGTGACCACCAAAGCTGTGTTTCCAGGTTGCAGCCATTCCTTGAGTTTTATCTCAGTATGGTATACGGTCATCTGGTCACGGTATACAGTTTAGAGGAGATATAAAGTAAGTAATTCAAGCTAGATATATGATAGAGAATATCAAATCAACCAATTACCAAAACCCCATAGTCTTATTCCATTCTCAAGTTTCCATTCAAGTTTGAAGTTTTAACTTGGACGCTGCCTGTTTAATTTTGTGTTGAAGTCATGCTAATGATGACATAATTTTCCCTATGTGCTAGCACACATAATGTGCACACATAATGTGCCCTATGTGCTAGCACACATAATGTGCTCTATGTGCTAGCACACATAATGTGCCCTATGTGCTAGCACACATAATGTGCCCTATGTGCTAGCACACATAATGTATTTCTTTAGAATTCTTCTAAATTTTCTTTTCAAAATGCTTTGACATGATGCTCTAAGGGCTTGAATCATCAATATCATACATACAAAAAATAAAATAATTCATGGACCCATGCAAAGGAAAAATTACTTTTGAGAAGCTAGAAAATTTGAAATAGGTGACAATATTCTAAGATGTTCTGGGTGTATGACATCATATCTTAAAGGGAGTATGAAGAAAATGGCCGCTCTCATGTAAGTTTATATTGGCAGGATTAATTTCTAAATAAATTAGAAAATATATGCTAAATTGTTTAGCACGATGTGGAATTTCTTCAGATGACTGATTATTATTATTATTATTATTGTTGTTGTTACTGTTGTTATCATTTTAATCATCAGGATTGAGCTTTCTGGTTGGAAGTAAATTTGCTAAACTGACTGTAATTTTTTTGATATGTAACCGGGAAATTTGGGGCGTTCTTTCCCCCTACAATGTGACTCTTCCCACGTCCCCGTTTTCGCCGTATAACTTTAAGAAAATAAGACGGATTAAATCGTCAAAATGACTTTCTAACGAAGATAAGCTTTGAATACTTCTGACAAATATCGAGCTTTAATCCGCAGACTGTGAAGTTTACATTTTGTTTCTGAAATTGCAGGTCAGTGAGGTAACTTGATTTTAGACGTATGCTGGACAGTGGGTTCTACGGCCAGAACCATATGCGGGATTTGCCTGCCGAAAGTGGGTGGGGGGACAAATTGAAAAGATATCAATTCGGAAAAAGTGGTGGAAAAGTTCTTCCCTTGCTCCCCCAATCCCGCCTATGATCAGGACTATAGCCTACTCCAATGGGTACGGGGAAATAGGCCCTATCCTCACTCTCAAGTGTGAGTAAAAAAATGTGGTCCCCAAATTTTTGGAAGAAAGTTATGACTCCCCAAACCTTGTAAAGGATCACTACGACCTTTAAGCAGTGCCGTAGTTTAAGGGAGGAAAGGGGGAAATAGGGGAGAGGGGAGGAGGAGGAGGGGGGTGGCAGAGGGGGAAAATGACACCCTGGCCGGAAATTTCAAAAAGTCGGAAATTGTGCGCAATAGAAATTCAGTATGCTGGATTTTTTGGTAATCCTGATGAAAGCGATCGGTCTGATAATTTTAGTTATATACCAGCCTTCTTGTGAAAAAGGATCACAAAATTTCCGGAAACCGAATTTTGAAGTTAGGCCTATTTAAAGTATTTACAAATTTCAGGCTGATTTCTCAAAATTCCCGAAGTTTTTCCTCTAAATTTCCGAAGTTTTTCCCACGCCACTGTCCTCAACAGGCGAATGTAAATTATTGCAAAAAACGCTAAAGACAGACGCACCCTCGTCTGTGGTAGAAGCAGGGATATGTATGCCATATCCCTGGTCAGCTGGTAGAGGTTCATACATTTGATATATTTTGAAGTTTTCTAGTTGCAATTCAAAAACGTTTGTTTTGACCATCGGAACAGGGTGAGGAGCGATACAAATACTGATTAAAAGTTGAAGAACGACTGTTTTACTTACCAGCTTACTATATAACGATTAAGCTGTTAAAAACCATTACTTACTGTCTTCAAATAAAGAAGAAAGAATTAACGCGAAATAATCTCCATCAATTTTCGTAACTTGAATTTTCCTCCATTTTCGTGAAATTCGCTTCAATTTTTGTGAAATTTCCTTCATTTTTGGGAAATTGTCTTCAATTTTCTGGTATGTTGCCAAATAGTAGCAAAATTGTGTCCAATCATTTCACAAGCCCTCTCCTTCTTTACAAATAGTTATTGGAACCTGCTAAGACCCTGCGGGAAATTTCCTTCATTTTGGGAAAACTTTCTTCAAGTTTCGACAAGTTTTCTTCAATTTTCGTGAAATTTCCTTTATTTCTAAAAAATTCGCTTCAATTTTTGTAAATTTCGTTCATTTTTCGCGAAATCGTTTTAAATTTTCGGAAAATGTTGCCAAATTCAACCTAATATCCAATCATTTTACGAACGCTCTACCCTCCCTTTACTATGATAGTTTTGGACCGTGGTAAGAGATTTATACATTTTCAGTTTATTGAGATACAAATAAAAATATGGCCCACAATGTCTTCCTAGGCCGCTGACGTGTTCACATGTATTTTTTTTTCCATATAACAATAATCATAGCAATATCACGTCGAATCTATCTTCTACTTTTTGATGGAGGAGGGGGGAAGGGGAGGGGAAAGGGGTGACGGGGAGGGGAAAGGGGTGACGGGGAGGGGAGGGGGTGACGGGGAGGGGAGGGGTGACGGAGAGGGGAGAGGAGGGGGTGACGGAGAGGGAGAGGAGGGGGTGACGGAAAGGGGAGAGGAGGGGGTGACGGAGAGGGGAGAGGAGGGGGTGACGGAGAGGGGAGAGGGGGTTACGGAGAGGGGGAGGAGGGGGTGACGGAGAGGGGAGAGGAGAGGGTGACGGAGAGGGGAGAGGAGGGGGTGACGGAGAGGGGAGAGGAGGGGTGACGGAGAGGGGAGAGGAGAGGGTGACGGAGAGGGGAGAGGAGGGGGTGACGGAGAGGGGAGAGGGAGGGGGTAAGTTAGAAAGGAACTTCACAAATTTCCGTCTTTAAGATCAGTCGTTTCAAACGTGCGCCCCACTCGAAATACTGCTCCGCGGCCCATGCACTATCAGTCTTGTCCTCACGGACCTCACCTATAAAATGATTTTAAATTAGTTTTCTTTTAACATTTAAAGGATATTAACAGCAGGTCCTTGCCAGCGTGGGGCACGAGCATGACCTGACAGGAGGGGGGTGGGGGGAACTCTGTATCCCCTTTTGTAAATTTTGTTTGAATTCATGCGAAATTTGTGATGTACGACTAAAGAGACAGCTCAAATCCTTGATGTAATTCTTTAAAAAAAAATCCTAATCTTAGTCACTGAAATTGATGGGAAAGTCTATTCCTTCTGCAATCATATTGGTGTATCGATGTATGACTGGTCAGAATTCACTTCAAGAAATTATGCGATACACAAAAAATACAAAAGAAAATGCAGGTCTGCAACATCACAAAATTTGCAAAATGATTGCAAATTGATGCCCGATATTCAAAAACACTGTAAATTGGTCAAAGTTCAACCGATTGTGATGACGTTTTTAGCTACTTCATGGTTTTTAATCAATTTTCAAGCACTTTAGTTAATGTTGCCTCTACACGTCTATAAGTCTTGTACACTGAGATCCAATGTCTGTTACTTTGTCTTTATCAGGGGATTATAGAAGTGATTAACTACTATCGCGAAAAGCGTATTATATAAAGATGGCATGTTTCTCGATTCCCACTATAATGGTCATTATACAACAGGGCTTTTTAAAAGGAATTCTCACTGGTGGGCCAATGGCAAAAGTGACATTGGTAGAAAGTTATTACCTAAAGTAGAAGCTGCACCATCAGGTTTGGGAGGGTATGTGGAGGGGATTATGGGGTTCTTGCAGAGACAATCTACTACTTTTCAATTTTTTTAAATAAGGTCAAAAATTGAATAAAAGTACCCATTGAGAGCATAGTCATACGGGGCAACTTCATTTTTTTAGGAGGGCAAGGGGAGAGTAAGATTGACATCTTGCCCAAATTTTACCTGACATGATTATATTGATAAAGACTCGGGAATCTAATCTAATTTGCCATTTCAGCCAGTCTGAATAAATTACCTGTAATGGATTTTGCCTGATTATTGACAAACAGTTTGCCCGAATCTTACCGGGGGAGGGTAAAAAGTGGAGGTAAAAATTAAGGGGTCAAATTTGCATACTTTTAGTAGTCTGACAATAACGGCAGATGCATATAAAGGGCAGGGTTAACATTACCATGATATTGTTTACAAGATGGCATTACTTTAAACAATAATATAATGTAGACTAAATCATAAAATAAGATTGTTTATTTATAGAAAAGTGTGTGTGTGGGGGTCGGGGGTCGGTGTGACTACCCCTCATGCCACTCCGTGGCGGCGTGGCCATGTCGCTGGTGACCAGTGTTACATAAATGTAAAAAAATAACTGTTAATCACTTTCACTTTAAATCACCAGTTTAAGACACATCATGACCATCTTCCATTATCAAGTCTGTAAACAAAACAAATACATAAGATATCCTCATAAAATATTTTTGATGGGGGTGAGGTTCAGAACCTCAGTCGTCACTTTTTGTAACTGAAATAATTGGGAGGGCAAAGAATACATTAGCCTACCTACTTTTTTGACAACCTGGGCATCACGAGTGTATAAAAACCGGACTTCATTGAAAAGTAGAAAGTACCGATATCACAACAAAGGCAGCGATTCTGTCCAAGAAGGGGAATAGGGAAGGATCAGATTAAGGCTTGTTAGGACCCGAGGGAGAAACTTATTTTGAGGATGGTCTCAATATCAATTTAAAGCAAATCAAAGCTGTTTGGAGTGAAATAAGGCAATTACAAAAATGAACAATTCCATATTTGGACAGGATTAACTGAGGGATATGCCCCTATGCATGGCCAAAACAAATTACGAAACTGGGTAAAATTATTGATTTTTAAGTGAAACAAAAAAAAAAAAAATTGGGCAAAGAATAAGTCTGAACAGTTTTTTAGTCTCTAACATTTTTTGGGAGGGTCGGTCAACATCCCAGGCTGTAGTGAAATGCTCTTTATAATCTGCTACTGTGGGACTCTTTTCTTGCAAAAATCTATTTTCCAATTTGTCTAAAAACCGATGAGAACTTCTTACCAATATCCTATGATCGATTTTCCAATTCGTCCAAATCCGAGGAGAACATATCAAGAAGTAAGAGATTGGTCTCCCAATGCCGTATCCGGTTTGTGGTGCCTGACAATTTTTATAATGAAGGATTTTTAAATAAAATTTCACTGAAAATTCCCCATTTTACGGGCCAAGAAATTGAACAGTGTAATTGTTCCGTTTGTAACTGGAAAAGTGATAGGGTTCTTTCCAGCTGTCCCTTCCTATGCCCCTGGTGGGTGGGGGAGGGGGATTAGCATATCCATCCTTTTCATCATACAACCCAGATGATGCTTTAATATAAACAATAATTCAAACTTGCAATATTGAAATGCCTATGAAAGGAGTAGAAAATGAGAGGTGATTAAAGGTATATGGACAGGTAGCAGCCACATGAGCTGAGATGGTTAGAAATATACGAAAAACCCTGAAAACAGCAAAAAGTCCCGTCAAAATTGGTTAAAAATTGTCCATTTTACAGTATATTTTAAACTTGGATATCTAATTAGCATAAATTGCGCATTATTTTGTGACCTTAGAATGGGAGGTCTAGAAAATTGCTCTTGTTAACTTGTTTTTCAGTCCCTTTATTTGGAATGGGAGAAGTGGGCTATAGACCGTTTCAAACCGAGTTTAGCCGAACGTGATTTCTTCACTATATCGAACAATCAGCTGCTGAGAGAATTTTACTGTATAGTTTAAAAAAAAAAAAAAAAACTGTAAGCAGCAATATGCGCACATACTACTTTCATGTATGATGCTTGTGCTTGAAAACATTTTTTTTATACGCTTCGTCCCATACCGTACGTGAATTGTGCAGACGTCCCAAGATTCCCCCAGTATTTGATTGGTCAATAAGATTTCCTTATTGGTTTATTATGGACATGTGAATTTCGGCCATTTGACATTATTTAAATTAGTCTTCCAGAAATTGCCGATTCAGATTTGAAATGATATATAGGGAACACGACATTGGATATTATCATAACCTTGACTCAGATTTAGCAGTTAAAGAAGACATAAAGTTGGATATAATCCTTATTTCATATGATAGAATTGAAATTAACAAATTTTTCTGACCAAGTGTCATACCTCCCACAGCAATCTAACACAATTAAAAACTTTAATGCTATTACTATGGGAGCCACTATTTTGATTTTAGAACATGCAGATTATGATGTCATCAACCCAACTGGAATGCTTTGTGTTTCTTCATGATATACCTCAAAGTTTTCTAGCTTATGAAAAATTGTTTCCTTTTCTAAGATCGATGACATTTTTGTGTGCACATGAAATTATCAAAACATGCTGTTAAATCTTTCGTGTCACATCACTTTGGAATATAATTTTTTACAATTTATAAAGAAATACGTTATAATTCTTGTCCCTGTTGGGAAATAGTTTCATCGTTGCATGAGATTTCAATACAGAATTGAGCTTAACAACTCACTGATTGAACAAAATGGCAGCCTCCATGTGTCAACTTCAAACATGAATAACTTGAGATAGGAATAAGATTTTACTTTGCTCTTTTTGGTAGTTGGTAGATTTTAAACCTCTATCATATGAAACATTCGAAGAAAGAGCCCTTGAAACACGGACATGATGAAACTGCCGCTGTCATCCCGTTTCAAGGACATTTTTTCAACGAGTTGACCATGTATTGCGACAATCATTTGACCACAAATTTGGTAATTATACGAAGTGGAGTAACGTGGCAATGAAATAGGAAACTCATAACTTTTCAGTGACCGCATATCAATGTCACGTAATCGTTCATGCAGTTACTAGAGTGCCACAGGCACAGAAAACCAGGATGGAGTGGTGTTCAAGGGGCGGATTCTGTAATGATAAAATTGTATCAGACTTTATGTCTCCTTTAAGCATTTTGCTATTTCATCTGGGTAAAAATCTACCTGTCCATATACCTTTTAAAAAGATTTAAAATGTCTACACACCTCTGGAAACAAAAACAACATCCAAGACATTTCTTTTAATGACTTTCTATATTGCGTTAATGCGATGCAGACAAAGCAATTTGTACATTCATCTAGCAATAGAAGGTTTGCACGTACACATCCATAGTCTATACAGTTGCGTAATAAGCATACAATCAAGAATACAGGTTAGCAAGATGATAGTATATGATCAATCTCGGGTGATGTCACAAATCATAATATTTGATCATAATATATATTCAGACATACAACACCATCATATTTAAAAACATAAATAAGAATTATATTTAGACAATATAATATAATATCCCATAATATTGTGTCATAAATTTTTATAAGTTTTGGAAAATTTCACAAAATAATATAATATATAGATGTTCTTATTCCCAATTGAATTGAATACTGACCTTTGCTGTGATTGTATACATCTAAACTGAAGTCATACTCTTTCACTGATTTCCAACTAGTATTCTTACAGTTCTTCAGCAGGAGTAAAGAAATCAAATTTTCTTCATAATTTTCTGATAATAATTTATATTTAGGATTTTCAATTTTTTTTTTTTTAAAGGGGGAATTTCCCCTACCCCAAGGGCAATATTACATTTACTTACCAGATAGTTAGAATTGATTCCAAACAAGTGAAATAAATAAGAATCATCTCAAATGTTCAAAGATAAAAGATCAGTGATGTTAAGTATGAAGCATATGTCAGGTGACCAGGCACCTGATTGTTATTTGTAAACTAATTCAGCTTTGCAAGGCAGGTGAAGATGTCTTAAGAATTCAATTCCCAACCAACCTCCTCACAAAACCGGTCTATTTCACATCCAAAGAGGTCAATAGTCAAATGTGAATTATATTTGAACTATGACAAATGATTAAATATTATTCTGCATTTCAGGAAAAGGAATACAAAGACAAATGTATTATAACGAGAAGATATAAACCAAGATACAATTTATCGGCAAAAAAATACAAAAGAAATAAATACTGCACAAACGGACTTAAATATGCATAGAAAACAAAATTGACAAATAGGACTGATGGTGGTAAACAAAGGTCGGTGAGTCAGAACTGGCAAGTATTTGAGCTGAAGTTAGAAACTCAGAAATGACAAAATTTAATGAAAATAAAAGGGCTTGAAAATCCTATAGCCTCATTTGTTGGACAAGGTGAATACACTTTCTCAAAAAAAGTTGTGCACTTTCAGACAGAATGGAAAAACATATTGAAGGCAGAGGGAGGAGGGAGGGAACTCAGAAATAACAAAATTCAATAAAAATAAAAGGGCTTAAAAATCCTATAGCCTCATTTGTTGGACAAGGTGAATACACTTTCTCTAAGGAAGTTGTGCACTTTCAGACAGAATGGAAAAACATATTGGGTGCAGAGGAAGGAGGGAGGAAGGGATCATATTGGGGGAAGAGGGAGGGAGGAGGGGATCATATTGAGGAAGAGGGAGGGAGGAGGGGACCATATTGGGAAAGAGGGAGGGAGGAGGGGACCATATTGAAGAGGAGGGAGGGAGGAGGGGACCATATTGGGGGAAGAGGGAGGGAGGAGGGGATCATATTGGGGGAAGAGGGAGGGAGGAGGGGATCATATTGGGGAAGAGGAAGGAAGGAGAAGGGATTTTTTGCTGAAGCCAACAAATTGTGGGCAACTTTTTTGCTAATTCTTTAAAATTAAGATAATAGAAGTTTAATTTTTAATGCAGGTGATGTTGAAAAAAAATTAAGCATCGATTACGGTTGATTAAACATTGCAGGTAATCATGACCATTGCAGATTATCATGACCATTGCAGGTTATCATGACCATTGCAGGTTATCATGACCATTGCAGGTTATCATGACCATTGCAGGTTATCATGACCATTGCAGGTTATCATGACCATTGCAGGTTATCATGACCATTGCAGGTTATCATGACCATTGCAGGTAATCATGACCATTGCAGGTTATCATGACCATTGCAGGTTATCATGACCATTGCAGGTAATCATGACCATTGCAGGTTATCATGACCATTGCAGGTTATCATGACCATTGCAGGTTATCATGACCATTGCAGGTTATCATGACCATTGCAGGTTATCATGACCATTGCAGGTAATCATGACCATTGCAGGTTATCATGACCATTGCAGGTTATCATGACCATTGCAGGTTATCATGACCATTGCAGGTAATCATGACCATTGCAGGTTATCATGACCATTGCAGGTTATCATGACCATTGCAGGTTATCATGACCATTGCAGGTTATCATGACCATTGCAGGTAATCATGACCATTGCAGGTAATCATGACCATTGCAGGTTATCATGACCATTGCAGGTTATCATGACCATTGCAGGTTATCATGACCATTGCAGGTAATCATGACCATTGCAGGTAATCATGACCATTGCAGGTTATCATGACCATTGCAGGTTATCATGACCATTGCAGGTTATCATGACCATTGCAGGTAATCATGACCATTGCAGGTTATCATGACCATTGCAGGTTATCATGACCATTTTAGAGAATTGCTTCTTTCATATTATACGAGTTATATGAGTTACTATGCCTTGATGTTCATAATTACGTTTAAATACGTATAAGTTTGGATATTCATTCCTGAATATTCATAAGTTTAAATACTCATGTATGAATATTTATTCATAAGTTTAGATATTCATGCCTGAATATTTATTTATAAGTTTAAATATTCATGCCTGAATATTTATTCATAAGTTTAGATATTCATGCCTGAATATTCACAATCTACATAAATTCTGCATATTATTATTAATTCCAAGGGCAGCTCGCATAGCGGCAAGTAGGTGCACTTATCCACCAAAGATGTTTTTAATTTTTTTTTTAAAGAATACACACATGCTTGAATTTGATGTATAATTAAAAGAATGTTTATCTTTTCCTTTACCCCCCCCCCCCCCCCCTTCCTCCTTTGCCTCCCGAATCATGTTTTTCACCTTGAAATAAAGTCTCTTACAGCTAATTAATTTCTCAATATTAATAAATCTAAATTTTCATAACTCAGGAATATCCAAAGTTTGATATTTAACACATCATGATATTTAGATATTAGTCCCTCATTCATATCATAAAAAGCTCGGATGCAGAAGTTTGATCTTTTATTTCACTTCCCTTCCCAAGAAAAACAACCCAATCTTTAAAGACCAGATGATAAATAATGCATTTTTGCTATTTACAGTGTTTGAGAGTATGACACTTTTCTTTGATTATACATCTAACACAAATATACACACCACTTCTTAAAAGTTCAATTGCTAACCCTATAGTACCAGGACAATTCAAGACCACACAACATTGCAGCGAAGAAACAATATATAATCTTTGAAAAATAGATACATGCTTTGTTATAACCTTGGTTACGTATTGCACTAAAGAATTCCACATAGGATTACATTTGGCTTCAATTATTTGCATGATGCACAGAATAGAGAAAGAGAAATGACAAGAACAAACAATTTGAATAAGTATAATATGTATAGGCTTCTTTTGTACTATCTAATCTTTCTTGCTATTGGTCAACTAGGTTCAGGACATCTGTAGCACTATCTAACCCTTCTTGCTATTGGTCAACTAGGTTCAGAATATCTTTTGTACTATCTAACCCTTCTTGCTATTGGTCAACTAGCTTCAGGACATCATTTGTACTATCTAATCCTTCTTGCTATTGATCAACTAGGTTCAGGACATCTGTAGTACTATCTAAGCCTTCTTGCTATTGGTCAACTAGGTTCAGGACATCTGTAGTACTATCTAAGCCTTCTTGCTATTGGTCAACTAGGTTCAGGACATCTGTAGTACTATCTAACCCTTCTTGCTATTGGTTAACTAGGTTCAGGACATCTGTAGTACTATCTAACCCTTCTTGCTATTGGTCAACTAGGTTCAGGACATCATTTGTACTATCTAACCCTTCTTGCTATTGGTTAACTAGCTTCAGGACATCTGACCTTGATGAAGAGGTCACCATGCATTGAACTGATAAAATATGCAGTGTCTAGATATAAAATAATATCAGTTCAAGTTTCATATTGGTGAAAAATGGGCTTTTTTCGATTAGCCTTTTCTCCAGTGCATAAATTTTCTCAAATACAGAAAACCAGAACCAAAAGGTTTTGTGGTTCCGATGCATTTTTTCATGCTGATTGATTTCGTATTAACTGTTATGTTAATTGCATATCTTCAAATATTTGAGATATCATGCTTACAAGGTCTTTCAGCAAGATCATATTAAGCCCCGCCCACAATGCATATTAATAAAATTCAATGTTTTTATAAAATGAAAACAAATACACTACCTAAAATCATAATTCTACAAAATATGAAACAAAACAGACACGTGATTGTTAAAATAAGAGCATTTCAAGATTTCACATATAAGCCCCACCTACTAATTAACATGTACGACATCACCACCAAAACAATACAGCACTTATACAGACCATGGGCTATCTGTGTACCGCACATGACGTGAATCCAGCTAGTTTGTCCTTTTTGAGATACCATGCTTACAAGGTCTTTATAACAAAACCATATTAAGCCCCGCCTACTACGAAAATTTATGAAATTCAACATTTTGATACAATGAACACATACACACTAGCTAAAAACATAATTATATTGAATATGAAACAAAAGAGCATTTCAGAATTGTTTTATATTAATCCCCGCCTACTCATTAATATGCATGACATCACAACCAAAAAAAAGGGCTTATCTACAGACCATGGGCTATATGTGTACCGCATATGACATGAATCCAATGTATCGTTCTTGAGATATCGCGCTTATGAGCTTGCTGTCACAGACACACACACACATACATACATACACCCATAAATACATACACACACCAGCATGACTGCATAGGTTCCTTATGCTATTAGCATCGGAACTAAGAATTGCAACCAACTCTTACAATAGCGGAAATGGCTGGTGGCTAACAGTGTTTCCTCTCGCTGCTGTATTTCTGGGAATAAGACCAACGCTACCTGGCAAAATGTTGAGCACCCATATTTGCTCATTTCTAACTATTGCAATATGAAAAATATACAATATTCCATTCCATATCAAACTTTCATGGTAAGATCAAAATTGCTTTGCAGTCAACTGATGATGGGTTGAGTATCAGGTGATCAGTTGCTGATCATCCAAAAGTTGCTAACCGGTTAAATGCCAACAGGAAAATTGTAGATCAATTGGTTGATTGCCTACTGAATGATTTTCAATTCAATTGACCAGCATCAATTGATTGTCGTATGTTTGACTGTCAAGCAATTGTAATATGTTATTTCATGGAAGAATTGGTAACTGGTTCATTGGTTGATGATCAATTGGCTAACTTACTGCCAAGTGATAATCGTTGATTATCAATTGGTTAATTACAAATTCATTTACTAGCACTGGTTGAGTAACATACAGCTGATTCCATGCAAGTTGTCAGTTTTTGCTTTTAACTTAGCTGTCAACTACAGCTGTGAAGAAATAATTGACTGCACTTATTGCTGTAATTGAGGTACTGGCCATTTGTCTTTCATTAGGTTGGTTTTTCATTTAGCTTCTGGCATTGATTCTTCTATGACTATTGCACCAATATAAGTACTTCTAGAATTTCTATTCCCTTTGTACTTTTTAAACACATTTTTATAGAATCTACTTACTTCATGCTAATTACACTAATAAATTCTTCCCATATTTTGAATAACATTTGAAAGTATTAAAAGGAAAACTCAACAACAAAAATTACAAAAATCAAACTGGAAAAAAAATCATTCATTTCAGATTTCATATAGGACTTAACTTTGCATGATTGCCACCATTACAAATATCAACTGCCTAATGAGGTTTTATTGGGTTGAACAACCATGCCATTTCTCAACATAATTATCAGTTTTGATTTCCCAGATGCATCTGTAATTACTACTCCCCTTCAAGATAAATACCAATTAATGTTCAGTTTATGATACACACTCACACAGTAGGGGTGGTAATACATGCTCCATTGCACATATGTAGGCCTCATTCCAAGAAGTTAAGTTGATGAAGAGTTTGGTTCGGCAAAGTCCTTTGTCCACTTTGTGTAACATGGTTCTCTCTAGCACACCAGTCAAGTTCTTCAGCGAATCAGCGAACAGGAACTTCAAAGAATGCCCCGACATAACACTTGATCCATTTTAGAAAAGTAACAATTCACTTGCAAGACAGTGAAAATGATGGGCAGTCTTTTGAAGATGAGTGGCTGTTAAACTTATGAATATAAGATATTAACAAATACATTTTCATCCTGCTACAAATTAGCTCAAAAACATCATTTTATTCTTAAAATCTACACTGATTATAATGTAACTCAGGAAATGTGCTCAGCAATTTGTATATTTTTTGTCAGCTTTTCATTAATTTCCATATTTGTTTTCCCTAATTTGAACAGTTTGCACATCCTTCTACATATATTGTGTAAATGACAAACATGGATCAATCCAATTCATGAATAAACGTAATCAAGCAATGTTGATAATACCATGTGAACCGCACAAAAATATTTGATCTCTACAGATCACATGATCAAAACTGATCATGTGATCAACACAGATCATGTGATTAACACAGGTCACATGATCAAAACAGATCATGTGATCAACAGAGATCATCTACACAAATCACATAATCAACACAGATCATATGATCAACACAGATCACATGATCAAAACAGATCACGTGCTCATGAGATCATGTGATCAACACAGATCATGTAATCAACACAGATCACATGATCAAAACAGATCACGTGCTCATGAGATCATGTGATCAACACAGATCACGTGATTATCTCAGATCACATGATAAACACAGATTACATGATTGTAACCTGCAATATTTTGATTTTACATTGCTAGATGATGTGGGCCTTGATTATTAAACGTTTGTTATGAATAACTTCTGAATAGGTTCAATTTTTAAACATAAATATAAAAATTAAAAAAGGGTTTAAAAAAGATGGAAATTGAAAGAATAGAAAAAGCTTGTTAAAATAAAAAATTAAAGCCATGTTGTTTTGCCCCCTAAAACTTTTTCACCCAGTTAACTGGAATTTAAGATCCTATGTTACACTAATCCAGTTAACTGGAAATTAAGATCACAGAAATAAATGATGAATTAAATCTTTTTTTAGCATATTCTCTTTCTGTACAATGTCCATCATACGTTACAAATACTTTTGCATAAGTTATATAATTCATAATTAAAATTCACAATTGTTTTCTTTCAACCTAAGAAAAAAAAAAAGTTAATATATTTCTATCTACGTAAAAGGTTTATTAAACCCTAAAACAAAACTTTTGTGCACCTGATATGAATAGACAAGGTTCAAAATGTATACATATAGGCATGATGAAAATGCATAGGTTAATGACGATGACTACACTTAAGATTGCTCCAGTTAGATAATGTACAATTTACACAAAGACAAGGTGGCAAACAAACTAACACACACATGCAACCTCTTTACCTAACACTAAATTCCTACAACTTTTGCTTTGAACATGACAAGTAATACACAGTTTGCCAAATTTACACAATGGTTTCCTAATTTAAATATAATTTAAATATGCCAGGGTTATACCATTTTCTAAGGGTGTTCTTCTTTGTGCAAACAGATTTCATTTAATGTATGACTGTAACAAACTGAATATATTATCATGGACAAATGTCTTTCCTAAATGATATGATACAAAATCAAAACCTCTGCAAAGATTTTATTCTAAAAAATTATAATGTAACTGGGTTCCTTGTCATGGCAACTGTTTCCATGGCTTTGGATGAGACCATGCAGGTGAACAACTATCGTCATTCTTGTTACATCATGTAATTCCTTTGCATCAAAGTATAGCAGTAAAGGTGGTTACCCATTCAAATAAAACAAATCCAGCATAACATTTTATTGACTGAAAATTAGAAAATAATGTTTAAAGAGTGGCAGAAATTAGAATTAAAATATTCACAGGTTAAATTGAATATTTAGTTTTTTTTCACTTTTCAAAGGCATTTTGTTTGCTGATTTTAATTCTAAACCATAAATCAAAGGTAGAATTAACAATTTTCTCATCAACTTATGTAAATAAGATGAGCATTGTGTCCAGTTTTGTTGAGGGTCTAGTTTTCATGACTTGCATCAACTCGCAAAAGTCCTAATGTATTGACTTCTTCAGATATTTTTCTGACTTTTTTGTGGATAAAAGAAACTAGATCAAGTATGAATTAAAAACAAAAGATATCTATTTCAACCTTTAAAGAACTATGAAATGACCCTAATTTCATTTTCAATTTCATTTAGATAATAGACACTGCTCAACAAAGAAAAAAACTACTTTTTATTTACACTGAAAGACTGGCATAAAATTCAGCTTAAATTCTACCCAACGAGCTAGTTTGAGGTCTCAGGGACCTCAAGCTAAAAATCAACTCCCTCTGTTCTGCTGTTAATCTATACATTGTAGTTTTAATTACAAAAAAATATGTAACGGTTAAAAAAACCGTCACATCCCAGAACGAAGGGAGTTGAACACCTGTTTTCGCACGTAATCTCTACCATTGATTAAATTTCCAACTGACTTTATACCTTTCAAATCATTTTGAAAAATAAATGTAATAATGAATTGCTAGAAATTCCACATATGATCCACTTTTTTTTACAGAAAATGACCTGTGAAATCTTCCTATCAGTCCACTCTTATGTATATTTATACAACGTATGTGGCATTTATCAAAAATATATATTTTCCTATTACCTTTGCGTGTTTCATAACCTTTAATACATAACCCCACAATGTACAACACATCATTGACCAATAGGATGCCTAGACACTTCTTTAAAATGTTTTTTTTGAAATTTACGGAGGGAAGACAACTTGTCAATGAAAGTATCGCATTGTAAAGACAGGGCTTATTTGATGGAAAAAAACAAACAAAAAACTTTGGACAAAATCTTTACATGCAAATTCTTACGTATTGGATTTGTATATACACAAAGGATGCTTGCAGTGGTTGCATTATTCAAAGCAAAAGCACTGCATGTTAAACCAAGTCAATTTTGAGAGCTCTTCTACATATGATCACTATTGCTATGCAATAAGGAATTTCGCATAATTGATCCAGAAATTTCTCACTAACTCTCAGCTATCTCTCAAGACTGAACCAACTGACTATGAGAGCGCTTGAACATGAATGAATGAAGCAAACACACGTACAGAATTCTTTAAAATGTCGCGCATTAGGGAAAGAGAGCAGGTTCAAAATTGAACAACATTTATATTTTTTACTATTTTATTTATTTTCCTCAAACTTTCTTCAAGTGGCAAATTATACTTATCCATACTAGATTCTGTTTTACTACTTTCCTGACACATTTAATGGTTTTGAAACCAAAAATCACAGGTAAAAATGTGATGCAATACATAAAGAATTTGAGGAATCTGAGGCTGTGATGTCACAAATAGTCTGATTTCAGTTGTTTTGTTATAAGAATGATACATAACTTTGAACTTAAATATCTCCTTAACAGAATACAATACTGAAGTGGTTTCCTTACCACTTTGTTTCTATTTTAATCCTCTTTTATATCAGATAAAATTACTTGGCCATGGAACTAATGCTTTAAATCCCAACACTAACGTCTATTTTGAATTCATCTTTTATTGCACAGAAATAAAGAACAGATTATTTGTGCAAAACAGAGTTCATTGTCCTCTTTAAGTTTGATGCAATTTAGGCTGTCGTGAGGGTCAACTATCCACAGTTGCTAATGACATGAGGTAGGTAATCTAAGTAACTCCACAAGTTTCTAAGTAACTCAATAAGATTTCCCCTACTGTCTCAATTGAGATGATCAAAAGTACATAAATAACACAAGTACATAAATAACACAAGTACATAAATAACACAAGTACATAAATAACACTTGTTGTAAGAATGTTGACTTGAGATCATGTAAATGTAAACACTTTCACAGACCATATACCCTGCCTCAATTCATTTTAAAAGAAATTGGAAATAAATTATCTAAAAAATCATAGGTATGATTCTCACATCCTCCAAGTAATTGAAAGTAATAATTTATGTTTCTTTTGTTTGTTACATTTCCCTTAAACAGTCCATCACATTTGGCATCCATGTGTAACTACTTTTACACAACATACCCACATTTTAAGTTGAAATCCAATTTGATAATATAAACCCTGCCAATATTTGAACATAATTTCTTATATTCATAATTCAATGGCAGGAAGGTGCACTAAAGGGTGGCAAGGAGGTGCTAGGTCCTAAGGGTAGTGATCCTGGTGGGTATTGCTTACCTGAAGGTAAGCTGGTGTCGATGACATAAATTTCTTTAAAGCATCAGGCAACACCTTTCCTCAATAATGACTAAAAGTCATTTCGGCTATAATGGGAAGCTCCTACAACTCCTAAATCTACACTTACAATGCAAATATTGCATTGTTTTATACCTACGCAGCCATAAGTTGTCAAAATCAGAACATTCAGAATAGCAAGTTTCAAGTTCATCTTCAAGTCGTCATCTTCAAACAGGCATCTGGGTTGACTTCCGTGAGAGCTTGGACCTGATAAGAAACAAATGTCAAAAACTAAATTCCTGCTCAATGATACATCCAAATCTTGCTACAAATGTCATGCCCCCCCCCCTCCCTCCCACCTCCGCCCCCAAGAACCTCAGCAATCATAGCACATTTTCAAACTAATGAAATATTGTTTTTATTGTGTACGGGTCAAGGACATTTTTGTGTACGGGTCAAGGACATTTTATCATGATTGATATTAACACAACAAGCTATTAAAAGTTCTTGTCACAACATTTTGAAATGATTTCTTTATAGATAACTAGATAACTTATAAATAAATACATTTCACTGCTGTGCTGGGTAAATAAAGTCATGTTTGACAAGATTTTTATATGGAATTGAGCAAAATGGCAGCATCCATGTGTCAACTTTAAATGTGAATAACTTGAGACAAGAATAAGCTTTTGGTTGTTTTTGGCAAGTGGTTTATATTTCAATTCTCTATCAATTAAAGTAAAGATTATGTCAGACTTTATGTCTGCTTTGATTTATTTTTCTATCGACAATCATATTAAAATGAGACCTCTCTTGACTGAAAGCCCCTTGAAAGAATTATTTCAGGGGTCATGCATGTCCATCTTAAGCAATTATATGAAAGAGGACTTTAAAAGAAACAAAATGGTGAAGAAACTACTTCAATATCTAAGCTTATCTATGTAGAAGTGACTGGTGTAGTAAGTCTACTATGGAAGGTTGGTACCCTCATCATCACATTATAAACAATTGCTAATTGTTTTCCTATTTGAATTATTTTCCCTTAAATTTTGTCAGGTGGTAAATCATACTTACCCGTACTAGATTCAGTTTTACTACTTTCCGGACATATCCAGTAGTTTTTAAGCAACAAAATATGAAAGAATACAAAAAGAATTTGAAGAATCTGAAGCAGTGACATCACAACTAGTCTGATTTCACTTGTTTCTACACAAATGATACCAAACTTTAAAACTTAAATATCTCCTTAACGGAATAAGATTTTTGAATGCTATTTTCATTATTTTGTTTCTCTCGAAGTCCTCATTCATGTAAGATGGACTTGCTTGACCCTAAAGTATTCCTTTAAATGATCATTATAGCTGAAATCCTACCTTATTGAGCCGGCGAGCAAGGGGTTGAAGGCATACAGCCAATCAAACAGGTCCTCTCGGCCAGCGTCTGCAGCAAGAAGCCACGGTACTTGGTACTCACGGTGAAAGTATTTGGACTCTGCACAAAAATAAACGAGTGGAAAATCATTATATTGATCTCTGATAAAGGACAATTAAAGAGGGAGTGTCATTGCAGTAAAATTGAGTGATTATATCACTTCCAGTTGTAGGTCACAAACAATTTCTGATACCCATGTTACATATGGTCAGTGCACTAGTGCCATAGTATAATACTACAATTGTGTGAGGTTATAATTAGTGTGTAAGGGAACATATCAGTATAGCTTCCATGTTGGAAGATGTTGTGGGTAGCAGTGCCAACAGTGTGTGCCTTAGTGCTAGGTGGTGGAATTGTGAGTTGAAATACAAAGGGTAGGCCTATTGATATATGGAAACGTTTGATTGCTTCTAATACTACCTTAACATGCAACCGTATGTTGC
Organism: Chiridota heheva; assembly: GCA_020152595.1. Lineage (NCBI taxonomy): Eukaryota > Metazoa > Echinodermata > Holothuroidea > Apodida > Chiridotidae > Chiridota > Chiridota heheva. Next base: position 446,037 of record JAIGNY010000879.1, read on the forward strand.
CAAAACAGAAATTTGAAATTTTACAATATGAAAAGCGTGAGTTTGCCACAACATGATTAAAAGAAATAAATGCCATCAACATAACAATACTAATGTTTTTTGTTTCTAAAACAGTAGTACTGATAAAGGGTATCATGATCTACATACCATGGTAATATCTACCTGGGGAACTGTATTTATTTGACTTTAGTACCACAATATTCCTCCTGTATATTAAGCAATGTAAATCAAATCCTCAAAGTGTTATTTCATTGAGGAAACCTTCAAAGTTAGAAGGTTTTCTTGTACTGGTGTCAGATATCACTACTTGTACTATTCATGGGTACGAATATTATTTCTTTCTTTGATTTCATAATGACAGATATACAATATGATAACAAAGGAGTTAGAAAAAAACTATGGTTCAAACGGTTATAACAGCGAGAATATTGGGAATTCACGGGAAGAAAAAAACAATTCATTACAAAAAAAAATATTGAGTAAACAACAGTATATAGATGTGGTAAACATGTGCTCTAAAAACACCTCCTTTGTATTTTTGTGATGAAAAGTAGATTAATTTTTAAAATGGGAAGTATATAAAGATGTATTCACTACATTAATATTATTTCTGTGGCAATTTTTCTTGGGAAGATTTTTTATACCTATATTTAGAACTGTGGAAAATTGTATAATTAATTCCAACTCCGGACAACGGAAGCAATATACAACAAGATCTGAGACCTACCCTTAGCATAGCTTGTTGATCCTCACTGTACTCAATGCGAGCCTTGGCAAGGTTGATTAGACCCCTTTCAACCTGATCTTTCTCGTTCAGATAAATGAAGACATAAGGTCTGCGAACAACCACGTATCGATTGACCCAACCTGCCGCTTCCTCCTCCAGAAAATTGAGGTAGCCTCTTCTGGACACCACAGGGCTGTGAGAATGAACAAATATATCTGTTTGCAAAAGTATGAAATGATTAAGACCTCTGAGTTACGAAATAAGCCACATTCACCAAAGCAACACGGTAACTAGGTGGGGCAAACAAACCTCAAATCCGCAATTGTGCATTACCAATGCATTGACATTTAGATGTTCGAGAGGTCTGCCACTAGCTTATGATTCATTTATGGCACTTTTCCGGATCTTTAGAGTTTTTAGCAAAAGAAATAAACAAAATTCAGTTTGCTAACTGTTATGGCCGGGTAACAGCAATCAGATTTACAAAGCTTGCAGCGGGCCCGTAAGAACACTTTTTGTTTACCAGTTTGCCATCACTCAGTCTGTGTGTGCAGAAATTTGTTTTGTACAGTAAATTGCATTGACTACATGAGCTAACTAGCTGTGCTGTACCAGTACTGCATAGGATGTTTGCCACACTAAGCTACGCAGATTTTGTTGCTAGGAAAATTCATGTGGTGATTGGTTGAAAAAGCTATTCAATCATTTTAAATTGTTTGGCCTTATTGCACAATAATTTGTGACATAGGCAGGTAAACACGTCTTCAATTGCTTATGTAAATCCTTTGTTTTTCAATCCTCTGTAAAATATATTTTGAAGGTCAATATCTGATTCTATCCAGATATTTAAAACTTGCTTTTACCATTGGTAACAAGTAATCATCAAAGAAGAAATACAAATTATTAGTGGTTAAAACTGAAAAACACATTTTAAAGAATTACTTAAAGATATTGAGCTGGGTCCATCAGATGACATCACAAAGTTTGCCTAAATTCTAAAATCTTGAACTTGATTGACCAGCCATAACTGAAAAAGTATGCAAGCTTTTTCAAAGACTTCAAGGGCATTTACTCAGAATTTAATGTTCTTTCACACATGTATAATATATGCATTTAAAGATCGCTTTGAGTTATCCTATTAACTCAAAGATATGGTTCGAATTTAGCATTCTGGCTTATTAGTCAGGCTTTCAAGTTCTTGCCTCGAGCTAGCCTGACTGAACTTTTCACAAGCACCTAATTTATAATTACTGGAATATTTGTGATTATTTGACTAGTCCAGAGGGCTTGAGTAATTGAAATTGTACAAGTCCGTACCTAAAATCAACTAGCCCTGGGCTAGCGGGCTTATGCTAATTTTGAACCCTGGACTAGCGGGCTATGCTAATTTTAAACTCTGGACTAGAAGGCTTATGCTAAATTCAAACCCTGGGCTAGTGGGCTTATGCTAATTTTGAACTCTAGACTAGTGGGCTTATGCTAATTTCGAACCCTGGGCTGGCGGGCTTATACTAATTTCAAATCCTGGGCTAGTGGGCTTATGCTAATTTCAAACTCTGCACGAAGATGTTTCCTGATGTTTTTTCCAAAGATGTTTCAGGATAATGCTTTTTTCAAAGATGTTTCAGGATAATGCTAATTCCAAACTGAGCAATTTTGATAGAGATCATTCTGGTTACCACATACTATCTCTCATCTTTACCATTGCAGAGTATTGCACTTGAAAATTGACTGAAGGTGTACAGATATTGTGTAGATGTATCTTTCTGGCAAGTTCTCAAATGTCTTAATATTGTGGATGTTAAACATATGCAGAACATTATTCTAAATTGTTTAAGAACAATAAAATTAGCCAAACATTTATCAACAAATTCATCACAAGATTCATTGTTAAAACAGACCATTTTACAGTGTTGTGAAATCTTTATACAAATACAAGTATGTGATGTATTACAAGACGACCTTGGAATCTTTTTTTGTGAATCTTTTTTGATTTCTTAAATGTCTATCACAATACTTTTGAAATGGAACAGCAAATCCTGACCAAAGATTTTTGAGTCTTTACCATACCGCCAATCAAATTCTAGCAGAAAAAAGACTCTCCTATCATTTCAGCAAGCGAAATTGAGGAAAAGATTCAAAGAATTACATTCTCTCACCTGACTCTGATCTCATCAACTTCAGGAACATAGATGTGTCGGGCTCCCTTTTTCCTGGCACCCCCAAGATGATCCAACTCCACATCAGTTCCCTGAATACCTGGAAGGTCAGTCGGGACAGGAACGGTCCGCGCCATCTTTGGTGACAGGGTTTTCTGGTTAATTTGAGGATGAGTAATTTCATTGGTTGTAGCATTGACAGAAGTGTTAGGGTCAGAGCCATCATTTGCGAGTTCAACGTCATCCTCTGCCGCTTGCAGAGTAACCAATGGCAAATCCATCACCTGAGTTAGGTCATGCAAGGTCATATGTGAGTATGAAGGGTCAATGGTTAGAGGGTGATGATGTAATGATATGGATTATGAGATGGATGAGAGGGAACAGATGAAGAAGGTTGAGAAAAAGGAGGGGAAGATGAAGTTAGTGAAACATCAAAAATATAGAAAACAATGAGTTAAACTGTACTGAGAAAGTAAGGCATTAATAAACATGAGCTTCATGAATATTCAATGGCAAGTTATGAACAATATGACCTTAGAAACCACTCTTAAATAAAGCTATTGGCCATAATGACTGCATGGACTGGAATGAATGAATGATCATGGTACAACAAGGTACATACAGTAGTTCACCAATGTCAGTTTATCTACAGCTTACAACAATTGTATTCATACATATGATCCAGGACTAATACAGAAACAAAATGGTGTAACAATCATTTTGATATCCTGATCTGTTAAGGAGTTAGAAGAGTTTAAAGATTTTATCACTGTGACCTCACAGTTTACAATGTGATGTAAGAAAGGCAGATCCAGGACAATTTTAATGTATTTCATACTAAAAAGATATTTATTCAACTTGTGTAAGGTTCATGAGCCGATGGGTAAAACACGTTATTTATGAAGTGCATGTTATACCCCATCTCAATAATTACAGAAAAAATGCACCAAATAAGTTAGGAACAGGCAATTAATTTTCAAAGAAATCCACAAAAATTGTCTTAGATCGCATCACACTGTACACTAAAAGGTCATTTTGCCACACACTGGTCCAATCTGTGAAATGCAATAACTCTTAAATGCAATAAGATATCAACATAGTTTGCACCAATTTGTTTCTTTTAATAGTCCTCTATTATATATATGAAAATAAATTCACAGAAATATATCTTTGAAAGATCTAATTTTTTTTTTTTTTTTTTTTTTTCCAGCTTGTCAAATACTATTCACAAATATTCAATAAAAACAAATGTAAAACAGTATTAGAGGATGATTATTGTTTGTATTTAATGTATGCAGTTATTGGCATGTGTTGCCTTCTATGTGACAAAACAATGAAACACTGAAGTACTATGGTGGTCACTAAAACACTGAAGTACTATGATGGTCACTGAAACACTAAAGTACTATGATGGTCACTGTAACACTGAAGTACTATGGTGGTCACTGTAACACTGAAGTACTATGGTTGTCACTGTAACACTGAAGTACTATGGTGGTCACTGAAACACTAAAGTACTATGATGGTCACTGTAACACTGAAGTACTATGGTGGTCACTGAAACACTGGGGTACTATGGTGGTCACTGAAACACTAAAGTACTATGATGGTCACTGTAACACTAAAGTACTATGATGGTCACTGTAACACTGAAGTACTATGGTGGTCACTGTAACACTGAAGTACTATGGTGGTCACTGTAACACTGAAGTACTATGGTGGTCACTAAAACACTGAAGTACTATGATGGCCACTGAAACACTGAAGTACTATGGTGGTCACTGTAACACTGAAGTACTATGGTGGTCACTGAAACACTGAAGTACTATGGTGGTCACTGTAACACTGAAGTACTATGGTGGTCACTAAAACACTGAAGTACTATGATGGTCACTGAAACACTGAAGTACTATGGTGGTCACTGAAACACTGAAGTACTATGGTGGTCACTGTAACACTGAAGTACTATGGTGGTCACTGTAACACTGAAGTACTATGGTGGTCACTGAAACACTGATGTACTATGGTGGTCACTGAAACACTAAAGTACTATGATGGTCACTGTAACACTGAAGTACTATGGTTGTCACTGTAACACTGAAGTACTATGGTGGTCACTGTAACACTGAAGTACTATGGTGGTCACTGAAACACTGATGTACTATGGTGGTCACTGTAACACTGAAGTACTATGGTTGTCACTGTAACACTGAAGTACTATGGTGGTCACTGTAACACTGAAGTACTATGGTGGTCACTGTAACACTGAAGTACTATGGTGGTCACTGTAACACTGATGTACTATGGTGGTCACTGAAACACTGAAGTACTATGGTGGTCACTGTAACACTGAAGTCCTATGGTGGTCACTGTAACACTGAAGTACTATGGTGGTCACTGTAACACTGATGTACTATGGTGGTCACTGAAACACTGAAGTACTATGGTGGTCACTGAAACACTGAAGTACTATGGTGGTCACTGAAACACTGAAGTGCTATGGTGGTCACTAAAACACTGATGTACTATGGTGGTCACTGAAACACTGAAGTACTATGGTGGTCACTGTAACACTGAAGTCCTATGGTGGTCACTGAAACACTGAAGTACTATGGTGGTCACTGTAACACTGAAGTCCTATGGTGGTCACTGTAACACTGAAGTACTATGGTGGTCACTGTAACACTGATGTACTATGGTGGTCACTGAAACACTAAAGTACTATGATGGTCACTGTAACACTGAAGTACTATGGTGGTCACTGTAACACTGATGTACTATGGTGGTCACTGAAACACTGAAGTACTATGGTGGTCACTGTAACACTGAAGTCCTATGGTGGTCACTGTAACACTGAAGTACTATGGTGGTCACTGAAACACTAAAGTACTATGGTGGTCACTGAAACACTGATGTACTATGGTGGTCACTGAAACACTGAAGTACTATGGTGGTCACTGTAACACTGAAGTCCTATGGTGGTCACTGTAACACTGAAGTACTATGGTGGTCACTGAAACACTAAAGTACTATGATGGTCACTGAAATACTAAAGTACTATGGTGGTCACTGTAACACTGAAGTACTATGCTTGTCACTGTAACACTGAAGTACTATGCTTGTCACTGTAACACTGATGTACTATGGTGGTCACTGAAACACTGATGTACTATGGTGGTCACTGAAACACTGAAGTACTATGGTGGTCACTGTAACACTGAAGTCCTATGGTGGTCACTGTAACACTGAAGTACTATGGTGGTCACTGAAACACTAAAGTACTATGATGGTCACTGTAACACTGATGTACTATGGTGGTCACTGAAACACTGATGTACTATGGTGGTCACTGTAACACTGATGTACTATGGTGGTCACTGAAACACTGAAGTACTATGGTGGTCACTGTAACACTGAAGTCCTATGGTGGTCACTGTAACACTGAAGTACTATGGTGGTCACTGAAACACTAAAGTACTATGATGGTCACTGTAACACTGATGTACTATGGTGGTCACTGAAACACTGATGTACTATGGTGGTCACTGAAACACTGAAGTACTATGGTGGTCACTGTAACACTGAAGTCCTATGGTGGTCACTGAAACACTGAAGTACTATGATGGTCACTGAAACACTAAAGTACTATGGTGGTCACTGTAACACTGATGTACTATGGTGGTCACTGAAACACTGAAGTACTATGGTGGTCACTGAAACACTGAAGTACTATGGTGGTCACTGTAACACTGATGTACTATGGTGGTCACTGAAACACTGAAGTACTATGGTTGTCACTGAAACACTGAAGTACTATGGTGGTCACTAAAACACTGAAGTACTATGGTGGTCACTAAAACACTGAAGTACTATGGTGGTCACTGAAGTAACTATCGTGGTCACTGTAACACTGAAGTACTATGGTGGTCACTGTAACACTGAAGTACTATGGTGGTCACTGAAACACTGAAGTACTATGCTTGTCACTGTAACACTGAAGTACTATGCTTGTCACTGTAACACTGAAGTACTACGGTGGTCACTGAAACACTGAAGTACTATGGTGGTCACTAAAACACTGAAGTACTATGGTGGTCACTGAAACACTGAAGTACTATGGTTGTCACTAAAACACTGAAGTACTATGGTCACTGAAACACTGAAGTGCTATGGTGGTCACTAAAACACCGAAGTACTATGATGGTCACTGAAACACTGAAGTGCTATGGTGGTCACTAAAACACTGAAGTACTATGGTGGTCACTGAAACACTGAAGTGCTATGGTGGTCACTAAAACACTGAAGTACTATGGTGGTCACTGAAGTAACTATGGTGGTCACTGTAACACTGAAGTACTATGGTGGTCACTGTAACACTGAAGTACTATGATGGTCACTAAAACACTGAAGTACTATGGTGGTCACTGTAACACTGAAGTACTATGGTGGTCACTGAAACACTGAAGTACTATGGTGGTCACTGAAACACTAAAGTACTATGATGGTCACTAAAACACTGAAGTACTATGGTGGTCACTGAAACACTGAAGTACTATGGTTGTCACTGAAACACTAAAGTACTATGGTGGTCACTGAAACACTGAAGTGCTATGGTGGTCACTAAAACACTGAAGTACTATGGTGGTCACTGAAGTAACTATGGTGGTCACTGTAACACTGAAGTACTATGGTGGTCACTGTAACACTGAAGTACTATGATGGTCACTGAAACACTAAAGTACTATGGTGGTCACTGAAACACTGAAGTACTATGGTGGTCACTAAAACACTGAAGTACTATGGTTGTCACTGTAACACTGAAGTACTATGGTGGTCACTGTAACACTGAAGTACTATGGTTGTCACTAAAACACTGAAGCACTATGCTTGTCACTGTAACACTGAAGTACTATGGTGGTCACTGTAACACTGAAGTACTATGGTGGTCACTGAAACACTGAAGTACTATGGTTGTCACTGAAACACTAAAGTACTATGGTGGTCACTAAAACACTGATGGTCACTGAAACACTGAAGTACTATGGTGGTCACTGAAACACTGAAGTACTATGGTGGTCACTAAAACACTGAAGTACTATGGTCACTGTAACACTGAAGTACTATGGTGGTCACTAAAACACTGAAGTACTATGGTGGTCACTAAAACACTAAAGTACTATGGTGGTCACTGAAACACTGAAGTACTATGGTGGTCACTAAAACACTGAAGTACTATGGTGGTCACTAAAACACTGAAGTACTATGGTGGTCACTGAAGTAACTATCGTGGTCACTGTAACACTGAAGTACTATGGTGGTCACTGTAACACTGAAGTCCTATGGTGGTCACTGAAACACTGAAGTACTATGCTTGTCACTGTAACACTGAAGTACTATGGTGGTCACTAAAACACTGAAGTACTATGGTGGTCACTAAAACACTAAAGTACTATGGTGGTCACTGTAACACTGAAGTCCTATGATGGTCACTGAAACACTGGGGTACTATGGTTGTCACTGTAACACTGAAGTACTATGGTGGTCACTGAAACACTGAAGTACTATGGTGGTCACTAAAACACTGAAGTACTATGGTGGTCACTGAAACACTGAAGTACTATGGTGGTCACTGTAACACTGAAGTACTATGGTGGTCACTAAAACACTGAAGTACTATGGTCACTGTAACACTGAAGTACTATGGTGGTCACTAAAACACTGATGGTCACTGAAACACTGAAGTACTATGGTGGTCACTGAAACACTGAAGTACTATGGTGGTCACTAAAACACTGAAGTACTATGGTCACTGTAACACTGAAGTACTATGGTGGTCACTAAAACACTGAAGTACTATGCTTGTCACTGAAACACTGAAGTACTATGGTGGTCACTGAAACACTAAAGTACTACGGTGGTCACTGAAACACTGAAGTACTATGGTGGTCACTGAAACACTGAAGTACTATGGTGGTCACTGAAATAGTAAAGTACTATGGTGGTCACTGAAACACTGATGGTCACTGAAACACTATGGTAGTCACTGAAACACTAAAGTACTATGGTGGTCACTGAAACACTGAAGTACTATGGTGGTCACTGAAAAACTGATGGCCACTGAAATACTGAAGTACTATGGTGGTCACTGAAACACTGAAGTACTATGGTGGTCACTGAAACACTGATGGCCACTGAAACACTGAAGTACTATGGTGGTCACTGAAATACTAAAGTACTATGGTGGTCACTGAAACACTGAAGTACTATGGTTGTCACTAAAACACTGAAGTACTATGGTGGTCACTGAAACACTAAAGTACTATGATGGTCACTGAAACACTGAAGTACTATGGTGGTCACTAAAACACTGAAGTACTATGGTGGTCACTGAAATACTAAAGTACTATGGTGGTCACTGAAACACTGATGGTCACTGAAACACTGAAGTACTATGGTGGTCACTAAAACACTGAAGTACTATGGTGGTCACTGAAACACTGAAGTACTATGGTTGTCACTGAAACACTGAAGTACTATGGTGGTCACTGAAATACTAAAGTACTATGGTGGTCACTGAAACACTGATGGTCACTGAAACACTGAAGTATTATGGTGGTCACTAAAACACTAAAGTACTATGGTGGTCACTGTAACACTGAAGTACTATGGTGGTCACTGTAACACTGAAGTACTACGGTGGTCACTAAAACACTGAAGTACTATGGTGGTCACTGAAATACTAAAGTACTATGGTGGTCACTGAAACACTGATGGTCACTGAAACACTGAAGTACTATGGTGGTCACTAAAACACTAAAGTACTATGGTGGTCACTAAAACACTGAAGTACTATGATGGTCACTGAAACACTGAAGTACTATGGTGGTCACTAAAACACTGAAGTACTATGGTGGTCATTGAAATACTAAAGTACTATGGTGGTCACTGAAACACTGATGGTCACTGAAACACTGAAGTACTATGGTGGTCACTAAAACACTGAAGTACTATGGTGGTCACTGAAACACTGAAGTACTATGGTTGTCACTGAAACACTGAAGTACTATGGTGGTCACTGAAATACTAAAGTACTATGGTGGTCACTGAAACACTGATGGTCACTGAAACACTGAAGTACTATGGTGGTCACTAAAACACTGAAGTACTATGGTGGTCACTGAAACACTGAAGTACTATGGTTGTCACTGAAACACTGAAGTACTATGGTGGTCACTGAAATACTAAAGTACTATGGTGGTCACTGAAACACTGATGGTCACTAAAACACTGAAGTACTATGGTTGTCACTGTAACACTGAAGTACTATGCTTGTCACTGTAACACTGAAGTACTATGGTTGTTACTAAAACACTGAAGTACTATGGTGGTCACTGAAACACTGAAGTACTATGGTGGTCACTGAAATACTAAAGTACTATGGTGGTCACTGAAACACTGATGGTCACTGAAACACTGAAGTACTATGGTGGTCACTAAAACACTGAAGTACTATGGTGGTCACTGAAACACTGAAGTACTATGGTTGTCACTGAAACACTGAAGTACTATGGTGGTCACTGAAATACTAAAGTACTATGGTGGTCACTGAAACACTGATGGTCACTAAAACACTGAAGTACTATGGTTGTCACTGTAACACTGAAGTACTATGATGGTCACTGTAACACTGAAGTACTATGCTTGTCACTGAAACACTGAAGTACTATGGTGGTCACTAAAACACTGAAGTACTATGGTGGTCACTGAAACACTGAAGTACTATGGTTGTCACTAAAACACTGAAGTACTATGGTTGTCACTAAAACACTGAAGTAATATGGTGGTCACTGAAACACTGAAGTACTATGGTTGTCACTGTAACACTGAAGTACTATGGTGGTCACTGAAACACTGATGGTCACTGAAACACTGAAGTACTATGCTTGGCACTGTAACACTGAAGTACTATGATGGTCACTGAAACACTGAAGTACTATGGTGGTCACTGAAACACTGAAGTACTATGATGGTCACTGAAACACTGAAGTACTATGGTTGTCACTAAAACACTGAAGCACTATGCTTGTCACTGTAACACTGAAGTACTATGGTTGTTACTGTAACACTGAAGTACTATGGTGGTCACTGAAACACTGAAGTACTATGGTGGTCACTGTAACACTGATGTACTATGGTGGTCACTGTAACACTGAAGTACTATGGTTGTCACTGTAACACTGAAGTACTATGGTTGTCACTAAAACACTGAAGCACTATGCTTGTCACTGTAACACTGAAGTACTATGGTTGTTACTGTAACACTGAAGTACTATGGTGGTCACTGAAACACTGAAGTACTATGGTGGTCACTAAAACACTGAAACACTATGGTGGTCACTAAAACACTGAAGTACTATGATGGTCACTGAAACACTGAAGTACTATGGTTGTCACTAAAACACTGAAGCACTATGCTTGTCACTGTAACACTGAAGTACTATGGTTGTTACTGTAACACTGAAGTACTATGGTGGTCACTAAAACACTGAAGTACTATGGTGGTCACTGAAACACTGAAACACTATGGTGGTCACTGAAACACTGAAGTACTATGGTGGTTAATTTAGGTCACTAAGTGAATAGGACAGGTATACGGACAGGTAGCAAAAACATGAGTTGAAATGATTAAAAAGATACTAAAAACCATGCAAGCAGTCCCATCACAATCTGTTCAAAAATTGTCCATTTTTCAGCATTTTAAACATTTGATATCTAATTAGCAAAAATTGTGCAACATTTTGTTACCCCAGAATGGGAAACTGGAAAATTGCTTAGCTGATGTTAACTTATGTTATTCGGTCCATGCTACAAATATTTTGAATAGAAGAAGTTAGTCATAGTGAGCAGGAAATTGGATATCATAACCTTGACCCAGATTTAGAACGCAAAGAAATCTGGGAAAGAAATTATACAGAATTACAATAAAGAATTTTAGCTGTATTTCTGTTCATACATCCTTACTTTTGCACATGCTGAAAAACTTGCACAAAGTTTGATTCGTCATAAATTAAAAACTAAAAGGGCTGCTGCGACTGTTTAAAATCTGGTCTGCTCAGAATTTAATGTTCTTTCATCAGAATAAATGATTTCTACCTGGGTATATTCCTTTAGGTATCTAAAAATTCTGAACATTCTTTACTACCAAACAAAATAATGAATATTCATATTCATGAACCTCATCTTCATTCAAACCTTACTCTACAGTCCAGTGCTTTAGTAAAGAGTGAAGATGGATGAGTTATAAATATTACAAAGTTACATTTTTTTGCAAATTACACTGACCATGCTTACTGACATTATATCACGAAAATGAATATTATGCTTTATACAGACCCTACAAATCATGGCTATGTTTACCATATACATATGATTGATTAAGTGCTTTCCCAAGCATTCAATATTCTAAGATTAATGCTGAGGCGGAGTGTTTATATGCTTATTTAATGCACGGGCAAAGGACTTTGGCTCGAGTAGAATGACCCTCCTAAAGTCAGGCCATTCTACTCGGGCCAAAGTCTTTGAAGCGTGCATTAAATACGCATATATACACGATCCCAAAACATTAATCTTTTTAAAATATTTCTGTGTTAGATTTTTTTAAATGCATAAAAAACGACTAAACAGAATGAAAAACGAGAAAAGTTTACATATAACCGCTTATTAAAAAAATTACCTGTTTTGAAAATGGAATAAACCAAATAATCCTGGTGGTATTAACGGTATTTAATGCATGGGTCATTAATCCTGGTCGTGCATTAACAGTATTTAATGCATGGGTCATAACAATGCAAACACTTCATAGAAATTGTATAAACATGCCTAACAATCGCAAACTGGATAGATGCAAATATGTGGTGTGAATTTCACAAATATTTACTTCTGAAAATTGACAAATCTGTGAATTACTAGTAAATTGTAACTAATTTTGGAGATATTTGTTTTTGTTAATTTTTTACTATTTTCTCAATTCATGTGTTACTATATCCTCAATTTTGAAGATATATGTTACTATATCCTCAATTTTGGAGATATGTTACTATATCCTCAATTTTGGAGATATATGTTACTATGTCCTTAATTATGGAGATATATGTTACTATATCCTCAATGTTGGAGATATATGTTACTATATCCTCAATTTTGGAGATATATGTTACTATATCCTCAATTTTGGAGATATATGTTACTATATCCTCGAATTTGGAGATATATGTTACTATATTCTCAATTTTGGAGATATATGTTAATATATCCTCAATTTTGGAGATATTTGTTACTATATCCTAAATTTTGGAGATATATGTTACTATATCCTAAATTTTGGAGATATATGTTAATATATCCTCAATTTTGGAGATAAGTTACTATATCCTCAATTTTGGAGATGTATGTTACTATATCCTCAATTTTGGAGATGTATGTTAATATATCCTCAATGTTGAGATATAGGTTACTATATCCTCAATTTTGGAGATATACGTTACTATATCCTCAGTTTTGGAGATATATGTTACTATATTCTCAATTTTGGAGATAGATATTACTATATCCTCAATTTTGGAAATATATGTTACTATATCCTAAATTTTGAGATATATGTTACTATATCCTCAATTTTGGAGATATATGTTACTATATCCTCAATTTTGGAGATATATGTTACTATATCCTCAATTTTGGAGATATGTTACTAAATCGTCAATTTTGGAGATGTATATTACTATATTGTCATTTTGGAGATATATGTTACTATATCCTCAATTTTGGAGATATATGTTACTATATCCTCAATTTTGGAGTATATGTTACTATATCCTCAATTTTGGAGATGTATATTACTATATTGTCAATTTTGGAGATATATGTTACTATATCCTCCATCTTAGAGATATATGTTACTAAATCCTCAATTTTGGAGATATATGTTACTATATCCTCAATTTTGGAGATATGTTACTATATCCTCAATTTTGGAGATGTATGTTACTATATCCTTAATTTTGGAGATATATGTTACTATATCCTCAATTTTGGAGATATGTTACTATATCCTCAATTTTGGAGATGAATGTTACTATATCCTCAATTTTGGAGGTATTGATACTTTTTTCATGATTTTTAATAGATTTTGAAACATGCTAGATTGTGACTCTAAGTATAATTGTAACTATAAAGAACACAATACCATAATTATTCCTGTTCTTAATAACAAAGAAACCAACAAAATTACCCAAACCATATCAAACAAGGCCGTACCTTTCCATTAGAGGGCTCAATTGCAGTGAAAAGGTCACACTTTCCTCAATCTTGGTATTTGTTACAATTTCTATGTTTTTAATAAGTTTTCAGACAATCTACAATCCCGGAGAAAAGTACTTGGCACTTTTTACATCCCCTCATACCCCTCTCTAATGTTACAGAATTAATACAGAAAACTTTTCCTGCAAAGTGTGTGTCAACAATGTTGCAGAATTAATATCTAAAACTTTTCTTGCAAAGCACGCGTCAACATTGAATAGGGGTGGGAAGAGAAAAAGTGCCCAGACTATTTTTATCCAGGATTGTGGCTTATGACTCTATAGTTATAATTTGAGCGTAACTGTGTTGGGGTGTATGGGATGTGACACCCCCCCCCCTCCTTTTCCCTCCCCTCCTCTCCCCCCTCTGAGATATAGATCAGTCGGCAAATCAGCGACCGGCAAATCAACGACCTCATATAAAACAGATGAAATAGAGGGGAGAAAATAAAGAAAAAATACAATTTTTGGTTGACTATAGTTTGATTAATAAACAAACAGACCAGGACATGAATTGAGTCAAACAATGGCCAGGCAAAGACGATTAGAGGGACCTTTGATTCCGATAAACACAAAGACACATATATATTTAATTTACTGAGACATACAATTCGTAATTCGTAGGTCTTGAGCGACAGCAAATTTTTCAGACAATGCTTTGTTTCACTATACTTGTGGGATTTTTAATCGTCGGGTTTGCTGGATCAGCCAGGTGGGTATAGGCCCAGCCAGGTGGGTATAGGTCGATATGTACACACAAAAGAACAAAAACATTAACCTAACTGTCGATACTTGCTATATTAAGTTTTTTAAGATTTGAAACTCGTTTAATTAAGGGAGTTACAGGGATTGCAGCTTCAGCAAGTTAAAAAACTTATTTAATTGAGAGCCACAAATATCTCCTAATGCTGATAATGCATGCAGTGCGCAGTGTGGAGTGCAGTGTGGTGAAGGGGTATAATTTTCCTGAAGTAAAATTAGAAAAATATGTTATTAAACACAAATTGTTTCTATTAATATCCAACAAACCTGACAAAATAAAAAACAAATCCCTATGGGAAGCACACTTTCACAAGGGGTTTGAGAAAATGGGGCATAGTTTTGATCAAATATAGCCTGATCTGAAGAGAATGTTGCTTGTATTAATAAATTACATCACATATGCAGAGGTGTAGGAACCAGGAGCAATATTTTGATTGGGGGGCCAAGTACCACTTTGCCCCCTTCTTTAATATATATAAAGGTCTATTTGTTTTTGAAGCTTTCAGGATTTCCATGCATGGCTTCTTTTTTCCAGAAATCTTCAAATTTTGGGAAATCTAACCTTCAATTATGATACAAATTTTCTTTATTTTTGGGAAAATTGCTTTAATTTTCATGCAATTTCCTTCATTTTAAAGAAATTTTCTTCGAAATTTCAAAAGATTATAATAATTTCCTTCATTTTTGTGAGGTTTTCTTCAATTTGGGAAATTTCCTTCTTTTTCGGGAAGTTTTACAACACTCCCACCCCCCTTAGGTCCCTAGAACCCCACACTGCTAAGAATCGTGCTACGCACTCGCACTTGTGCTGCTGGCGCCAACTACATGTAACATACATACAATTTGTCAGAAATTTTGATCACACACAACACCTTCAACCAAAATACCCTAGCTACGCCCTGGTAATAAAGAACACAATACTATTATTCCTTTCCTTACTAACAAACAAACAAAATCCAACCCCAAAGATACCAAACAAGGACAGCCGTACCTTTCCTATTGGAGGACTCAACTGCGGTGGTTGGCTCTGGGTCAATAATTTGAGACAACGGGTCACCAGATTCCTCTCCCTCTCACTGCCGGCATCCGTTTCGTCGCTGCCGTCCGTTGCTAGGAGACTGTCCTGAGAGTTGGACATCTCTGAGCGAATCAAGGTGATGCCGTCTTTGAGATTGCGGGTGTTGTACTGCTCTTGGGTTAGTTTCTCTTGAAGGAGAAGGGTGTGTCGTGCTTTTTCGACCTGCGTTAATAATTGAGAGCAAGATTTAATCTCAACAAAAATGTTTGTTGTTTGTTTGATGAGGGCTTAACGGCACCAGGAAAATGAGGGTCAAATTGTGCCTGAGAGGTTAGATTATTCTAGAGGTAGGAAGGAAAGAAAACAGGGGGAGGGAGAATGAGAGAAATACAAGAACTAAAAGTCAGTAAACTGCGATCAGTGCATGGGTGAAGAAAAAAAATAAGAGAGAGGGGGTTGGGAGAGGAGGGCTATATGGTTGTAGAGGAAAGCATGCTGAAGGAAGGAGATCATTTTAACCTGAGGGGTTTTTCTAAGAGAACATGGCAATTGAGTTGTGGGGAGCAAGGGAAGCTCTAGGAAGGTTGTACAGGGGGCAAGAAAGGAGAACGTGATGGACTGTGAGGGTGCAATGGCAATTGTTACAGAGGGGTTGGGGGAGCCAATAAGGAGGTGGGAGTGAGTGAGGTGGGTGTGACCTATTCTAAGACAGGTAATATGAACGTTGTTAACACGAGAGAGGTTGTTGATGGTGGGTTTGATCGAAATGGTGGGCTGGATGACGTGGAGTTTGTTATCAATTTCAGAGTCCCACGAGTTTTCCAGCGGTCACGAACAAGGGAAGCGATAAGCGGTTTGATGTCAAAAATGAAAACTAAATCAACAAAATGAGAAAGATTTCAAGCTCCTAGGGATTACAGTAGGTCGGATGATTACCCCCATACTATGATGTCATGGGTGAGATCTGCCTATCAAAAGTGTGAGGGGGGAAAGGGGTGGGGTAAAGTCACAAAATTAAATTTGTTTACCAAACATATATTTGTGTGTGTGTGTGGAGGGGGGGGGGGGGAAGGGGGGATCATCCTAAGATTACCCTCCATAATCCCGCTTATGCACATACTCTACAGTACTTATACCAATGACTACCTCTTCTAATCTAGCGCAAGTTTCTCCAGCTCCCACTGGTGGTCCAGGATGAGAGAATCAGCTCGAGGACGCCACCCTTTCAGGTTCTCCTCTCCACGTACATAAGTACCAGAGGTGTCAATGACTTTACGCTGGCGCCGTTGTGAGCCTGTGATAAAGATAAAAACCTGGAGTCACTTACTTACAAATCAATCTGCTGCCACAAGTTTATTTTACTTTTCCACTTACGACTAACTTAACCACTTTTCTGTACCTTACACCCCCCCCCACCTCTTTATTCTTGGTTTTTCTAATTAAATACCATTTTATTCTTTCCACAATGTGCCCTAATTCAAATAAGGTTTGCTTCTTCAGTGGGTATACCCTCATGTTCCAAATTTGAGAATATAGGATTGTTTTCTGATCTAGCGTAAATTAGAAAGAAAAAATAAATATCTATTTTGCTTGATTGAAGTAAAGGTGTACAATCATGTACAATAACTTCATGTCTACATATAGATCATGTCATACTGAAAAAATATTTTTGTATTCATTTTATGTCTTTTGAACATGTATTGTAATTGAACTATGTGCAAATAAGGATTCAGTTCAACTAAATAGTGATCCATGTTGAAATTGATTTAGTTTGGAATCTTTTTTATTATATTTGGTCAATCAAGCAAACTGTAAAGGCTTCCAGGGAACTGTGAAACTTTCCAAAAACACTGTAGGTCTTCAGGAAATTGTAAAGGTCTTCAGAAATTGTAAAGGTTTTCAGGGAACTATGAAGGCTTCCAGGGAACTGTGAAGGTGTCCTGGAAATAGTGAAGGTGTCCTGCAAATTGTCAAGGTTTTCAGGAATCTGAAGGTTTCCAGTGAACTGAAAGAAGGTTTCCAGGGAGCTGTGAAAGATTCCAGGGAAGTGAAGGTTTACAGGAAGCTGTGAAGGTTTCCAGGGAACTGAGTTTCCAAGCAGCTGTAAAGGTTTCCAGGAAACTGAAGGTTCACAGGGAGCTGTGAAGATTTCAAGGGAACTGAAGGTTTACAGGGAGCTGTGAAGGTTTCCAGTGAATTGTAAAGGTGTCATGGGTACTGCAATGGTTTCTAGGGAACAGTGATGGTTTCCAGGAAACTGTGAAGGTGTCCTGGGAATTGTAAAGGTTTCCAGGTTACTGGAAAGTGTCTGGTGAACTATAAAGGTTTCCAGGGAACTAAATGTTTACAGGGAGTTGTGAAGGTTAACAGGGAGCTGTAAAGGTTTACAGGGAGTTGTGAAGGTTAACAGGGAGCTGTAAAGGTTTACAAGGAGCTGTAAAGGTGTCATGGTTACTGTAATGGTTTCTAGGGAACATTGATGGTTTCCAGGGAACTGTAAAGGTGTCCTGGGAATTGTGAAGGTTTCCAGGCTACTAGAAAGGTTTCCAGTGAACTATGAATGTTTCCGTGGAACTAGAGGTTTCCAGGGATCTGAAAGTTCA
Organism: Chiridota heheva; assembly: GCA_020152595.1. Taxonomy (NCBI): domain Eukaryota; kingdom Metazoa; phylum Echinodermata; class Holothuroidea; order Apodida; family Chiridotidae; genus Chiridota; species Chiridota heheva. Next base: position 464,663 of record JAIGNY010000879.1, read on the forward strand.
CTGGGAGCTGTGAAGATTTACAGGGAGCTGTGAAGGTTTCCAGTGAATTGTAAAGGTGTCGTGGGTACTGCAATGGTTTTTAGGGAACAGTGACAGTTTTCAGGGAACTGTAAAGGTGTCCTGGGAATTGTGAAGGTTTTCAGGTTACTGGAAAGGTTTCCAGTGAACTGTGAAGGTTTCCAGGGGCATGGGTATTGCAATGTTTTCTAAGGAACAGTGATGGATTGCATGGAACTGAAGGTGTTCTGAGCATTGTAAAGGTTTCCAGGTTACTGAAAAGGTTTCAGTGAACTGTGAAGTTTTTAGGAAACTAAAGGTTTGGAGGGAACTGAAGGTTTACAGGGAGCTGTGAAGGTTTATAGGAAGTTGTGAAAATTTACAGGGAGCTGTATAGGTTTACAGGGAACTGTGAAGGTTTTCAGTGAATTGTAAAGGTGTCATGATGGGTACTGCAATGGTTTCCAGTGAATTATAAAGGTGTCATGGTACTGCAATGGTTTCTAGGAACAGTGACATTTGTAGGAAACTGTTAAGGTGTCCTAGAAATTGTGATTTCCAGCTTACTGGAAAGGTTTCCAGGAACTGAAGGTTTCCAGGGAACTAAATGTTTCCAGGGGGAACTGTTTAGGTTTCCAGGAAACTAAAGGTTTACAGGGAGTTGTGAAGGTAAACAGGGAGCTGTGAAGGTTTCCAGTGAATTTCAAAGGTGTCATGGGTATTGCAATGGTTTCTAGGGAACAGTGAGTTTCCAGGGAACTGTGAAGGTGTCCTGGAAATTGTGCAAGTTTCTGGAAAGGTTTCCAGTGAACTATGAAGGTTTTCAGTGAACTATGAAGGTTTCTAGGGAACTATGAAGGTTTCCAAGAACTGAAGATTTCCAGTAAACTAAAGGTTTCCAGAAGACTGAAGGTTTACAGGGAGCAGTAAAGGTTTCCAGTGAATTTTATGGGTACTACAATGGTTTCTAGGGAACAGTGATAGTTTCCAGGGAACTGTTCTGGAAATTGTGATGGTTTCCAGGTTACTGGAAAGGTTTCCATTGAACTGTGATGGTTTCCAGGGAACTGTGAGGTTTCCATGGAACTGAAGGTTTCCAAGGAACTGAAGATTTCCTGGGAACTGAAGGTTTCCAAGGAACTGAAATTTTCAGGTAATTGAAGGTTTACATGAAGCTGTGAAGGTTTCCAGTGAATTGTAAAGGTGTCATGGGTACTGCAATGATTTCTAGGGAACTGAGTTTCCAGTGAGCTGTGAAGGTGTCCTGGAAATTGTGAAGGTTTCCAGGTTTTTGAAAAGGTTTCCAGTGAACTGTGAAGGCTTCCAGGAAACTGAATGTTTACAGGGAACTGAAGATTTCCAGGAAACTTAAGGTTTGCGGGGAACTGAAGGTTTCCTGGAAACTGAAGATTTCCAGGGAACTAAAGGTTTCCAGGGAACTGTAAAGGTTTCCAGCTTAAGCTTCTATCTATCATAGATACATACAAATAAGAGATAACATTTACCAGTCAGGTACATGCTTCTTAGCTACCAGGTTGTATAAGTCATGCAACTTCAAAGAGTACCAGTTGTTATCACCTGTAGCCCTTTTGCAACTCTTAGCATCATTATACCAGTATAATGTAGTTGTATACAGTGCTGAAGTTCAGGCATGCATGTCAGTGAAAATTTCCAATTTAGAAGTTGTCTTTATTGATTGATACCACGGCTCAGCACGCTCCCTACCTGGAAACAGCAGCAGATTATAACGCTGGGAAAACGGGGGAATTTTCCCAGGCCCATATGTTTACTGCCCTTCAAAACTGAGACAAAACCTCAGAGACTAAGAAGTATGAACAAATAAATATAAGTTTATACCACACTACATCATATATACTTGCAGGAGAAATACCCCCAATGTTCCAAACTTGATATCAGATAAAGAAGCCTAAAGAATGGGAAGAATCAATAGAGCTAGTGCATTTCTACTTTCTACTGGCTTGTTCTGGCTGTCTACTGGCTTGTTCTGGCTGTCTACTGGCTTGTTCTGGCTCTCTACTGGCTGTCTACTGGCTTGTTCTGGCTGTCTACTGGCTTGTTCTGGCGGTCTACTGGCTTGTTCTGGCGGTCTACTGGCTTGTTCTGGCGGTCTACTGGCTTGTTCTGGCTGTCTACTGGCTTGTTCTGGCGGTCTACTGGCTTGTTCTGGCTGTCTACTGGCTTGTTCTGGCTGTCTACTGGCTTGTTCTGGCTGTCTACTGGCTTGTTCTGGCTGTCTACTGGCTTGTTCTGGCTGTCTACTGGCTTGTTCTGGCTGTCTACTGGCTTGTTCTGGCTGTCTACTGGCTTGTTCTGGCTGTCTACTGGCTTGTTCTGGCTGTCTACTGGCTTGTTCTGGCTGCTGGCTTGTTCTGGCTGTCTACTGGCTTGTTCTGGCTGTCTACTGGCTTGTTCTGGCTGTCTACTGGCTTGTTCTGGCTGTCTACTGGCTTGTTCTGGCTGTCTACTGGCTTGTTCTGGCTGTCTACTGGCTTGTTCTGGCTGTCTACTGGCTTGTTCTGGCTGTCTACTGGCTTGTTCTGGCTGTCTACTGGCTTGTTCTGGCTGTCTACTGGCTTGTTCTGGCTGTCTACTGGCTTGTTCTGGCTGTCTACTGGCTTGTTCTGGCTATTACTAGGTTAGCTATGTTTAATTATGGTAAGAATGAAAAGTAGCCTCTGATAATCCCAATAGACACCAAACTGTTTCTTGTCACAATATAAAAATTATCACGATATTGTGATATTGCTTTTTCACGAAATCAAAATTAATTTGCACAGTATATCGTGATATACCATATTTACACATATAAACTGCAAATTAAAACAACAATTTGTGAAACAGAATTTCAGAAACATTTCAAATGAATGAGATTTTAACAGAATATACTTCCAGTAAATCTGATTAACTTTCCTTTATGGAACTTAAATTATATTGAAGAAGAAGCTCAAGCAGTATTTGATAATTAATAATCATAACATATATATCGCAATATGATGATACATTACCAGGATATTTTTGTCCACGATAATCGATATATGATTTACTGATATTGTGACAACTCTACAAACTATGTATAGACCCAGGTTCTACTGCACAGGGAGGGCTATACCTAATACTTGCTACATGACTGGTTCTATATGTGTAAATAGTAACTTCTTAAAAAATAATACAATACATACATACACAATCATACTTCTTGAAATAATTAATTTGCATATGAAAGTTTCTTATTATTTGAAAGAACAGGTCCCAGGTCATGAATAATCAGCCAGTTCATGAATATTCAACCATTCATGAATATTCATCTAGGCCATAAATATTTAGCCAGGTCATAAATATTCAACTTTGGCTGAATAATCAGACTACATGAAACAATATCAATCTGATTAGTAATTGCTTGAAGCCAACCTTGCATAAATTAAAAGTACTAACAACAAGCAGAAAAAAAATTAATTAAAAAGTTAATTTTGAAAAAAATATTCTGCTCTCATCTATGTTGGAATGTTTGAAAATATTTTCCACAAAATTCACCATCAACCTTCATGCAAGTTTTATCATGCAAATAATTTAAACAAAGATGAAAATTGACCAATCAAATTTATTCAAGCCAATAACATGTAAAAACTAATTTGCATAATACTATCTCTTCAATAAATCAGTGCAATATTTAGAAGACTAAAGGCCATTACCGAACGTGAAGAGGAGCAATTGCTAAACAAAATTGAATATAACAAAGGTAAAGAAACATTTTGACCTCGTTTTCAGAGATGGATCATCATTGTATGGCCGTTCAAAATTAAAAGCATCTTATAATATTCGTTTCCTGTCTAATTATCAAAACAATTGCTTGCCGCATTGTGTTCGGTTTGTTACGACCTTAAATACAAATTGAAATAACTGAAAATGTGTAATGGGTACTGAAAATGTGTAATGGAACTGTGTTATGGGGACTGAAAATATGTAATGGGAACTGAAAATATGTAATGGGTACTGAAAATATGTAATGGGAACTGAAAATATGTAATGGGAACTGAAAATATGTAATGGGAACTGAAAATATCTAATGGGAACTGAAAATATGTAATGGGAACTGAAAATATGTAATGGGAACTGAAAATATGTAATGGGAACTGAAAATATGTAATGGGAACTAAAAATATGTAATGGGAACTGAAAATATGTAATGGGAACTGAAAAATAAAAATGCCTAAAATGGTTCTTCATTGTTGAATTAGACTGATCTGTATCATAATTCTACAGATCAGTGTATTTAACATATATGTCAATGACTGCTTTTGCACTTAAAAACTGACGCTTCTATGATTGGAATTGAAAATATAACTAATTTGTGGTAGAGATGATTGGTTGCCTATTCAAGACTGGCTCAACACATGAAAGATGTATTAATTAACTGTTAATACAGGAATATTCCTGCAAATTTTTAACAAAGTGGTGTAAAAACCATGCTGATATCTTATTTCTTTAGAAGTTATTGCATTTAAACATTTCATCAGTGTGACCTCACAGTGTACAATGTGATGTCATAAAGCAGATCCAAGACAATGTTTATGTATTTCTATAATACCATTTTTAGTTGTTGTTTATTTTAGAGTAAAAGGTTCATGAGCAGATGGAAAAATCACCTTCTTATGAAGCGCATGTTACACCCCATCAATAATTCAACAAAAATATACTTCCTGTAATTTAGAAAGAGACAAGTAATTTTCAGATAAATACACAAAAATGTTCTTGGTTTGCCTTTATGACATCACATTTGTACACTGCATGGTCACTTTTTAACACACTGGTGAAATCTTTATAATTGATATAATTCATGACGGAATAAGATATCAACATGATTTGTACACCAATTGGTTTCTTTAACAGTCCTATATATATATATATATATAAATATATATATATATATATATATATATATATATATATATATATATATATATATATATATATATATATATATATATATATATATATGAATATTCATGGCAATATGCCTTACATGTAATCAAACCTTGCATGAAAAGTGACAAACTTAATCACTGATTCTGCACTGTGTGCTAAAGGTCTAAGGATATTGGTTAAAAAAAGTATCAAAATCTGAACAAATTAGTTTTCAAATTTTAAAAATGGCGCTTTTAGATTTTGTGTCATTGCTTAACAAAGTTTGATCAATTAAATTAATAATTTATGCTAAAATTGTAAGACTGCAAACAGCTCAATATCTTTATGTCAATCGCTAAAATTATTTTCTAATTTTCAGTCACTTAAAATGATAGGAATGTTAGAATTTAATTTGAAGTATGGTAAAGACTCAAAAACTTTTGCTTAATATTTGCTTTACCACTTCAAAGAATTCACATCAGACATTTTAAATACATCTGCTTTACAAAAGAAAATACCACGGTTGCAGATTTGCATAGAATGAAATTACATATTGAGGCATGAGATTTCAAAATGCTGTAAATGGTCCATTTTAATTCATTTTGATAATATGTTTTTATATATTTTTTTGCTTTTACTAGATTTATTTTTGGGGCAAATTTAGCTGATGTTGCCTTTAAATGTCCAGTCAGTGGTCAATGTTAAAAAAAGCTAATCAATGACTGTACAATCATTTGGATACCAATTCTTTACCTCAAAAACAATGATGCTAACGTACAAGGGACGGAGGGTTTTAGAGTCATCTATGGTGAAGGCAACGCTGATAACGACAAAAGCTACCATTAAAGCAGTAGTTCAGTGGTCAAGCAAGTTCATCTTGTATGAAAGGGGACTTTCAAAGAAACAATGTGGTGGAGAAATTACTTTCAGTATCTTATTTCATTTAAGTTCCTAACATTCTGTCTCAATTGCTGTGGAAAGCTGATGCCCTCATCCTCACGTTCTTAACAATCATTAATGTATTTCAAAGAAAATTAATCTACATTTAAACTCATTTAACATTTCCAACTAATTGCATTTTTACAGAATTCTGTTTAAATACTTTCCTAAAATATCCGGATGGTTTTTACACCATTTAGTCTCGGGACAATTTATGACAATATATGAAAATTTTGTGGAATGTAAAGGTGGGGCATCACAACTAGCCTGATTTTAGTCATCTCTACACCAATGAAGCAGAAATTTGAACAGGAATATCACCTTAATGAAATAGGATTTTTGAATGGGTTTTACCATTTTGTTTCTTTTGAAGATGAACTTGCTTGATCACTGAACTAATCCTTTAAATTTGTATAACTATGCTAGGCAACATGGCATGCATTAACCTGCTAAATTCTCTGACCCCTTAACTCCATAAGGTTAAAAATAACATTATACCTTCTGCGACCTGAAGACAAAAATTCCTTTTCTGCGAGTGTATTCACAACAACAATAACAAAGCTAAATGCTCCATTCTTTCTTTTAATCCTTCCATATTTTAATCCCCCATTTTCATTTGATTATTTTCCTCCTCTTTTTAAGTCAGGAGACTTGAACAACTTTCTGTAAGCATGCATGATTTGCTATTTGTTCCTCTGTCTAAAACAAATTCCAGCTTAAAACATTGTCTCAAGAATTACAAAACACAATTCAATTTTCCACATTTTGTCATGTTTAGATATTATATCACTCCTCACCTTTTATTTGTATCACTTTGATTTTGATTTTGTTATTTGAGTTTTCTAAGGCATCTTTTGAGGGTATAGTTGGCAACAATAACAACTAGAACATCAATGTTTGTTTGTTTGTTTGTTGATGGCTTAACGGCACCATGACAGCGAGGGTCAAATTGTGCCTGAGAGGTTAGATCATTCTAGAGGTAGGAAGAAAAGAAAACAGAGGGAGATTGAGAGAAACAAGAACTAAAATCCAGAAAGCTGAGATTGAGAGAGAAAGTGCATGGGTAAAAAAAGGGCGAAAGTAGAGGGATAGGGGTGGGAGAGGAAGACTAAATATGGTTGTAGAGAAAAGCATGATGAAGGATGGAGATAATTTTATTCATAGAGTTTTTCTGGAAGAGCTTAGCTATTGAGTTGTGGGGAGCGAGGAAAGCTCTGAAAGGTTGTACAGGGTTGCAATCAAGGAGGATGTGGTGGACTGTGAGAGTGCAATGGCAATTGGTGCAAAGGGGTGGGGGGAGGGGAGCCAATAAGGAGGTGGGAGTGAGTGTGGTGGGTGTGACCTAATCTAAGGCTGGTAATGTAGATGTTGTCGGCACGGGAGAATTGTGGATGGTGGCTTTGATCGGAATGGTGGGCTGGATGAGTGGAGTTTGTTATCAATTTGAGAGTCCAATGAGGTTTGCCAGCAGTCACGAACAAGGGAAGGGATAAGCGGTTTAAAGTCAGAAAGGGTTTTGGGAAAGGGAGTGGGGGGGAGGTTGAGGGCAAGCTTAGCGGCTGCATCAGCTCTGTAATTACCCGGGATGCCAACATGGCTGGGTATCCAGAAGAAAATAATACTTTTCCTGCAAAGGGGAGAGGAGGGGGGACAAAAGGAGTTTATGGAGGAGGAGGTGGGATGTGGGTTTATTCCATCTAAGATAAGGTAAAGAAGTAAGGACAGCCTTGGAGTCAGAGAAGATGGCAAAGTGGTTAAGCGGGGAGTACTCTATAAAGTTAAGCGAGGAGGATGGCCTTGGATTTGGCTGAGAAGATGGACAAGTGGTTGGGAAGCCTGCTACTGAGGGTGATGTCTTGGATGACGGCAGAAGCTGTCTTGTCCCCTTTCTTGGAACTATCAGTATAGATGGAGGTGTAGTTTGAGAGTTGGTCTTTGATTTGGTTGTGAAGGTTGATGAAGAGGTTAGGGTGGGTTTGGGTTTTGTGATGAGTGGAGAGGCCCAGGTGGATAGAAGGGAGAGGGGTAGCCCAGGGAGGAAAATTGGGCCAGAAGAAGGTGCCAAGAATGGCGAGGCTGATGCCGAGATGATAATGATGATGATGTAGTAGCTCTACATATATATCCAGGCAGGTTATGACAGGGACACACTAGTGAAGTTGAGTAGCGTGCATATGTGGTAATAAGAGATGATGCTGGAGATTGTAAGTCGTAGCTACTCAATCTAAAGGCAGGTGCTAATATTATAAATAAACCTTAGACAAAGTTTATCCTACATGTTCCATTTCCCCACAGGCCCTAATTGCTTTCCACTGCCTGGTAAAGTTTTTATTCTGCAGGGGTAAAATCTGTAAGAAATATTTATTTTGTATCATTAAAAAAAAACCTTTATTTTGTAATCATTTCTGAAAAGCCAAGGCAATGTCAGATTTTTCAATACACCTGGAGAGCATGATTTTTATTTTTATTTTCCAAGGCATGGTTTAATGGCATGGTTGGCAAAAAAAAAAAATGATGAAATATAAATCAAATTAAATACACAAAGGAACAACATAAATAAAAGTCACGTCAAAGAAATTTGTGACCAGAAGTGGAGAGAAGAAATAATCATAGAAACTTAAAAAAGAGGGAACAAAAATATCACAATAAAATACGGCATACTGACTAAAAGAAAGAAACAAAATGCTTTTATGATAAGTCTGTTCTACAACATTTCTGATCACAAAAATCACGCAAGACAAAAAAAAATCATGTTTGGCCTCGTAAATTCTTTTTATTAGCTTATCACCTGAACCCATTTGGAAAAGAGTCGTGGGCTCGCAGTTCCTATCCTTTTTTCCCCCAAGTCAATTATTTTCAATGATTTGTGGTGTTGCAGATCAGGTCATGTCAACCACATCAGGTGTAAAACGTATTGAAAATTATCTGAAGCAATCGTTATATTTTGGTAGAAAGAAACAGAAATACGGATGCTGAATGACTGATGACAAAGACAAATATGGAACTAAAGAAGAACAAAATAAATCTGGGATTCTCTCATAACTGTTGCCCGTGAGGGTGATAAGCTAATATTTCTTTTTATTGGGCCTTATACGCATTAAAAAGCTTGAAAAAATGATATGACGACAGGAGCGAACATCTAGAAGAATCAACCAATGAGGGGATCTTACCAGTTATTTGAGGGGAGTTTGGAGCTGTGGACACAAGAAGCTCCCGCAAGTCATACTGACTAAATGAAAGGCCTGCATGAAAGGTTAAGAATAGAGAAGTCAAATCCACACTTTGGGGTTAGCCTTGAGAAAGGTCTAATTCAGCTGCAGTTTATAAGAGATTAGTTTCAATAGAACAATAAGAATAATTAGCCTGCTGCAGTAACAGATAGACATTGTTGCTAAAGTTGAAGTTTGAATAGAAAGCAAACAAAATAATTGTGAGAAAAAGCAAAAATTTCATTGCCGAAAAAAAAAAAATTAAAGTATCAAATTTTCTCTTATACAAATTCAGATCTGTGCTCGAAGTAAATGCCTTCCTCTTAAATTCTCTTTTAATTCAGTCCATCCTGACTTGCTTAAATCATATTCTCTTCTAAATAAAAACTCCAAAAATGTTTGTCTGTCTCTTTCAATTTTTGTAAGACAAGCATTGAAGTCCGTGAAACATCCTGACCTGTGTATGCCCTTTGTTATCTGTCATTTAGTATACACTGTACATGAATGTTTTGTTTTAAGCACATTTTAAGTTGCTTCAAGGGAAAATGTCTTGATGCTGTTTTTTCATAATCATTTCTTACAATAGATTTTTCTCAACTGTCTTTATTTTCTGACTATTTATCAACTTATATTCAATTTAGACATGCAAGTTTGTACACCATAGTAACCAACCTCTCCATATATTTGTTATGTTGGTTTTGTACTTAATCTTGAATCATAAACAACAGAACTAAATAAGATGCTTCAATGAAAATAGGTATAATGGGTATATTACATCCCTTTCTTTACTAAGATGTCCACGGCTGTTTGATAAATCAGTTACGGTTGAAGACCAACTAGAAATTGAATTTGGGACCCCTAGCTTGCCAAGCTAATGACTGCTAGACCATGCAGGTGCCACTTGATATATATTAGATTAGATAATCAGATGAGTGTCAGCCAGAAATGAAGTGTTAATCAAATGCAGGAGAAACCACTTACTGTAATCTGAATAAGCATTCCCAACTAAACCAGAACCAAAAGATTTTGTGGTTCCGATGCTTTTTCTTCCATCAGCTGATTGATTTGCAAAATTTGTATTTACTGTCATGTCATTTCATATCATGAAATATTTGTTTCAGGATATTTATTTATAAACCACACCCACCAGGGAGATCAATAAAAATGTTGACTAGCAAAATAATTAAGAACATTATCATAGCAAGTATAATGCAAACACAGTTGCTCATTTATCCTATTTCAATTTGTCAGTAAGCCCCGCCTACTCATTTATATTCATAATATCACTACCACAACATTACAACATACGTACAGACCATGACCCATCTGTGTACCTGATATAGCATAAATCTCATGTATCGTTCATGGGGCAAAGTATGGTGTTTACATCAGTTAGCACTTTCACATTAAGCCACACCCACCATGCATATTAATGACATCTGCTGATAACATAAGCATGTACACAATAACCAACAAAATTATCATGCCCAATATGATGCAAAATGGACATACAGTTGCTCATTTATCACTATTTCAAAAGTTTCACTTAAAGCCCTGCCTAGTTAGTGATGTGCATGAAATCACCACTAAAAACAATAGAGAGCATCTACACACTATGGGCTAACTGTGTACCACATATGACACAAATACAGTTTACCATTCTTGAGATACCGTGTTTACAAGCATTTTTCAGCAAAATCATATCAAGTCCCGCCCATTATGCATATTATTGAAATTCAACAATTTTTACATCATGAACATGTACACAATAGCTAACATCATAATTATACCTAATATAAAACAAAACAGACATGCAGTTGTTAAAATATGAATATTTCAAGATTTGTATGTTAAGCCCCATCTACTCATTAATATCATGACATCAACATCAAAAACAATAGGGCACATCTACAGACCATGGGCTATCTGTGTATCACATATGACATGAATCCAGTGTATCGTTCTTGAGATATCGCGTTTACGAGCTGGCCGTCACAAACATACACATATTATACACACACACACGCCATCATGACCGCATAGGTACCTGATGTTACCACATCGGAACCAATAATATTATGCTAATAATAATAATAAAATTATGCTAATAATGATAATAAAATTACCAGGTTCCTATATAGCACTTTTGTATGCACAATGTGCACTCAAGGTACCTTACAATGGCCAGACCTAATTCTCAGGCAGCATGCTTGAGATTTAGTACCATACTTGACTGGAGCAGGGGAAGAAGGAAGGGGGGGGGGGAGTGAAAGAACACCATGTCTTCTTGAATAGTGTTTAAAGAACCAGGCAGGGGTGACTGGGCGCCATCCAAGCATTGTCTCTCAAATGGCTGGCAAGGGACCAGGTAATGCAGACGATTGTTTGTTTGTTGCGGTTTAACGGCACTGTAACAGTCAAATGTGCCAAATGACATACTTCTGCCCACGATGTCAGGCATATCTGTCTGCAAGGCTGTGGAAAAATCTCTATTTGAATCTTGTGAGACTCGATTGAACCTGGTGCTTCTGGTGTCTCAGTTGTGTGCTCTACTAAGCCACCTGTCACCAAAATACCTACTAATTGCACATGCATGCATATGTAGTATGGAAAAGATGGAAGGTTATCAAATGTGAACCAGTAAGTACAACGCAAATGTATTTCTCAATCCTCATTCGTCAAGATTTCAGAATGCATTTTTCAACATCTGAGTTAATGCACACCTCATCCGAAAACACATTTGATGAAGAAGACCAAAAAATTGACAATACATTACTTTTTGTAACAAATGAAACAAAATGTTAGATAAAGTGCAGAAAGTCAGAGATAATTAACAGCTAAAAGATTAGTATTCCAACATGCTAAACTGATTAGAATATATTAACCGCAATTTTGCAACCCTAATCACATATACTACAGAAACAGAATAAACATCAAAATCCTGAAATACTTGACTTTCAAATTCATTTTTGGTCCAATCTACAACTAATATTTCAGGACAAAATTACAGACCAATTTTGGACCAAGCTAGGGAGGTGAACATCTTAAGATGTTTTTTTAAGGTGCTTAAGCCCCCCAAAACCTAAAGCTAGACACACTCCTGTGCGTGAGAAGTCTCCACCCCCTTCCTTCCCCTGCATCATCCTCTATCAATACACACATTATAAGAAATATTTCGAACCATACTTTGCCAATTCAATTGAAACAATAAAATGTGGCACAATTAATCATGGGTAGATAATGCTACCAAGATACCATAATCTCTGCTGAGGTAACCACATTCAGACCAAAGTTAATACACCCCTCCACTATTTAAAGGAGCCCTCAGGAATTTTTTTTCTTAAATCCATCAAGCCAAGGGCTTATAGAGCTGTTATTTGAACCTTGTTTTCGTGGTGCTGAGCAGAAAAGAGTACTTGACTTCCCTGGATGGGCACCAGTCCATCACAGGTTAATACCCCAGCCGAAACTGGTACTCATTTCACAGCTGAGTGATCTGGAGTAAAGGGGATAACATGTCTTGCTCAAGGACACAACATAAATCCCGGTACATTTTGAACATGAATCAGACACCTAACCACTGGACTATTGCATTTCCAACGAAATGTGAGGACACATTATTCTTGAGTCTCTAGAGAACTCAAAGACACTTGACTTGCACGTAATCTTACTGATAATCTGCGAGGGAAATATTTAAATTAACTGAACTCACATGAATACTTAATTCATATTTCAAGGACACTAGTGTTGAACTGATATTGAGCTGTTGTTTCAAAAATACAAAGATATTGACCTCACTTTTCGACCCAGTGCTCCTTAAATAACTTATATTACTGTGCTTGAAGTCATAGCTATATGGGATGCAGTATGTTGTGAGGCAATACATGGACCATAACCCATATCAGATGCTGATACAGTAAAATCACAAATTTTATTACCCGACATCAGATATTTCAAAAATATACGACATGCTGGGAAAAACAAAAAAAATCTTTAGTTTCTTTATTAAAGGTATATGAATGGGTTTTTATATTAAAGGTATATGAGTGGGTAGAGATTTTCAGAAAATGGAGTGATGATTGATGGCTTGTCACAAAATGTCACGCCACAAAAATTCATATTTGTCGCATGAATGTCTCATGGCGCATAATTTTTGGCACCTATTGCACAGAATGTCACATCAGTTTTGCCTTTGTCACATTTGTTTGACAAAGATTCACACATCATGACCAGTTGACTGGTGATACACATACAAAGGATCATTTGGTTATGTCTGTTTCATGAAAAATGGAATCCACTACTAAAATGCGACATCAAATTACAAATAAGTGTGAGTGAAGAATTCAAACATGTCACAAAATGTCAGACAGAGTTTAATGCATTTGTTTATGTTCATTTTGTCACATTGTCACAAAATTTTCAAAACGTCACAGAATGTCACAGATTTTTGGACAATTAAATTTTGTCACAAAATGTCACCATGTCACGTATGCAGCATTCTCTGGATTTCATAAATACCAGAAAGATTTGAATTTTTTACTGTACTCCTAATCAAATTTGATCCAGAATAGACTTTCCCATCATTTTCAGTGACTAAGATTTACAAGATAAATTAAAAAAAAATTACATTAAGATTTTGAGCTGTTCCTCCAGTCATGCATCACAATATTCCCATGAACAGGGTCGGAAAAACCACTCGCCTGCTCGTCATAGATGAGCAAAAAAAAAAAAAAAAAAAAATGACGAGTAGAAATATTAAAATATACTGTGGTGCTCACCACATTTATTTGGGCCATGACGAGTGGAAATCTTGTTTTGGCATTCATAACAATTTTTTCCAAACAATCCAAAGTGCATTTTGATTTTATTTCTTTTTAAACCAATTTCTAGGACCTTCTTTGTTTTATTGTGCGTGTGAGATGTCTTGCTATGTTTTTAAGTACAGTACGTACGGTCATGAATTCAGGCTCAGGAAAAGAGCAACACAGACAGAGGCATACTAGTTATGCTAAATTTTTCAAATTTCAGTTGAAACTGTTGGCGAAAAAATACTTGGTGAGTGGAAATACTGGTTTTACCGAATTTAATCGCGAAGTTGTATAAATAATTGGTGAGTGATTTTTGTGTATTTTTCCAACCCTGCCTATCAATAAAAATAAATAAAAATTGATCAACATTTGATCACCCATAACTCAAAAACTAAATGAGTGCTTTTTCCAAATTCCAAAATTGATCAGCTCAGATTTTAATACTCTTTTAACCAATATAGAAATTCCTACATGGCCATAGGCCTTTACCATTCAAGATGTCTAAACTGGAACAAGACATTAAAGTATATCAAAGTAGCAGCCTGATAAATAGGGTAAAAAAAGTGACAGTGAATTTCAAAGGGCAGCGGTGAAACTCTTAAAAGTATCCTGTGGAAGTTCGAACAATCCAGAGTGGAAAATGTGAACCTCCCATATGTTTTAGTGCATGTTCGAGCAACGTTACGCTACAAATTCCCCTAATTTTAGGGTATTTTGAGTACCGTATTTATCGGGTTGCTCCCGGAATGTCATATTTCTGTTTGTACCTGTGTCCTTTATCATAAAAGATGGACATGTGTGACCACTGAACTGACCTTTTCAAAATTAACCAAGTACAGTTGCCAAAAAAAAAAAATGGAGTTTAAAGGAATATTCCCATGAATTTGCATGTATATGACAGAGGACTATTAAAGAAACACATTGGTGAACAAATCATGTTGATATCTTATTCCGTTAAGGAGTCATTGCATTTCAAGGATTTCAGCAGTGTGATAAAAAGTGACCTGGCAGTGAAAAATGTGATCTTTAATCAATTCCGTTTTTCGTAACTAACACGCATTATCAAAAATCTCTGCCGTCATGGTGGAATAAGAGCATGTTTTACTGACGGGTCTGATGACAAAACTGATAAAAGAAATGCTAAGGAAGCAATGAACTTACCAGGACTAAGGGCCTCTGAAGATCGTCTGAGTGACAGCTCATAAACTCCGCCAACTTTGTTGCTATGGTGACAAGAAAATGATGGAATTAAATCAAACGGTAGGTTTCAATGGTCAAGAGGAGAAGTTTTTTGTTTCATGGCAAACTCTCATGAAAGAAACAAATTGGTTAAAATAAACATGGTGATATCTTATTCCAATGAGGGTTATTGTACTTCAAAGGTTTCACCAGTGTGTTGAAAAGTGACCTTCTCAGTGTGAAGTGTGATGTCATAATTGCAGATCCAAGGTAATTCATTATGATTTTCTATAAAATGAAAACATACTTTTCTTTCCCTTAAAGTGTAAGGTACATTAACAGATGGGTAAAGCATGTTCTTGTAAAGTTCATGTTATACAAAGTTCATGCTATACAAAGTTCATGCTATACAAAGTTCATGTTAAACAGAGTTCATGTTATACAAAGTTCATGTTATACAAAGTTCATGCTATACAAAGTTCATGTTAAACAGAGTTCATGTTATACAAAGTTCATGTTATACAAAGTTCATGTTATACCCCATTTCAATAATTAATAATAATGAAACAAAAAAATGCTTCAAATAATTTAGAAAAGGCATTTGATATTTAAAGAAATACATCAACAGTGAAATGGATCTGCAATAATATGACATCACAATGCTTGGTCAATTTTCAATCCACTGGTGATATCTCTGAAGTGCAATAACTCCTAAATGCAATAACATATCAACATGGTTTTTCCGCCAATTTGTTTCTTTAATAGTCTTCTATCATAAGTATCAAAAGAAGAAGGTAAATAATGAAAAGCAGACACCACACTGCATAATACAAAACCCTTGACTCCCACATATGTATACACTCATTTAGCATTAAAAGAAGTGTTTTCAACAATAAACCCATAGTGCTTTTGGAGCCATGCAGTAACTTACCTTTCGCATGGTTTGTATGCACTGAAAAGCGTCCTCAGGGAGCGTGCCGGGCTGGTACGAGCATCTCTGTCACACATAAACAGAGGAACATCTTTTGTGATGCAGGCTGACTGAGCACAATTGTCAAGCTTCAATAAGAGAACAAGTGGAAATGATTACATTTCTACCTAAAACACAAAATCAACGTTAATTGCTGTTTGCCATTATTTTTTCTTCATGCTAAAACAAACTGAGAGGGAAAAGAATTTACACACAAACATAGAGTTTTACACACAAACATATTCATTCATAGGATTATTCCACACACAAACGTAGAGTTCTACACACAAACGTATTCATTCATAGGATTATTTCACACACAAACGTAGAGTTCTACACACAAACGTATTCATTCATAGGATTATTTCACACACAAACGTAGAGTTCTACACACAAACATATTCATTCATAGGATTATTCCACACACAAACGTAGAGTTCTACACACACACATATTCATTGATAGGATTATTCCACATAGAAACATAGAGTTCTACAAACAAACATATTCATTCGTAGGACTATTCCACACACAAACGTAGAGTTCTACACACAAATGTATTCATTCATAGGATTATTCCAGTGGTTTACCATGAAAATAGCAAGTTTCATCAAAATCTTGTTATAATTGACCAGTTTGAATTACAAGGCCTTATACGTTATGAAAATTTCATTTAAATTTTGTGAGATCATAATAAGAAAACCTGTAAAAATCTTTATTTTCTTTCATTGTTTTTTGTCTTTCACAAACATTATCTGATTGGAAGCAGTTCAACACGACCAAGGGGTTTTAAATTTCCATCATAATAATTTCAAATATTTATTTCACATTGGAGTGACTTAATAATATTCTAATTTTCATAGATATCTGTACAATGAGGAAGGATTTTAAAGGATTAGTTTTTTTGTATATCTTATTCCGCAAAGAAGGTATCCAAGATTAATTAGTCCTAGCTGTTTTGTTTGTTTATAAATGACTGAGGTGGTAAGTACTGTAAAAGACTGTACCGCTGATCCTCATTTACTTAACAATTGATAATGCATTTTACAGAAAATTATTGTGACTTTTTAACTTATGGAACACTTACTTTTGTTCATTCAACTTTTACTCAGGTGGTAAATTATACTTACTATACAAGATTTGTTTTGACTACTTTCCTGTCATATGATTTTTTTGACTACTTTCCTGTCACACAATTTTTTGACTACTTTCCTGTTATATAATATTTTTTTGGACTACTTTCTTGTCATATGAATTTTTTGACTACTTTTTTGTCATATAATTTATTTGACTACTTTCCTGACATCATTTTTTTAGATTACTTTTCTGTCATATGATTTTTTTGACTACTTTCCTGTCATATGATTTTTTGACTACTTTCCTGTCATATTTTTTTGACTACTTTCCTGTCATATGATTTTTTGACTACTTTCCTGTCATATATTTTTTTTTTTTTATTAGATACTTTCCTGTCATATGATTTTATTTTAACTACTTTCCTGTCACATCCAATGTTTTTTAAATCACAATATCTCAATAACAGAACCAAAGGTTTTGTGGTTCCAATGCTTCTTTTTCATAAGCTGATTGATTTGCAAAATTTGTATTAACTGTCATGCCATTGCACATCATGAAATAATTGTTCCAGGATATTTATTCACAAATCACACCCACCATGCATGCAGATCAATACAAATGTTGACAACATTAGCATTTGCACAATAATTAAAAACATTACCATAGCAAGTATGAGGAAAAAATGGTTGCTAATTTATCCTATTTCAAGAATTTGTCAGTAAGCCCGCCTACTCATAAATATTCATGATATCACTACCACAACATTAGAACATATATACAGACCATGACTAATCTGTGTACAACATATGGCATAAATCAGATATACCTTATGAGATACAGTATGGTGTTTACATCATTTAGCACTTTCACATTAAGCCACGCCTACCATGCATATAAATGACATCTGGTGATAATATATGCATGTACACAATAACCAACAATAATATCATGTGCAATATGATGCAAAATAGACATACACTTGCTCATTTATCACTTTTTTTTACAATTTTCAGTCAAGCGCCGCTTACTTATCAATATGCATGACATCACCATCAAAAATAATAGGGCACATCTACAGACAATGGGCTATCGGTGTACCACATATGACATGAATCAAGTTTACCATTCTTGAGAAATTGAGCCCCGCCCACTATCCATATTGATAAATTCAATGTTTTTACATCATGAACATGTACACTGCACCAGCTAACATCATAATTATACCAAATATGAAAAGAAGAAAAAAGACTCATGCGGTTGTTGAATTATGAAAATTTTGAGATTTTTACACTAAGCTCCGCTTACTCATTAATATGCATGATATCACCATCAAAATCAATAGGTACATCTATGGACCATGAGCTATATGTGTTCCACATATAACATGAATCCAGTGTATTGTTCTTGAGATATCTCATTTACGAGCTGGCTGTTACAAAAACACACGTCATCATGACTGCATAGATTCCTGATGCTATCGCATCGGAACCAAAAATAAAGTAAAATACATAACAACTTTGAGGCAAGTGAGAATGTGACATCACAACTAAGCTGATGTCAGTTGTTCCTACACAAATGACACAACTTATAATTTGAATATCTCTGTTACAGTATAAGATGTTTATGTACTTTCTTTACCATTATGTTTCTGTTATATCAAATATCCTATTTTCTTCCTATTAAGCTCAAATTGTTGCTATCTGTCCTTAGATTATGAAGAAATATATCTATAGAGAGACAGATGAGAAAGTGAATCATGCGAAGAAAAATAAAGAATCCACTTTTGTACCTCCAGATAGGCAGAAAGAGTGAGGTACACGACCTCCCCATAGGGTGTGACTCTATTCAGCAGTACAGAGTTGTGTAGGGAGCTGTCCCAAGCTGCCTCAAACCGGAAGAATGTCCTGCAGAAGAAACAAATCAACAAAATTAGAAGAAATGAAGCTTACAAAGAAGCATGTAGCTCTGAAATGTCATCTAGACAATTCTTGTTCATATGACTTACATGGGTATGACTTAAGAAGGAGCAGGAGTGGGGTGAAGGGGATAGCTAAGAGACACAGCTTCCACCATTATTAATACTCCTTAATAAAAAACAGTGGTGGAAATTCTTTTAATTGATCAAGGGGAAAGGGGAGGGGGGAAGTTGCTCCTGGGCCATGGGCGAAGTCGCCCACAGGCCCTGTGCTCATGAAGTCTCAATGTGATGTGGTCTACGAGTGTGGCAATCATAGAATAAAAGAAGTCTTTAAACTGTTCAAAGGCTTAATTTTACTGAGCAAAATAAAAATGTTATTGCCTCAAAACCTGGACCTTTCAGCAAAAGTTCTGAAACCATTAGCAAAGTTTCTCAACCTTTTTACCTTTTGGGGGAGCCGTGGGGGTGGAGGGTGGTGGGAGGAGGGGGGGGGGAGTCAAACGGGGTCGACAAGTCTTATGAAATGAATTCTTATTCTCTCTTACCTCTCATCTCCTGGGTGTATGATGTAATTGGCCGGCAGCAGATTCAATGACAACACTGACAGTTCAGAGTCTGGCTCAGTCACTTCAATGGTGTTGCGGATTCGTCCTGCAGACAAGAACAAAATACATCAAAACATGGACTGAAAAAAGTTTTTCAGAACGTTTTTTTCTTCAAAATTAATTGTACTTTTCTTTCATTTTGTATCACTACAAGTTTGGTTTATATGGATGCTAAGACAATAAACTTTTTAATAAAAAAGTCAAAGTAACAAAAATATCGACATAAATATGCAATATGCAAATTTTAGGCAAAATTAGGGCAATTGTTTTACCTTGTATTTTTTCTTGTGAATAATGAAAATGTGAGGATTGTTTTACATATTTAGATTGTTTGTGAAATTTCCTTTCCAATGATATCAGTCTAAATGTTTATCTCAAAGCAAGACCTGCAAAAACAATGAAAATAAACAGAAAACAAAATCACCACTGTAATTACTCGTGAAAAACAATGTTGTGCATCTGGTGCAGTATTCGAACCCAGGTCATCAACGTGAACTCCCCCCTCCCCCCTGCACACCTAATCACTGTACTAAACTGGTATGTTTAGTGTGTGGGCTTGTTTTTATACTAAACTATCGGCACGAATGAAAAGGAGGTAGTTGCTTTTTTTGAGTTCAATCCAAAGCATGTGAATTGGTCTTTCTGACAGTATATTTCGCATAGGTGAGTTGTATCACGATCAGAGGCTTTGATTGTTGCCAAATTTTGGTCTAAAAAGGCTAAAAATCATGATATTTTTTTACAACTTTTGCCAAAAAATGATATTGATGATAGAGGCAGTGAAAATTCGACCGGAATTGGATGCATTGATGTCATTGTAAGTTAATCATGGGTTTTTAGACAAAAGCAAGGTCTGGAAGTATGGCAAGTAAGTCTTTGCAAAAAAAAAAAAAAAAAGGTTTTTGTTAAATTGTGTGCATTAAAAAATTTTCCTTTATTTCAACCCATCTTTTTTTCAAAACGTTTCAACATAATCCCCTTCAAAAAGTTACAATTTTTTGAAAAAGAAGTATTTGAGCTCTTTTAAATGATACCAGAATCTCTGCTGTGGGCCTACTTGACAAAGTAAGATAATTCTTTGAATAGTGCATGTCCAATCGGTCGTGTCAAGACCGCGTGGGAATTAAAGAGTTAATACATCGTTCTGAGCCAAGAAGGACTCATACAGGTCTGTGTTTATCACCTGTTTCATTGGTTGATGAGATTGCTTTACTCCTCCTGGTCGGGACTAGAGCTGTTATGATATGGGTAAATAAGAAATAGAATATCATGCACGAAAATGGTATATAGGGGTATATCACCATGGGAAAATGACTTGGGTTGTCAGCATGCAGATCTCAAACCAAAGAGCTAAGTTAAGGATCAAAGAATCAGATTTGCTGCAAATATTCAATTAAAATCTCATTCTTACCTACCGTAAAACTGATTTTCATACATAATACATACTGTATTTGACAAACTATATTAAGCACCCCTGCTCTAATAAGTGCCCAACCAACAATGTTTGATAGATGACATAACTTATTTGAAGACTCAAAATACTTTGTGCAACCTTCTTTGCTTATTTTGTGTCTGGCCCTCACACCGTTTTCTTGTGGTGTCATTGTGGGGCTAGTATAGAACTAGTTCACACACTGCAGTTTGAATACCACACTATACACAGCCCGAAGCATGGGCGCTTATAAGGAGGAAACTTAAGGCATATAAAGAGGTGCAATACTATTTTGTAAGCACCCCGGGCGCTTGAATACGGTAATAACATTTATATAGCACTATTTCCAATTCAACGTACAACGCTGTTACAGAAAAAATGTCTCAATGTAGAAAACAAAACAATATGATGTTACAACAGAAAATTCATAATTAGAAAATAAATGTGTCTTTAGGAGATTCTTGAAATTTGAATTTCAGCACCATTTGGAAAGACTGGTTTATGTACATAGGCTTGCTCCTTTAATCTGACTATTTTAGAGGCTATCTTTTATGCTTTTTAGGCTAATGCATAAAAAGACATTTTGAGGGAGATACACAGAAAAAGTTGAGACTCGGCTCCTATAATGAGGCTCAGTGGTTAAGGAGTCATGCTCGTATGTGCAATACCGGATTTGACTTGTACCAATATAGTATATTGTGAAGTACCAGTAAACGGAGTAAAACGCAGGTCCCTCTCTGGTTGTGGTCCGGCAAGAGACACAATGCAGCGCTCGTAGCGAGAGGCAAACCCGTACCTTTTGCATACAAGTATGACTCCTTAACCGCTGCGTAACCACACATTTGTAAGTATATTGGCCTCATTTTGTAAGTATATTGGCCTCACTGTGATCGTACTGTAGCTCTGGGGTGGAACCCAGATCATAGAAAGGTGGGAAACCCATGGAGGAGAATGGCTGAGAAGGAGAGAGAAGAGAGCAGGGTGGAGATTAAGGACTGATGTAGAAAGGAGAGCAGATAAAAGAAGTGAATGGAGAGATGATGTCTGGGCCTTGCAAAGAGAATTAAGGTAAGGTTGGCCACATGGTTCATCTACATACCAACAACCAGCTCCTTCACATCCTTCCATATAAGCTCCTCTGTTGCTTCGTGGATGATGGTGATGGCGAGACGCCGCTGTATGCCCTGGTGGAGGCAGAACACACCGTTACATGGAAGGTCATCCAGATGGTCAACATATGCTGGAAGGTATCTGCAGGAAAGAGACAGCGAATCCTTCATAAATCTTAAATAACTACAAATAAACATCAAGTATCCTGGCCCATGTTCCTGTAAGCCAACTCGCATGGCAGCTGGAGAACTTACCCAAGCAATTGGGTTCACTGAGCTTTGAGGCCCTGAAAAACGGCACTATATAAATTGAATGTGTTTAACAAATATTTAAAAGGTATTAACGTAAATTTAACAAATACAAAATTTTTTTTTCAACATTGAAACATTGAATAAAAATTTGTTTTATAAAAAAATCTGAGAAAGCACAAGGCATGCAAAATATTTGGCAGTATAATTTCTTTATTTTACTACTAGTTGGCATTAAACAATGATTTTTTCAATTTTTTCTTAAAATATCTGGGTTTATCTCAAATCTAGTAAATTGGTTGATATACTTAAAAAAACTATTTGATTGATTGTTCTTAATGGAAGGCCAGTCTAAGGATTATCTGCAACAAAGAGACAAAGATTCTATCTCATACTTTTTAAGATCTATGGAAATGTAGCACAAATTTGTGCTTAATTGGAATAAAATATGCTATAAACCATAAAAATATGCTATAAACCATAAAGATATGCCATCAACCATGAAGATTTGCTCTAAACCATGAAGATAGCAAAAAGAACATCATAATCGGATAAAAACTGACCATTTTAGAGCAATTGAATTTTAAGACCTTATCATAATAAATTATGCAAAATCTATTGTAATTTTGTGACATGGGCTTGTGAAGTGCATGTTAAAATTAAACACAAAAAAGTTTCCAAATAATTTAGAAAGAGGTAATTAATTTTCAAAGAAAAACACAACAATTTTCTTGGAAGTGCAATTATGACATCATTCTGTTGGATTAGACTTACTGAACCTGTCACTTTTTAACACAGGGTGGGAATCTGTGAAATGTGATTAACTCCCACAAAAAATAAGATATTAACATGATTTTTATCACCAATTTCTTTCTTGAATAGTTGTGTTTCATATAAATCATCGTCATTTCTCATCAGCCACTGCCCTAGAGCAGCAAGCTTGTTGGCATGGACTCTGTGCCAGATAAGGCTTTGCCCTCCTATCAGCCACTCTTCTAGAGCAGCAAGCTTGTTGGCATGGACACTGTGTCAGAGAAGGCCTTGCCCTCCTATCAGCCACTGTCCTTAAGCAGCAAGCTTGTTGGCATGGACACTGTGTCAGAGAAGGCCTTGCCCTCCTATCAGCCACTCTTCTAGAGCAGCAAGCTTGTTGGCATGGACACTGTGTCAGATAAGGCCTTGCCCTCCTATCAGCCACTGTCCTAGAGCAGCAAGCTTGTTGGCATGGACACTGTGTCAGAGAAGGCCTTGCCCTCCTATCAGCCACTGTCCTGGAGCAGCAAGCTTGTTGGCATGGACACTGTGCCAGATAAGGCCTTGCCCTCCTATCAGCCACTCTTCTAGAGCAGCAAGCTTGTTGGCATGAACACTGTGTCGATAAGGCCTTGCCCTTCTATCAGCCACTGTCCTAGAGCAGCAAGCTTGTTGGCATGAACACTGTGTCGATAAGGCCTTGCCCTTCTATCAGCCACTGTCCTAGAGCAGCAAGCTTGTTGGCATGGACACTGTGTCAGATAAGGCCTTGCCCTCATATCAGCCACTGTCCTAGAGCAGCAAGCTTGTTGGCATGGACACTGTGTCAGAGAAGGCCTTGCCCTCCTATCAGCCACTGTCCTAGAGCAGCAAGCTTGTTGGCATGGACACTGTGTCAGAGAAGGCCTTGCCCTCTTATCAGCCACTGTCCTAGAGCAGCAAGCTTGTTGGCATGGACACTGTGTCAGAGAAGGCCTTGCCCTCCTATCAGCCACTGTCCTAGAGCAGCAAGCTTGTTGGCATGGACACTGTGTCAGAGAAGGCCTTGCCCTCCTATCAGCCACTGTCCTGGAGCAGCAAGCTTGTTGGCATGGACACTGTGTCAGAGAAGGCCTTGCCCTCCTATCAGCCACTGTCCTGGAGCAGCAAGCTTGTTGGCATGGACACTGTGTCAGAGAAGGCCTTGCCCTCCTATCAGCCACTGCCCTAGAGCAGCAAGCTTGTTGGCATGGACACTGTGCCAGATAAGGCTTTGCCCTCCTATCAGCCACTGTCCTAGAGCAGCAAGCTTGTTGGCATGGACACTGTGTCAGATAAGGCCTTGCCCTCCTATCAGCCACTGTCCTTAAGCAGCAAGCTTGTTGGCATGGACACTGTGCCAGATAAGGCTTTGCCCTCCTATCAGCCACTGTCCTTAAGCAGCAAGCTTGTTGGCATGGACACTGTGTCAGAGAAGGCCTTGCCCTCCTATCAGCCACTGTCCTGGAGCAGCAAGCTTGTTGGCATGGACACTGTGTCAGAGAAGGCCTTGCCCTCCTATCAGCCACTGTCCTAGAGCAGCAAGCTTGTTGGCATGGACACTGTGTCAGAGAAGGCCTTGCCCTCCTATCAGCCACTGTCCTGGAGCAGCAAGCTTGTTGGCATGGACACTGTGTCAGAGAAGGCCTTGCCCTCCTATCAGCCATTGTCCTGGAGCAGCAAGCTTGTTGGCATGGACACTGTGTCAGAGAAGGCCTTGCCCTTCTATCAGCCACTGTCCTGGAGCAGCAAGCTTGTTGGCATGGACACTGTGTCAGAGAAGGCCTTGCCCTCTTATCAGCCACTGTCCTAGAGCAGCAAGCTTGTTGGCATGGACACTGTGTCAGAGAAGGCCTTGCCCTCCTATCAGCCACTGTCCTAGAGCAGCAAGCTTGTTGGCATGGACACTGTGTCAGAGAAGGCCTTGCCCTCCTATCAGCCACTGTCCTGGAGCAGCAAGCTTGTTGGCATGGACACTGTGTCAGAGAAGGCCTTGCCCTCCTATCAGCCACTGTCCTGGAGCAGCAAGCTTGTTGGCATGGACACTGTGTGCCAGAGAAGGCCTTGCCCTCCTATCAGCCACTGTCCTAGAGCAGCAAGCTTGTTGGCATGGACACTGTGTCAGATAAGGCCTTGCCCTTCTATCAGCCACTGTCCTGGAGCAGCAAGCTTGTTGGCATGGACACTGTGCCAGATAAGGCTTTGCCCTCCTATCAGCCACTGTCCTAGAGCAGCAAGCTTGTTGGCATGGACACTGTGTCAGATAAGGCCTTGCCCTCCTATCAGCCACTGTCCTGGAGCAGCAAGCTTGTTGGCATGGACACTGTGCCAGATAAGGCTTTGCCCTCCTATCAGCCACTGTCCTAGAGCAGCAAGCTTGTTGGCATGGACACTGTGTCAGATAAGGCCTATCAGCCACTGTCCTGGAGCAGCAAGCTTGTTGGCATGGACACTGTGCCACTGCCCTCCTATCAGCCACTGTCCTAGAGCAGCAAGCTTGTTGGCATGGACACTGTGTCAGATAAGGCCTTGCCCCCTATCAGCCACTGTCCTAGAGCAGCAAGCTTGTTGGCATGGACACTGTGTCAGATAAGGCCTTGCCCTCCTATCAGCCACTGTCCTTAAGCAGCAAGCTTGTTGGCATGGACACTGTGCCAGATAAGGCTTTGCCCTCCTATCAGCCACTCTTCTAGAGCAGCAAGCTTGTTGGCATGGACACTGTGTCAGATAAGGCCTTGCCCTTCTATCAGCCACTGTCCTAGAGCAGCAAGCTTGTTGGCATGGACACTGTGTCAGAGAAGGCCTTGCCCTCCTATCAGCCACTGTCCTAGAGCAGCAAGCTTGTTGGCATGGACACTGTGTCAGATAAGGCCTTGCCCTCCTATCAGCCACTGTCCTAGAGCAGCAAGCTTGTTGGCATGGACACTGTGTCAGAGAAGGCCTTGCCCTCTTATCAGCCACTGTCCTAGTGCAGCAAGCTTGTTGGCATGGACACTGTGTCAGATAAGGCCTTGCCCTTCTATCAGCCACTGTCCTGGAGCAGCAAGCTTGTTGGCATGAACACTGTGTCGATAAGGCCTTGCCCTTCTATTAGCCACTGTCCTAGAGCAGCAAGCTTGTTGGCATGGACACTGTGTCAGATAAGACCTTGCCCTCATATCAGCCGCTGTTCTAGAGCAGCAGGCTTGTTGGCATGGACACTGTGTCAGATAAGGCCTTGCCCTCCTGATGTGTGGGTTCCTCTCAGGTGCCAGGGGATCTACCAGTCATCCCTGTGCCAGATGGATTGATAGCTTATAACAACATGGGAGTGGGTAACTGCATCAGATCTGGCTGCAGCAGCATGATGACATGTAATGACCAACACAGCTCACCATTATTCAAAATTTGAATGAGTGTCAACGAGTCACTAGACTTATGAGATGAATTAATGAATGAATGAATGAATGAATGAATGAATGAATGGAATGAAAGAAAGGAATGACAAATATCATGGGAATATTCCTTTAATGCAAAATTGTACTCACTCTCCAGATGGTGCAAGCTCACAGATTTCAAACCAGATCAGGAGATCATGTTTGGAATGCAGATGACTGGTGCTCGGTGTGTTCACCAACCCAAGCTTTGGTGATGGAACTAAATCATGAGATAAAAGAAGAATAAACTAGATCATGAAAAAAAACAATAATAAACTAGAACTTAAAATAGAAAAAAAAAAAAATAGATCATGAATTCAAAAAATAATCAGCTAGATTATGAAATAGAAAAATAATAAACTAGATCATGAAATAGAAAAATAATAAATTAGATTATGAAATAGAAAAATAAATAAGTTATATTATAAAATAGAAAAATAATAAACTAGATCCTGAATTTAAAAAATAATAAATTAAAGATTATGAAATAGAAATCTAATAAACTAGATCATGATATAGAAAATAATAAACTAGATCACGAAATAGAAAAAGATTAAAATAAATAATGAAATAGAAAAATAATAAACTATATTATGAAATAGAAAATTAATAAACTCGATCCTGAATTAAAAAAATCAACTAGATTATGAAATAGAAAAATGATAAACTAGATTATAAAATTGAAAATAATAAATAATTATAAAATAGAAAAATAATCAACTAGATTTTAAAATAGAAAAATAATCAACTAGAACATGAAATAGAAAAATAATAAACTAGATTCTGAAATAGAAAAAAAAAACTAGATCATGAAATAGAAAAATAATAAACTAAATAAACTAGATCTTGAATATGAAAAACAATAAACAAGATCATGACATAGAAAATAATAAACTAGATCATAAAATACAAAAATAATAAAATAGATCATGCAATGGAAAAGAATAATAAGATTTAGTCCAATACAGGTACTCACATTATTACATAAAATTGTAATATTATTGTACCACAGATCTATGACAATTGATCAATCAAAGAGGATGCAAAATAACATGCTGAAAAGTTACCCTTCAAGCCTACCCGCACCCGACACCTCAGGTATGACAATTACCAACCCGACTTCCTGTTCAGTGTATTGTAGTTCCACTCAAAACAATGATTGTTATATCTGCCATTCCCATGCACACCACAGCTAAGTAGCCCAAGGTTATTTGTGTGCATAAGATTATAACAAGAGAGCCAGTGCTGAATAATTAAGACACTTTTATTGTGATTGAAATCAATCATCCATGTTAGGCGTCTTAGTGGTAAAAGTTTGTTTCCAAACTGGTGATAAAATAGCTGTGTATCATATGCCTGAGGGGTGATTTGTGCATTAACCTGTGAATGATTGACAGACAATTTCTCCTTAAGAAAAGATATTGCTTCATGAAGGCTTCTTGGAGTATGGAATTCCAGTCCAATCTTACACTTTATGATTTCATTGTTTTGTTAGGCAATTATGGGCCATTCAAATGGGAAGGGGGGGAGGCTTCTTGGGGAAGAATTCCAGGGTGGGATCTTACACTTTATGATTTCATTGTTTTGTTAGGGGATGAAAGGGGGATTCAAATGGGAAGATGAAAGGGGGGATGAAAGGGGGATGAAAGGGGATGAAAGAAGGGATGAAAGGGGGATGAAAGGGGGATGAACGGGGGGATGAAAGGGGGATGAAAGGGGGATGAAAGGAGGGATGAAAGGGGGATGAAAGGGGGATGAAAGGGAGGCGATGAAAGGGGATGAAAGGGGGATGAAGGGGGAGGGATGAAAGGGGGATGAAAGGGGGATGAAAGGGAGGGATGAAAGGGGATGAAAGGGGGATGAAAGGGGGGATGAAAGGAGGGATGAAAGGGGGATGAAAGGGGGATGAAAGGGGGATGAAAGGGGATGAAAGGGGGATGAAAGGGGGATGAAAGGGAGGGATGAAAGGGGGATGAAAGGGGGATGAAAGGAGGGATGGAAGGGGATGGAAGGGGGATGAAAGGGGGTTGAAAGGGAGGGATGAAAGGGGATGAAAGGAGGAAAGGGGATGAAAGGGGGATGAAAGGGGGATGAAAGGGGGATGAAAGGGGATGAAAGGGGATGAAAGGGGGATGAAAGGGGGATGAAAGGGGGGATGAAAGGGGGGGGATGAAAGGGGGATGAAAGGGGGATGAAAGGGAGGGATGAAAGGGGGATGAAAGGGGGATGAAAGGGAGGGATGGAAGGGGGATGGAAGGGGATGAAAGGGGGATGAAAGGGGGATGAAAGGGGGATGAAAGGGGGGATGAAAGGGGGGGATGAAAGGGGGATGAAAGGGGATGAAAGGGGGATGAAAGGGGGATGAAAGGGGGGATGAAAGGGGGGATGAAAGAAGGGTGGGGGTGGTATGAATTACTGCTGGCCTGAAATATTTTCGAAAATTTTGTACAAATAGCAACCTATTAGTTTTTGGAGGCTAAATTTAACTGCATAACAAAAATGAATAAAATAATATCGCCTCAAATTCTGAACCTTTTAGCATCTTTTCTGGACTTATGAACATGAATTTACTTTTTTCTCCACAGGGTTGAATGACCCCTTGGCTACATGAGAACAGAATAAGTGTGGGGCTGTGAGGGGGTGGCATATTAATGTACTGTATGTTCATTGTCATTAATCAAATCTTTCTCCTCAAAATGTAAATGAATTACAAATGAGATACATCATCTATGAAGCTCACCTGGTCTAGCTAGTGGCAAGGTTGGTGGAAAGCTTCTCTTTGATGGTCGAACTCTACAAAAAGAAAAATACAAGAGAAATATTCAAGAGTAATTACTTATAGTTTGTACATTGAAAATAAAATCTAGGGTGGTTTATTAACGGGTAATTCACTAAATGATAAACTTCTTTGGTTACCAGTTAACCAATGTATAATAACCGGCAACCTGTGAAATTATTACACTAAACATGCATGTAGGCTACAATGCAAAATGCCATGTAAATTTGTACCTCACTCCATGCAAGTTACGCTGTAGAAATGAATGCCAGAATCACCCAGAAATATCATAATTCATGTTAATTGGGAAAAATAATACTTACTAATTCTAGCATCTAGATTATTATTATTTTTTAATATCTTTTTTACCTGGAAATATAGCTGATTCTTTTGTCATTTGTAACCCTTGATCTGTCGGTTAACAATCTATTTACATGGATGCTCCCCTGTTGCTCTTCTTTATACAAACGTTAGGCAATCAAAGGGTATCAGAGAATTAGCTATAATCTCAGGAATATTACACGAAGCTTGGATAGAAATTCTTGAAATGAAATCGATGAACGCTTTATAGTTTTAGAACAAGGTGTGATTATTGTCATATTTTCAATTTTTAGGTGATCAAATTGTTTGTAACATATTAAGTTACAATTTTTGGATAGCAATTCTAGATAAACGTACCTTGTGTTTTGCTGGCTCTGTGTGTGTAGAGGATGTGCCTGGTAATGACCAAAGACTTCAAACACGATGGGAGATGTATGGATGTAGTGAAGGAATGCTTTCGTCACCGTCACTGATATCTGAAAACATGAAACAACAAACCTAGTAGTTGCGATTGTCTCTAACAAATACATACTTTAAAACATTGATTTGAAAAAATCCCAATTCAACTTAATTTCTTCCATTAAATTGAAATAACCCCAATTCAACTTAATTTCTTCCATTGAATTGAAATAACCCAATTCAACTTAATTTCTTCCATTAAATTAAAATAACCCCAATTTAACTTAATTTCTTCCATTGATTTGAAATAACCCCAATTTAACTTAATTTCTTCCACTGAATTGAAATAACTCCAGTTTAACTTAATTTCTCCCATTGATTTGAAATAAACCCAATTCAACTTATTTCTTCCATTGAATTATAATAACCCCAATTTAACTAAATTTCTTCCATTAAATTATAATAACCCCAATTTGTCTGAATTTCTTCCATTAAATTGAAATAATCCCAATTCAACTTAATTTCTTTAATTGAATTGAAATAACCTCAATTCAACTTAATTTCTTCCATTGAATTGAAATAACCCCAATTCAACTTAATTTCTTCCATTGATTTGAAATAAACCCAATTCAACTTATTTCTTCCATTGAATTGAAATAACCCAGTTTAACTTAATTTTTCCATTGAATTGAAATAACCCCAATTCAACTTAATTTCTTCCATTGAATTAAAATAACCCCAATTCAACTTAATTTCTTCCATTAAATTGAAATAATCCCAATTCAACTTAATTTTTTCCATTGAATTGAAATAACCCCAATTCAACTTAATTTCTTCCATTGAATTAAAATAAATCCAGTTCAACTTAATTTCTTCCATTGAAATGAAATAATTTTTCCCATTGATTTAATTCAACTTAATTTCTTCCATTGAATTGAAATAACCCAATTCAAGTTAATTTCTTCCATTGATTTGAAATAACCCCAATTTAATTTCTTCCATTAATTTTCAATTTTAACATTGAATTGAAATAATTTCTTCCATTGAATTGAATTTACTTAATTTCTTCCAATTTCTTAATTTCTTCCACTGAATTGAAATAACTCCAATTTAACTTAATTTCTTCCATTGTAAAAAAAAAAAATACAGTATATATGATGCTTACATTCAATGAAAACTTGCAATTCTTTAGATCACTGTAATCACATACTTCATTAAATGATTTGATGAGAAACCTCACATCATTAACATACCACATATCACTGTGATGCATTATACCTGATGTCAAGTGTTTCGGATAATTTCTTTGTTGGGTCTGATTGAGTTAATTTCTTGTTGAGTGGGAGTTAATTGTTTGCTAGATTGAAGTTAATTTCTTGTTGGTTTGGAGTTATTTCTTTGATTGGGTTGCAGTTAATGTTGTTGGTTTGAAGTTTTTTCTTTGATTGGGTTGCAGTTGATGTTGTTGGTTTGGAGTTTTTTTTTTTTCAGTTAATTTGTTGGTTTGGAGTTAATTTGTTTGTTGGTTACAGTAAAGTTTTGGTTTGATTGGGTTGCAGTTGATGTTGTTGGTTTGGAGTTTTTCTTTGATTGGGTTGCAGTTGATGTTGTTGGTTTGGAGTTTTTTCTTTGGTTGGGTTGCAGTTAATGTTGTTGGTTTGAAGTTATTTCTTTGGTTGGGTTGCAGTTAATGTTGTTAATTTGGAGTTATTTCTTTGGTTGGGTTGCAGTTAATGTTGTTGGTTTGGAGTTATTTCTTTGATTGGGATGCAGTTAATGTTGTTGGTTTGGAGTTATTTCTTTGGTTAAGTTACAGTTAATGTTGTTGGTTTAGTTGATGCTTGTTGATTTGTTGGTTATTTTCTTTGGTTGGGTTGCAGTTAATGTTGTTGGTTTGGAGTTATTTCTTTGTTAGGTGGAGTTGCAAATCTTTGAATGGAATTTACATTGCATGTAGAGCACTTTAGTTCCTTCTGGCAGAAAACTATTTTGCTGGTTTACACAAGTGAACCTTAAATTCCAAGCAGACAAGTTTGAACTATCAAGTGATATATGACTACCATACTGAAAGACATGTACAACACATCTCTGTACAAAGTATATCTGCTAGAGAGTTAGTTTGTAGTCAACAAAAATACATCACAACTACAAAACAGGATTACTTTATCATTCAAAATGATGAAAACTAGCAAACATGACCATGAAAGGTATGAAACAATTATCAATGAACAGTTTAATATATTGAAGTATGGACTTTCCTTTTCATTATTTATAATTAATTAAAATTGTACTACTTTCAACATCATTGTGTGGCGTTTCTGGGATGGGAGTTAGTGAGGGACAAGACAGTTATCCCTCACCCAACATTACTTTTAAACAACATTTTTTTTAACATCTTCTTTCAGAAATTCAAAAAAAAAAAGAAATACCCAAATTTGGGCCAAGAATATATGAAGTACAACTTCCAACCTTGCATGTACCAATATGTAAATGTTCTTTAAAAACCATTATAGAAAAGGTTCACTTTGTTTGAATTCCCCTCTCCCCTACACCAGAAGCATAGGAAGCGAGGGAAATTTCAAAAAATGAAGGAGATTTTCCAAAAATAAAGAAAATTTCCTAGAATATTGAAGGGGATCCCTAATTAGCAGCAACTTTTAATTGAATCTTAACCCTTACACTACCAGGGCTTTGAAAAAAGCAAACCCAATTTTCGTAACTTTTTTTTCATATGCATTTTTGACAACTTTCCTTTCATTACAAGTTTGGTTGGAATAGAGGCTAGATATGTATGTTTTGAGTAATTAAAACCAATTTAGGAAATATGAGACAAAAATATGCAAATTAAGCAATTTTCGGCTAAATTTGGTCAACAAATGGTCAATCTTTGCAGAAGTATAACTTCTTGACAATATTGAAAACAGAGATTTGTGTTACATATTTAGATTCTTTATGAATTTTTTTTTCCAATAATACTAAACTATAAATTTTAGAAAGAAAGGAAAGATGAAAAAACATCAAAAATGATTATAGTCAAAAGACCCCTGAAAGCTGCAGCAGAAAAATAGTTATACAGTAGTCATGGTGAGTCTCGAACCTTGAGCGCCCGCGTGCTAGCTGTGTACATTTCCTCCGCCCCACGTAGTTGTTCAAATTGGAGAGGTGACATATAATTCTTATAGGAAAGGTTTTAATTAGAAGGGGTATGCCTTTATTTATATGTCAAATGAAAGGAAATTTGAAGCACTTTCAAATGGCGGTTCGACAAAGCATGTGCGATGTATGGTTTGGGTACACATTTTTTTTAAGGAAAAACAAAATTAGGTGAGAAATGGCAGAAATTCATGAAATGTTGAAGAAATTTCTCCAGAACAAAAGATTGCAGGTAGGGATTATACAAATTAGACCAAAAACCAATACTATCATGTCTTAGGACTTGCATGTCTAATTTTAAAGCAAAAATGTGATCTTGAAGTTATTGTAAGATTTGAAAGGAAAAAAACAACATTTTTTGTAAAGTTCTTAGTAATTTTTGAGTTTTACCCATTTTTAATGTACTTTTTCTCAAAATTCTGTAATATGACCCCTATAAAAAAGTTACATTTTGTGAAAGAAATATCCGAGTACTTTAAAATAATATTAAGATTACTCCTATAGGACTGTGGTTAAGTCCAAATTTTATTTTTAGAAAAAGGTGGTTTACAAACGGTGATACTATCACCACGTGGTAGAGTAAGGGTTAATTTACCCATGCAATTTTTCCACTAGTGTGTCAGTGGGATTAACTTACATTTTTGCCCCCCCTTCCTATGCCCCTGCCTTATACCCACTATAATTTTGGCCTACAGTAGGTACAACCTTTCTTATCTAGTGGGTAGGATCACTTCGTAATTTGGTCAATTTCTTCAAAATATTATCAAATATTATAATATAAATGGAATAATGAAATTGGAATTTTGTTCCATGTGCAAATATTTGAAACTTGTTATCAAATTAAAAAGCACATGAAAAGAAAATAATACTTCAAAATATTCCAAATCTTTCAAAGTTTAAGTTTGTGACTATGTTGAAATTGATTAATACCTGTGAAAAATATGACGCAAAGGGAACAATTGGAATCCTCTTTATAAGCAAATATTTCAAACTTTTTAACAAATAATTACTTGAATAAAAAAATCTTTACAAAGATTAACAATCTTTAAAAGTTACATTTTTCTTTTGAAAATTCTGCTTAAAAAAATAATTTTCCATACTCAAAATTCAGGAAGAGTAATGCAGTATGATAAACACTACAGAACAGTGGCGTATTCAGCTTCTGGTGCCACGGAAGGAGAAGGGGGGGGGGAGGGGGGGCAAATGGTACAATATTCTTACAAAAATTTGATAGGGGAAAATTCACAACCAAATTGTGGTGATCATCAAAGTTGGGAAAAATTATATAGTAATTGCCCGCATATGTTTTCATGGGTGTAGTTGAGAGGGGGGATAAGGGAAGGTGGGGGGTGGGGTAACAACAAGGTGGGGGTATCGACAGGGTCGTATGATCCCCAAAAAAGTAAAATGGTAAAATGGTCCAGAAAATACTGAAAGGTTCAAATATTTCCCTCGGTGACCCCCAATCTGAAAGGCTGGCTACACCCCTGGTTTTGGTTATTGCATACTGGTATATCCAACTACTTACATTTTACTTACAGAATTTCATAAGGGGAGGGGGGGTCTAAACCCCCCTCTAAATATGTAACTGCTACAGAACTAAGTAAACAAAGGGTTACTGAAAGAAAACATGAACAAATTGTACTTCTGAGGCACAAATTAGGATTTCAAACATAAATTCACTTAGATTACATGCATAGATTTACACTTGGATAACAAGAATATATCAACACTTAGATCACAAACATAGGTTGAACACTTAGCTTACAGACGAATACCACATACACGGAATTTGCATAAAGAAAACAAATGAGAAAAAGTAACCCAAAATGCATCTAGATGATTTAAGAGCACCAACTCTGTATACATCAGCCCAGGGGAAACAATTGTTAGGAGTTTTACTCTCAAAGTTGGACTATTTTGTTATTCGTGAGCTATGGAAGCTGTCAATTGTACATTCGTCTTCATTCACTGTAAGGGCCAATCCCTAAATAGAGCCAAGTGAAAGAGAATGAATATTTATGAGCTTTAATTATGGACTTTTAAAATCCCTCCTGGACTTAGCATAAAATATGTTGTGTGGTCAGTGCACACATGGTGTAGCTATGGACTGTTCTGTTACAGTAAACATTTTAAATTATTTTGAATACGAATGTGAATCAAATATCACCATAATCATCGGAAGTAACAACATACTTTAATTTTTTCTCTTCAGGAAATAATATATGGCAATTTTGATTAAACTTAATGGGTTTGTTTGATGTTGGTAGTCATGTTCAGACTGTAGTATATACCACTAAGCATGATAAACATGATGTCATGGCAAGCCCATTGTTAAGCATGATGTCATGGCAGCCCCATTGGTAAGCATGATGTCATGGCAACCCCATTGATAAGCATGATGTCATGGCAACCCCATTGATAAGCATGATGTCATGGCAAGCCCATTGTTAAGCATGATGTCATGGCAAGCCCATTGATAAGCATGATGTCATGGCAGCCCCATTGGTAAGCATGATGTCATGGCAGCCCCATTGATAAGCATGATATCATGGTGCATGTACGATGCATAAAATATCTCCAAAACTTAGGTATTTTAAAATACTTTATAAATAGAGTTTCTCCCAGGACTGTCTAAAGAAAAATCTCTGCCGTAAAAGAGGGAGTACTTCCACAATGTTTTTAATAAAGGAGGCAACACACAGCATCTGCGACAAGACACTTACATTTTGAACAAAGTAAATTCCGAGAGCCCTTGAAGAGTGTGTATATGGGCCAGCGTTTTCCACAGATGGCGTGACAAAAGCCTCATGGCCATGCAGTAAACTGGAAAGGAACAGAAATATCTAATTTTTTGACATCAAAAGCTATTTTTTTGTTTTTTTGGCCAAAAGTAAAACAAAAATACAACTTTTTCACTAACTGCATTTTACTGGACATCATTATGGGACAAAAGAAACAAAATACAAAGAAAAAACTCATTCAATTACCAAAAGCTGTTTTTATGAGTAAATTTAAAATAGATTTTCTTATTTTTCTGAAAATAAACTTTTAACCTAATCTGACAGCAGGTGCTAATAAAGGAATGTTCCATGAATTTACATTTATATGGTAGAGGACAATTAAAAAAATAAATTAGTGGAAAAAACAAAAACATGTTGACATCTTGTTCCGAGTTATTGTATTTCAAAGATTACACCAGGGTGTTTATAAGTGACCTTGCAGTGTACAATGTGATGTCATAAGAGCAGATCCAAGAGATTTCTTGATTTATTTCAATAAAATCAAACTTGATTATTCTTTCATTTAGAGTACATTTGCAAGGTATAAAGTGTATATTATACCCCATCTCATAAATTAAACAAGAAAAGTTTCCAATAATTTATAAAATAGCAATTAATTATCAATTTTGATCTGCAATGACATCACACTTTCCTTTGCACTTTTCAACACACTTAAGAAATCCTGAAATGCAATAACTTCTAAACAGAGTGATATATCAACATGGTTTTTTACCATTTTCTTTCATTAATAGCCTCTCCCATATATATGAAAATTCTTGGGAATATTCCTTAAATATTTAGAAACTGCTTAGAGTAGTCAAAGTATGACATCAACCATTTTAAGCAATCCTGATTCAACATGTAAATTGCAATATTTTGTCTTCAATGATGAATTTATGTAAGATTTGATTTCAAAAGAAACATTTAAATTTCAAGTATTTTGGTAGATTTTGAGATTTGTAGATTTGAATTCTCACGATGTCACCTGGAAATAAACAAGAGAGGGAAAAAGTCTGGTCAACCATAATGATGTCCAACGATGCAATACACATATCAATGGCATGCAAACTTAAAAATTAACTAAAAAGCAAAATAACGGAAGAAATTATTGGACAAAAAATTTCAAAAAATATTGTTGCCGCTAACAAGGTGCATCTGGTTTGATGGTGGTTATCGCAACACGAAAGGAGACAGCAATAGGAACGAAACACGTGGCTTCAAGCACGGCAGGCAAGGACCGTCTCCTCACTTGCTCAGCCAAACTTACATTTTGAACGTGGTAGAAGCCAAGAGGCGGACCTCCAACCGTATTCTTCAGCGGTTCTGTAGAGAATGCTTCATCATGACGATGCATGAAACTTATGGGAGAGAAATCATGGGGTTAAAAATACATGGCGATGTATGAAAATCACAGGACCAATTTGGTAATTTTGATAAAAAAATTGTCATGAAGTATTTATAAGTCTTGGAGAAAACTTTGTGAGCAGTCGTAGTCACAACACTTTGACGGAGAACATCTTCCTTTCAATGACAGAGATGTTATAAACTTATATCCTAGCTACCCCAAACTAAGAAAAGCTAAAAACCTGAAAGACAACTCCTTCAATATCAATGCACTTATTTCCCTCTGTGCATCGCGACTTTCACAACTAAAATTTTCTCTTACTCTAAAAGGTTTTTTTAACATTTAAAGATGCATGGTTTCAAGCTCTTTTCACTTGAAAATCAAACAAGATGTTTTCACGTACTCGTATTCCTTTAATTTATTTCAAGGAAATAAAGGAAAGTTTGATTTCAACTGAATCCAAAACTGATACCTACAGAATAAGCTAAACAAATCAAGGATTTGTTTCTGTCATGAAACTTGTTCAAACTGTACATCAAATATACTTTCTCCTACAAATCTTTACACATCTAATAAATTAGTCCCAAATCTAATCAATACAAAAAATAACCCAAATTATATAGCATTGTCAGATTATGTAAGAACCTCTCTCCTATGCATTGTAGTGGGTTAAATCCTTGTGAGCCACTAAAGACTCATTTAGGCCTATCCCTTGTTTCCCTTGTATCCCTTGTTTAGGCCTATCCCTTGTTTCCATGGTGTAAGAGGATGGCAGTACATGACTACCACTGGATGGGGCATCAGTCCATGGCAGGTCAACTCCCCAGCAGGCTGGTACTCATTACAGCTGAGTCGGCTGGAGCAATCAGAAATGAAGCGTCTTGCTCAAGAACAAAACGTGGTAATCAGAGTGAAAATGGACCCCAGGACCTTTGGAATACAAGTCAGATGCTCCATTGCTGAGCTACCCTGTTTCCTTATAAATAAGAAATACCGTATTCGACATATTAGGCATCCCTGAAGAGCCTACCAAACGTGTTTTGACAGATAATTAATTTATTTTATCAATTTGAAGAACTAAAATAAGTTTTGTTTCATTATTTGCTATTTTGCATCTGACGTTAATTATGTTGTGGTGGTGGGTATTGTGAGGCTAGTATTATAGAACCTGTTTACCCAATACAGGTGGAATGGCAAACTGCATGCAACCAGAGCATGGGTGCTTATCAGAAAGAAACTTTGGGCCCCAAAAGTGAGGGAATTCTATTTTTGTAAGCGCCCTTATTAGTGGAATACGGTAATCCTACATGATATAGCATTGTTAGGGCATAATATGACCTCTCTCCTATGCAATATGCATGATCCTAAAATAGCTGTAAAAGTAAGGTTAACAGAAGAGAGAGACAAAAACTTACTTGAATTGGCAGAAGATGTCTGAATACTCAGATGAAATTCCTGATGCCTGTAGGACAGTGACGCGGAACGTGAACGTGGCGCCAATCTGGAGGTGTTCCCCGTACTTCATTTCAGAATTGCTAAATGTCTGTAGGGTATCAATGTCTGTTGTCGTCGCTTCCGTCTCTCGGGCGCATTCTTCAAGGTCTGCCATTCAAAGAAGAGGATTATTGTCAAATAAAAAAAACTATCAAATATGAATCGGCAATTTCTGGAAAATTAAAATACATACTATGTTTAATGTAATAAGCCCCCAAAGCACCCATGCACTCAACATGTCTTGACATATAGTGTAGCCCAAGATCACCAAATAATGAACGCTGTTTATGTGTATTTATGTTCCATACCTTTTTGGTATGCTATCCCTAATCCCTGTTAATACGGCGAGAAATAATTGTGGTAATAACAAATTTGCACTGTACGCGACTTCCTGGTCAACAGACCTCCGTGATGTAGTGGTTAGTGCTTTGTCCTCACATCCGCACGGCCCAGATTCGTATGTTGGTGGGTCTGCGACCAGTGAGTTCACAACTGGTTATCAAAGGGCATGGCCATCTTGATATAATGTCCAGCACTGGATGCTTTGGGAATGTTAAACCTTGCTTATGCTATGATAAATGATAACCAGGGGCTGATCGATTCAATGCTCCTAGGATTAAAATAGAGTTTCCCTCTTTACAGCCCCCTTGGATTTTCATCCATGTAAAAAGCCTGCTGGTAAAAACAAGTTTTACCTAAAAATATTTAGAAGTTTAATTGTCGAGCATTCCAAAGTTTCAATTTCTAAAGACTGTTTTTTTCTGCTCATAAACCTGAGTACAACAGTCCCAACAATGCTTTATTTCGTTCCTACCATGGAGCAAGTACTCATAATCATGTGGTTCCAACACATCAGGAACACAGAAATCAGAAGCAGAATTGGCATGAACCTCTGGCATCTCTTATCCTCCAAAAGTCACATCTGAGATGTTATGAGTATGGACACTCTTCAGAACTCTGCTGGAATGGAAACCAGAGTCTGTGGCAGGGAAGCAAAAGAGGGGAAGATGCAGGACCCGTTGGATGGATTGCGTGATGCTGACGTGGTGGGAAATAAAAAGAATTTGCAACCTATTGCTCAAAATCGAAAAGAATGGAGGCATGTGCTTGCACAGTTGACGTCGTAGATGCCATGTTACTAGAGTGAGTGAGTGAGTGTGTGAGTAATGGAGCAAGTTTTCTGTAACCAGCAAAAATTTCTACAGGAATTTATATACTGATCAAAATGGAAGCAAACTGCCCTGCTTTCAAAAAATCATACAACTGTTAAACACTTACTGCATTCAGAGTTTTCTCGTTGTCCCTCGACGATTCGCAAATTATCCTCTGACAAATCAGATCGAATCACATTTGATATTCCCACGGTGTTCCTTTTGAATTTTTTGTTGAAGTAATCTTCGTCGTTGAAGGTGATTTTGGCAGTCCCTGATTGGCGGACGCCTGATCCATACTCAACGATGGTTTCGTCATCCGTTACATGCTGAACTGCGATGCGGAGATAACCTTTGACATCGCCTCTATCATTGACGATGGCTACTCGATGGACGAGTGGGATGGGGGTGAAAAGGTTGCTCAAGTAGACGAAAGATCTGGGTAAAATTAACATAAACAAAAGTGCTGTGTAATACTATATGATGATGATCACGGGCGGCTGTAAGAGATTTTAGTTGGAGGGGCAAAGCAAATTAGGGGGGGGGGAGAATACGAACATACTTCAAATGATAATTAGCAATTTTTTTGGGGCAATGATGCATGATGTCATCTGTTTTGTCTGCAATAATTTTATTTCCACTTCAAAACAGCATAAAATCTGACTAGAGCAGTTTCCAAATTTTGACACGAAAACATCATTGGCATATCAAGTTATCCTTTAACATTGTTTGAGGATCAGATGCATTTCAAATGTGTGATGTACACAAATTTGTACCATTTCAAGATAACATTTTTTTATCCAATTTTGATAGAAATGCTTGCTACTTGTAGATAGACCTTTGAGAGGAAGAAGCTCTAATTGCTAGTTTTTAACTTTTATTAACCTAGGATTAATCTAAGCTGTGTAGGTCAGTCTAAGTTAGTGCTGTCACGATACATCCATTATCATAATGTGCCATTTTCACAGATAAAATGTATAACATGATGAAATAACCATCCTTATGAAGAATGGTCCATCAATCATTCATGGGTTTTGCACAAAGTCCTCTCAAGCATATAATGTATATTTTTTATTCAGACTCTGCCAAGGACTAATCTGATTCGCATCACTGAACAGTAGTTATGTAGCAAGCTACATAAGATGAATAACTTATTGTGTACAGTGTAACAGTAGCTGGTTGCTAACAAGTGAACTGTGAATAGACTATGAAGATGTTATCAGATAAGAAGGTATATATTACCCCTGTCTTGTGTACGGTGTAACAATAGCTGGATGCTAGTCAATGAAGTGTGAAGAGTCTCTTGGGGTAAATGGTGTGGATAAGCCCTGATTTTGAGACAATCGGGGTGTCGGGATGGAGGGGATCTAAGGGCCAAAAATTCTTAATGTTACACAAAACAAATAAAAAAATAAAAAATCAGAAACATTTCAAATGAATGAGATTTTAACAGAATATTTCCAGAAAATCATGATTCCTTTGGGCTTCCTTCAGATCTTAAAATTTAATGGAATTTTTTTAGCCCCGAACAGTTTTCAAAAAATAATAATCATAAGATATCGCAATATTTTTGCCCACGATAATCGATATCTGATTGATCAATATCGTGACAATCCTAGTCTAAGAGCAAATCACAGAAAAATCACAGTTACCTGCCAACCAATCTAAACCAAGGAAATCTGTCATAGAAAGGGTCACGGCAGGTCATGCTGTTTTCAAAGCCACTGGCCGACTCTGGAGTGGTGGGCGTGGTGTCTGCTGCACTGTCATACATCTCCCTCATCAACTCCAAACGCTTCCTGCAGTTGACAAATAAAAAAGAAAGAAAAAAGGTAATTACAGATGGTTGTCCCTAAGAGTATTCAAAGTAGAACCAAAAGGTACTTGTGCTATTTCAATTACCTTCCAGCATAGTTTCAACTAAACATTATCACATTTTCAAAATGATTTGACTTAAGACCTATAATACAGTTCTTATTGAGGTAACATGCAATGCTCACCCTCAATTCATTTCATTATCAAAACCGAGAGTAAACAAGTGCTTTTGTATGTGTTGATATAGTGCACTGCTTATATTATGATTACACTTTCGCAATGTACTATTACACTTTCGCAATGTACTATTACACTTTCGCAATGTACTATTACACTTTCGCAATGTACTATTACACTTTCGCAATGTACTATTACACTTTCGCAATGTACTATTACACTTTCGCAATGTACTATTACACTTTCGCAATGTACTATTACACTTTCGCAATGTACTATTACACTTTCGCAATGTACTATTACACTTTCGCAATGTACTATTACTTTCGCCATGTACTATTACACTTTTGCAATGTACTATTACACTTTTGCAATGCACTATTACACTTTCGCCATGTACTATTACACTTTCGCAATGTACTATTACACTTTCGCCATGTACTATTACACTTTCGCCATGTACTATTACACTTTCGCCATGTACTATTACACTTTTGTAATGTACTATTACACTTTCGCCATGTACTATTACACTTTCGCCATGTACTATTACACTTTCGCCATGTACTATTACACTTTTGCAATGTACTATTACACTATCGCCATGTACTATTACACTTTCGCCATGTACTATTACACTTTGCAAAATCAACTGTACTATTACACTTTTGTTAATTGTTCTCAGCACAATCAAGGCCCATTCACTGAATCAGTGATTGTAATTTGAGTCTGGGACTGTAAAAATTGACCAAGCATTTAAATTGGACCAAGCATTGAAATTGACCAAACATTTAATACCCAGTATTTCATGGTCAGGTTTTAAAGCGACCCTAATAGCGTAATGTAACAAATGATG
Organism: Chiridota heheva; assembly: GCA_020152595.1. Taxonomy (NCBI): domain Eukaryota; kingdom Metazoa; phylum Echinodermata; class Holothuroidea; order Apodida; family Chiridotidae; genus Chiridota; species Chiridota heheva. The sequence continues at coordinate 507,535 of JAIGNY010000879.1, forward strand.
GCTACAATCTTGGACAAAACTATAGGAACACTGAAGCTAGTTTCTTATATCAATCATGTAATTAACTACAATATGCAATTTATTTTGTATACTTCATCCCCCTCCCCTGCCCCAATCAATGTTGAATTGAATATACAAACCAAGTTAAAACTGTCTCAACAATGATCAACATTTATTTGGGAGGGGGGGGGGCATGATTTATTCTGGGAAAATGAGAAAAATGTCTATATATACAATTTCTTTTGGACAAAATTTCAGATTGACACATAATTTACCATTTATTTATCATTATGCTCTATGTGGAGGGGGCAGGAAAAAATACTCTGATAATTACTTTTATATTTCAAAAAAATTTCATAAAAGTAACCTTAAAATTAAATAACATACAACTGATTAATAGATTGACCTTAGATCAAATTATAAACAAAATCACAACAGACTGTGTTTGTAGTTGTAAGAGAAATTGTTGCAGAATTTGTAACTGCACGTTTGTAGTATTTCTTTCAAAGTGTGTGCATATTTTCCAGTTCTGTACATTTTGACAGTAATCGAGGGGCACTTTTATTTCTTAAAGAGACACTTTTGTTATTTTTTAGAAAAGTGTGAGGGCACAGGCAAAGGCCCCCTAGTTCCTACACCAATATCTGACCATCAGAAATTATTTTCCCTTACTTGAGTTTGTCCAGTGACCAGTAGTGTGTAGCACCATTCTTCTTGTCCACCACCTCGACGGCCACCACCGTCCTTGGAAAGGGTCTCTCAAGAAAGTCCCTGTGCATCAACTCAGGGGTCAAAGGTGAATATAAGGTGTCAGTCAAGAGCACAAACTGAATTCAACCTGTGAAAAATGAATTTATTTGTCAAGCACTTTGAGAGTCCTTAATTAATCAATATTCTTCGTCCCCCAAGCATTTAAAGAAATTTCAAATAAGCCTGCTTACTCATTAATATGCATGACATCACCACTAAAATCAATAAAATCACCATCCGCAAAATCAATAGGGCACATCTGCAGACCATCAGCTATATGTGTACCATATATGACAAGAATCCAATTTATCAGTCTTAAAATGTCGAGTTTACAAGCTCTTTTCAGCAAAATCATATTTAGCCCTGCAGATTATGCATATTATTGAAAATTAATGTTTTTATACCTTTGAACATGTACACACTAACCAATATAATTATACCACATATGAAATAAAACATACTGTACATACAGTTGTTAAAATATGAGTATTTCAAGATTTTTAAATAAGCCCACCTACTTATTAATATGCATGCCATAACCATCAAAATCAATAGGGCACATCTCGAGCCCATGGTCTGTAGATGTGTCCTATTGATTTGAGTGGTTTCAAGATTTGAACTAAAATGGTAAATACCGTCATGGTTCGCATGCCCATGCAAATTGACACCCATATTATATAACCCGGCAAATTAAAAAAATGGCATCTAACACTAAGTCCCACATGGCATCCCATGTACCACATGGCATCTCACCCCATGTCCCACATGGCATCCCACATGGCATCCCATCCCATGTCCCACATGGCATTCCTCCATATCTTCCACATGGCATCCCACCCCATGTCCCACATGACATCCCATGTCCCATGTAGCATTCCATCATATGTCCCACAGGGCATCCCATCCTATGACCCATGTGGCATTCCACCCAATGTCCCACATCCCATGTACCAAATGACATCCCACCTCATGTCCCACATGACATCCCATGCCTTGTCCCACATGGCATTCCACCATATCTCCCACATAGCAAAGCACCATACAGTGTCTCACATGGCATTCCACCATATGTCCCACATGGCACTCCACGCTATGACCCACATAGATCCTATCCTACATGTATGTCCCACATTAATCCAACCATATGTACCACATGACATCCCTCCCTATGTCCCACATGGCATCCCTCCCTGTGTCCCGCATCAGTGGCTTCCCACCTGATGTTCCACATAGCATCCCACCATATGTTCCACATGGTATCCCTCCTAATGTCCCAATGACATCCTACTTAATGCCCCACATGGCATCACATCCCATGTCCCACATCCCCATGGCCTCCTACCCTATGTCCCACATAGTCTCCTACCCTATGTCACACATGGTATCCTACCTTATGTCACACATGGTATCCTACCTTATGTCACACATGGCATCCCAACCTATGTCACACTCTGTGTTACTTGTGGCATCCCACCATATCCCACATGGCATTCTACCCTGTTCCACATGGCATCCCACCCCATGTCCCACATGGCATCCCATTCCATGTCCCACATGGCATCCCACCCCATGTCCCACATGACATCCCATAGGCTCCATAAGAAGTCTGATCCTAGCTATCACAGTCCCTGATTGAGCAAACTATGTATGAAAGTGTCAGTTGTTGAAATGGGGTTAGACGCCATGTCCCACATGACACCCCATGTCCCACATGACATTCCATCCCATGGCAATCCACCCTATGTCCTGCATGGCATTCCACCACATATCCTACGTGGCATTCCACCCTGTTCCACATGGCATCCCACCCCATGTCCCACATGGCATCCCACCCCATGTCCCACATGGCATCCCACTCCATGTCCCACATGGCATCCCACCCCATGTCCCACATGGCATCCCACCCCATGTCCCACATAGCAACCCACCCTATGTCTAACATGACATTCCATAAGCTCCATAAGAAGTCTCATCCTAGCTATCACAGTCCCTGATTGAGCATACTATGTATTAAAGTGTCAGTTCATATAATAACTTCTATGCAAATGAGTTGTTGAATAAGAAAAAAAGGTGAAGTCAAATAATCTTGCCTGATATAGCCCTTGGTGTATACCACATGGTAAATATAAAATCATATGTCCTTTATGGCCCCCATCCATGTCCCACATGGCATCCCTCCCTATGTTTATATGCAATCACATCCTGTCACACTCCCTGACTAAGCATATTAAATACAAAAGTATGGTCAGGTCATAATACTGTAGCAACTTTATGCAAATGAGCACAATATTAAAGGTGGAGTTTAAAAAATCATGCCTGATACAACTGTTGGTGCCCAAATATTTTGAAGAATTTTAAGGATTTTAAATCTCAAGTACTACAAGAGAGACTTGAAGATCTCTGAAGAAAATTGGAAAATTATATCATTTTACAGTTATCTTGGAAGAAAATATCAAATGTTTTGTAGACTTTAGAAGGAAACTAGTCTTCAATCCTGTCCTAAGTGTCTCTGAAAAACTTTAACATTTTATGAGGAAATTCTAACCTTCCATAAGGATATCTGAAGAAACTTTAACTTTTTGTGAGGAACTCTGAAGAAACTTTTACATTTTCTGAGGAATTCTCAAAAAACTTAAACATTTCTCAGGAACGGCCGGCCGGCGGGACAGCCGGCCGGACGTAATCGCTATTACATAGGTTCGCATAATGCTACGCATGCGAACCAAAAATAAGCCCTGCCTACTCATTACTCGTTAACATGCATGACATCACCATCGAAATCAATTCGGCACATCTACAGACCATCGGCTATCTGTATACCATATATAACATGAATCCATTTCAAGGTTCTTGAGATGTCATGTTTACAAGTTCTTTTCAACAAAATCATGTTAAGCCCTGCCCACTATGCATACTAATGAAATTCAATGCTTTTATACTACAAACATGTACACAACAGCAAACATCATAATTATACCAAATATTAAACAAAACAGACATGAGGTAATTAAAATATGAGTATTTCAAGATCTTTAAAAAAAACCCACCAACTTATTAGTATGCATGACATCACCATCAATATGCAAAACAAAGCTCATATTCTTTTTGTACATAGAACAAGAGTTCCAACCTTTTTCTTCAGTTCCACACTGATGGCATTTGCTTCTTTCAAGAACTTGGCATTACCCCACAAGTCATCCTGAAACATAAAGAGAAAAGAACTTCAAAATCTAAATGCTTCCATTTTCTAAGCAACCATCAAAAGATGCTATTCAAAGATAAACGGTGCATTCTCAGCCTAATGGATGTAAATCTGTAATTCTTCCATTTTCAAAGGACCCAAGGAGCTAAAAAATAAATGATACACTTAGCCTAATTGATGTAATGTAAATTTGTAATGCTTCCAATTTCTAAGAACCCAAGGAGCTAAAAGACAAAGGTGCACTCAGTGCAATAAATGTAAACTTGTAATGCTTCCATTTTCTTAGAACCTAAGGAGCTAAAATATAAATGATACATTTAGCCTAATAGATGTAAATTTGTAATGCTTCCATTTTCTAAGGACCCAAGAAACTAAAATATAAATGATACACTCAGCTTAATTGATGTAATGTAAATTTGTAATGCTTCCATTTTCTAAGGACCCAAGGAGCTAAAATATAAATGATACATTCAGCCTAATGGATGAAAATTTGTAATGCTTCCATTTTCTAAGGATCCAAGGAGCTTAAATATAAACAATATACTCAGCCTAATTAATGTAAATTTATAATGCTTCCATTTTCTAGAGACCCAAGGAGCTAAAATATAAACAATGTACTTGTCCTAATGGATGTAAATTTATAATGCTTCCATTTTTAAGGACCTGAGCTAAAACATAAATGATGCACTCACTCTAATGGATGTAAATCTGTAATTCTTCCATTTTTTAAGGACCCAGGTAGCTACTTGCTGTTCTGCTTCAGTCCAGGCTGGAGGAAGGAGAAAATAAAATTCAAAATAACAATAGACCTTATATCTGAATCATCAATTTCCAGAAAAGTAATTTAAATAATGTCACATGGCAGAAATTCACATGTCCATAACGGACCAATGAATACTAGGGAGTTCTTTGCCATCTCTGCATATTTCACGCACTTCATGGGACGAAATGCATGCTTTCCAATGCTAATCAACATGCACTATACATAAAAGAAATATGCATGCATATTGCTGTTTTTTCTTTAAGGAACTGATTGGTTGGGTAAGAAAGGGACAATTCCCCCAGCAGTTGATTGGTCAAATACTGAAGGAATAACAATCTGCGAAACTTGGTGTGAAAAGTTCTATAATTTTTGAAAAAAATAGTATCCCTCTTATGCATCAACTGATGTCACGCATCATGGTAAAATATGATGTACTGCATTATGGTAAAATATGATGTACTGCATCATGGTAAAATATGATGAACTGTCATGGTAATGTATGATGTACTATATCATGGTAAAATATGATGTACTGCATCATGGTAACATATGATGTACTGCATCATGGTAAAATATGATGTACTGCATCATGGTAAAATATGAAGTAATGCATCATGGTATCATATGATGTACTGCATCATGGTAAAATATGATGTACTGCATCATGATAAAATATGAAGTAATGCATCATGGTAAAATATGATGTACTGCATCATGGTAAAATATGATGTACTGCATCATGGTAAAATATGATGTACTGCATCATGGTAAAATATGATGTACTGCATCATGGTAAAATATGATGTACTGCATCATGGTAAAATATGATGTACTGCATCATGGTAAAATATGATGTACTGCATCATGGTAACATATGATGTACTCCATCATGGTAAAATATGATGTACTGCATCATGGTAACATATGATGTACTGCATCATGGTAAAATATGATGTACTGCATCATGGTAAAATATGATGTTCTGCATCATGGTAACATATGATGTACTGCATCATGGTAAAATATGATGTACTGCATCATGGTAAAATATGATGTACTGCATCATGGTAAAATATGATGTACTGCATCATGGTAAAATATGATGTACTGCATCATGGTAAAATATAATGTACTGCATCATGGTAAAATATGATGTACTGCATCATGGTAACATATGATGTACTGCATCATGGTAAAATATGATGTACTGCATCATGGTAACATATGATGTACTGCATCATGGTAAAATATGAAGTACTGCATCATGGTAAAATATGATGTACTGCATCATGGTAACATATGATGTACTGCATCATGGTAAAATATGATGTACTGCATCATGGTAAAATATAATGTACTGTGATGAAAACAGTATTGTTATATCTGCTTGTCAAAATCTACATGAAATATCATTAATGAGCCTTACAGGTCATATTTTTTTTTTAAAGAAAACAGTTGAGGGAAACTGCTTGAGCAAAATGTGAGGGGATGGGTTGCAGAGGTTAGGCCCCTCTAGCTGGCTAATAAACATTGTCATTGATCCCTTAAAACAGTATTTATACACTTGATGTAACACCAAAACAATTGCCAATAGAGCAACTGTGGACATCGTAAATTAAAGGCCAATTTTTCTAACATGGAGATCAAATTTGTGTGTTTTGATTGGTTCAAATACAATGGTTCAAATTGTACTAATATTGGTAAGCGAATCAGTACTTGTTTCAAAATAAAATGTATGCCACAACATTCTAGTCTTGATAAACAGCCTTAACAGATACAAATTTTCACAGAACAAGAATTTTCACAGAACTAGGAATAGGATAGAAATTTTGACAGAACAACACAATCTTGTATCACTTATGTTTTATAAATATTCTAAAAGCAATTTGGATTGTTACACACATTGCACTTTTGTGTATTTAAAGAAAGAAAGCATTTGAACAACAAAATTGATTTACGTTTTCACAATTTCCAGAAAAAAACACAGAGCAAACCAGAAGGAGCCGTCAACTCACCTCATCCTAGCATTCCCATCATGCACTTCTCCATTCACCTTGCATTAATTTTGTTACCATGGAAACAACTCTTAAATATGATTGAGTTGGATACTCCCTCTAATTTGCTCCTTACAATGCACTCTGTTAGTCATAATGCATGCAAATTATATGCAAAGAGGCTTGCATAAAAACAATGCAATTAGAAGGGAAGTAAGAGGGAAGATATTTTAGTATAAAGGGGTATTTTGCAACATCATCCAACAAGAGTGATACAAATATTTTACTTTGTGGGACCATAGAAAGTCTTGAAGCATACCACAACAACAATAACAAAACCGAAAGAAAATTGGTATTTTTGACTTTTCTTGTTTCTTTTCATTCACACCTTTTCTCCATTTCTTTCCATTTTTCTTTGTTCTATTTTCCTTTCTTTTCCCTCTTTTCTTTGCTGGTATTTGATTCTTTTCCTCCTCTTTATCTTTCTAAAAACCTGAACAAATTGATGGGACCATTCGTATCATGGTTTGCTATATTTTCCACTCCTGCTATCAACTTTCTCTTCTTTTTACAGCAGAGTTTATTATTACGGAAGGTAGAATGTGAAACTAGCTTTTAATTCCTTATAGTGCAATGATAATGAAGAACAAATAATGAAGAACAAAGTAACTTTGCTATTTAAATTTTTATACAAATCATGAAATAAAATACACTGCAAAAAAAAATCATCAAAATGGTAAAAAAATATCATCAATCATGACCCAGCAAAATGAGGTGTTTTGAAAAAGAAAAAAAAAATAATTCATTACAATTTATTAGTTAACAAATAATCTCTGTTGCAAATACCGAAAGTAAGACAAATAAGAAGATGATCATGACATTAACTAGACGGAAGAATAGGAAAGAAAATTATGAAGAAATTAATACAATGTAAAAGTGAAGATATGCAAAATGTTAATTTTGCATAAAGTTAAGTACAACGAAAGCTCACAATAACACCATAAAGCGCAGACTATATCGTGGAATACACACTAATGCATGTAAAAAGAAGGGATTTCTTGTTCCATAGAACTACTTTGTAGCATGTGCAAAAATACGCTTGTTAGTAAGAGTAAAGAAGCAAATGAGAAGGTATCCATCATGAAATGATTGTTTCCATGGCAACAAAAGTGCAATGTAACATCGGACTCCAGACGACAGAGCCATGGTTTATTTGACAGTGAAGCTAGAGCTGGTCCTGCAGTTGCATGATTTTGACCACGTGAAAATTTGATGGCACCTTCTGTATCAACAATTTCAATATGCTTTTTCTATACATGCTCTTGAAAGCGTAGACACTTGATTCCATTCAAGAAGTAAAACGATAAGCCCCTTTAGCCATCTTGTCTTCCGTTCCTCCTGTCACTCCTCTTTTCACTGAGAAGATTTGCTTTTGTCTCAGAATTCCTTTTCTTAATTCATTCTACAGTAAAACTAGTTTCATGCAATGATTCAGTGAGAATGTGCTGAACAAGAAAGGGCGATGAACAATAGATTAGAGAAAAATATAAAACAGTTTTGACAATATTTCCAGTTAATTATTTCTTAAAGATATATCAGATTATTTCAAGTACTAAGTCAGAATTTATCAACAGAAATAAATTTATCGAGGATACATACACATACACACAATTGTTTACTATCTATACCATGTCTGTCTGTTCCTTACAAACATGAAAAACGCAACAATTTTTTTTTCTTTTCTGATATAACTCTTGAATTACAAACTGCTAAACATTAAAAATGCTAAGGAAACTTAAACCTCAAAAACTACAGCAAAGATATTTTTTCCCTTTTCTGACACAACTCTTGAATTACAAACTTGCTTTTTATATACCCTGGAAGTCATGCTTCTTCTATTTCATCCCAGCCATGCCATGGGAAGATTTCTGCCATATATGTGCATAAATTACTCCTAACAAGCCATTCCTATTCATTCCATTGCTATCCTATCTTTATTGTCTTTGACTCAAAACTGTACAAATCCATATTTTAACACATCAAACCTTAAACTATATTGCATCATACAGAGAAAGTAGTTATTGAACTTCCCCAATTACTATGATGCAGTACTGTATGACTAAGTATACGACTTGCATGATTATCACTCCAAGGCAGACAGATGGGGAGAACATATGACTCACAATGACTAACACCTATGGACATCACTTTGACTGCAAGTTATGATCTTGAGCTTCAACAACAACCAATCATGTTCTAGTTTAATTAAAATGCTGCATTGTGGGTAATTTTGTAAAAAATTGGTAGGTCTGGTACTGTAGTTACTTTTTCTAGGTTAATGAGGGCTTGATTATCACCAAGGGGGACTTTGCCTTATGAATACAACAAAAGAACTAGTTAAAATTTATTAGATTTATAAACACTTGAAAGTGTGTTATCTATATCAAGTCTCAATGACAATGTTCAGTTATGACCTAACAAAGATAATCTGCACTACATCAATGTATGCAGTAATGCCAATAAAGGCATGGTGGTTTATATCTCAACACCTATGCATAGCATGACAGTGCAAATAAACATACATGTGTTAGTTGACAATAGTAAATATTTGCTCACATTTCTAACTTCGGATTTCGTCAAAGTGCGATTACCTTTGTATGTGGCATGATATTCAAAATGTTGTTATGTCAACGGGACATACCTATTTGTTATTCGCTGTAATCGGATGTTCACATTCATTTCAAACCAGAACCAAAAGGTTTGTGGTTTCAAAGCTTTTTCATTAGCTGATTAATTTGCAAAATTTGTATTAGCTGTCACATCATTGCATATCATGGAATATTTGTTCCATGATATTTATTCATAAGCCACACCCACTATGCAAATCAATCAACATAAATCCAACCTGTTGTTCTGGAGATTTCGTGTTTACAAGCTTTATTTGGCAAAACCACTTTAAGCCCTGCCCACTGCACATAATAATGATATTCAACATTTTTCATACCATGCGCATGTGGACACCAGCTAGCAACATTATCATACCAAAATGAAACAATGTTGAAATGTGTGCATTTCATGATTTTAACATTTAAGCCCTGCCCACTCATTACACTCATTAATATGCATGACATTACCACCAAAATTAAGAGGGCACATCTGTGGACCATGGGCTACATGTGTACCACATTCTGGAGATTTCGTGTTTATAAGCTTTATTTGGCAAAACCACTTTAAGCCCCGCCCACTGCACATAAGAATGAGATTCAACATTTTTAAACCATATGCAAATACCAAATATGAAACAAAACAGACATTGCGGTTGTTGAATCATATGCATTTCAAGATTTTTACGTTAAGCCCCACCCACTCATTAATATGCATAGCAAGTACATTTTAATCAACAATTCTAATTGAGGTTTCATCTAAAAAAATACAGGAGAAAGAATATCAATTTTTCATTAGTGTATTGCTATAAAAATTTCTATTTATATATGCATATTTACAATAATTTTTATAAATATTTTCAATGTAGTACAAGAAATCAACAAAGGAATTAAGAAGTACTGTTTTTTGCATGACGTAAGGAACTAAAGGTAATAATAACAATCTAAAAGTTCTTAAGAACATTTTATGGATCTTGTAGCATAACTGACATACTGGGTTCATACCGGGGCGCAAGAAGGGTGACCTCTCTGCACAGGCAAAGAGTTTCCAAAATTTCCCAACCAAAAGTGTAAAAATTGCACTGGTAAATTACGTTTCGAAGACAAAATGCTGCTGGCAGGAAATCTCTTGCAACTTTCGGGAAACCTTTAATTTTCAGAAAAATTCATTCATTATCGGGAATTTTTTAGGAAATGTTGCAAAATTTCCATTAATGATAGATACCTCCCAACCGGGCATGTGAAATCTTCTCAGAGGGAAAGCTTGTCCCCCCCCCCTCCCCCTTCTTCCTTCATTCCCACGCCTCTTAGGTAATAGCTTACGGGATAAGTTTTACAGTTCTTCATTTCAATTACATGGGATGAAAAGGCAAAGAAACTACTAAGATTAACAAATACATTCTTGATCATTATGTTTCTTTTTCTTGGGCTTTCCTTATACGCAATGCAATGCACCTCTAAGCCACTGTAAAATGAGTTCAATTCTTTCCCCAGCCATAAACTCCCATAAGACTTGTGTTTAACCCTCATTTCTATGGTGCAAGGGGATTAGACTCACCCAGCACATACACCATACCATGGCAGGTTAACTCCCCAGCAATGCTGGTACTCATTTTAAAGCTGAGTAGACCTGAGACAAGTACAAAAAGTGCTCTTGCTCGAGGAGACAAAGCAGAATAAGAATTTTACTCACTTTATACCACTGTGTTTCACTAAGTCACTTTAATCTAATTTTATTGATTATGCAGCAGTTTTCATATTGTGCAATCACTTGCACATTCCAAACTATAGGGCCAAAGGAAAACACCTTGAAAGTGGACCATTTCAGTAGTCACCCCACGATAAGTACCCTAATGTTATTTACTTCTTAATCATCAACTTCCAGCAATATATAACTAACTTACACTTTGAAGACCATTATTTTCTAGCAGAGATAAAATCAAACAATTCCCCTTAATCTTTCAAGCTCAAATAAATTGACCATGATTTGCATTTTTCAACATCAAAAGGGCACATTTCCATTTTCTACCTCTTTTGTTCCTATTAACAAGTTCAACTCTTACAATACTTATCTATCTAGCAATGTACTATTGGCCTCTTTACACGGACATGCAATGGCAACATTAGCTAACTTGGTTTGAAATCTGAACTTACAATACTTATCATGGCAATCTACTATTGGCCCCCTTTATACGGACATGCAATGTACTACTGGCCCCCTTTATACCGACATGCAATGGCAACAATAGCTGACTTGGTTTGAAATCTATTAAAAACCATAACAGTAGCAATTGTTTTAATTTTCATTGCAAGCTAAACATTGAGCACTTTACAGTGTTTATACATCTCAGGCATCAATTTGCATACTATATGCACATTTTGTGAGGTACCACAGGGCTACCTTTATATTTTCCTTTGATTTTCTAATGTCTATCATAATTCCTTAAAGTGGTGCAGCAAATTCTAATTAAGTGTTTGATTTTTTGTCACGCTCCCAATACAGTTCCAGTAGGAAAAGGCTTTCCTATCATAGCTATAGTCATGCTCCCAATACAGTTCTAGTAGGAATAGGCTCTCCCATCATAGCTATAGTCATGCCACCAATACAGTTCTAGTAGGAAAAGGCTTTCCTATCATAGCTATAGTCACGCTCCCAATACAGTTCTAGTAGAAATAGGCTCTCCCATCATAGCTATAGTCATGCCCCCAATACAGTTCTAGTAGAAATAGGCTCTCCCATCATAGCTATGATTATGCCCCCAATACAGTTCTAGTAGGAATAGGCTCTCCCATCATAGCTATAGTCATGCCCCCAATACAGTTCTAGTAGGAATAGGCTTTTGCATCATAGCTATAGTCATGCTATAGGCCCCAATACAGTTCTAGTAGGAATAGGCTCTCCCATCATAGCTATAGTCATGCCCCCAATACAGTTCTAGTAGGAATAGGCTCTCCCATCATAGCTATAGTCATGCCCCCAATACAGTTCTAGTAGGAATAGGCTCTCCCATCATAGCTATAGTCATGCCCCCAATACAGTTCTAGTAGGAATAGGCTTTTGCATCATAGCTATAGTCATGCCCCCAATACAGTTCTAGTAGGAATAGGCTCTCCCATCATAGCTATAGTCATGCCCCCAATACAGTTCTAGTAGGAATAGGCTCTCCCAACATAGCTATAGTCATGCCCCCAATAGTTCTAGTAGGAATAGGCTTTCCCATCATAGCTATAGTCATGCCCCCAATACAGTTCTAGTAGAAATAGGCTTTTGCATCATAGCTATAGTCATGCCCCCAATACAGTTCTAGTAGGAATAGGCTCTCCCAACATAGCTATAGTCATGCCCCCAATAGTTCTAGTAGGAATAGGCTTTTGCATCATAGCTATAGTCATGCCCCCAATACAGTTCTAGTAGGAATAGGCTCTCCCATCATAGCTATAGTCATGCCCCCAATACAGTTCTAGTAGGAATAGGCTTTCGCATCATAGCTTTAGAATCTGCATGAATTAAAATTGTAAACTTTTATTATCAGCCATAACTCAAAAACTATAAGAGTGTTTTTTCCAAATTCCAAACTGATCAGCTCCGATTCTACTACTCTTTCAACCAATATAGAAATTGCTACAGGTGCATAGACCTTAAAAAAGCTGACCCTAATATGGTTAAGGGTTAACCTGGGGGGCACTTCCATATATGGGTATATGTATATGTGCTGCCCGAGCAGGTGTCTTTTTTGCACCATATTCGTAGTACAGGTGTCTTTTTTTACTACAAAAAAACAAAACAAATTGTACCAAATTTTTTTTTTTTTTTTTTTCTCTCCATCATTTTTATAGTGCAGGTTCCAAAAAATGAGGTTTTACTGTGTTAGTTTTGTACTGCTGGTCTATTTCTACAATATTATCTTGGATATCTCATACTGCAAGTATCAAAATTGACTTCTTTCATACTGCGGGTATCAAAGTTGTATAATTCATACTGCAGTTACCAAAAAATCTGTCATAATGCGAGTCGGGTATGTTTTTCGGTTGGAGGGCGCACACCCTACCACTTTTAGTATGTATGGAGTGCCCTCCCCCTCCCAAGGGCTAACCATATAAATACATAGAATTACCTCAAGAAAACTAAAGTTTGCATTTGATGATTTTCAGTACAAAGGAAGTAAAAACAGTAGCAAACTATGGAGATTGATTGGTTTCGGATGTAAACTTAAGTACAAATAGGAAACTGTTACACAGATACAAAACATACTGTTAGGTACAAAACACACATGAATAGGAAAACACACACATTTAGGAAAACACACATGTTGAATGAATATACAGCTTAGTGGATAAACAGACACTTGAAAAGCACCAACAAATTATGTTTTTTGAGACAAAACTCTTTTGGCATGGATTAGATCCTGAATTTAAATTGAACCTTATATACAAAATATTCTTGCTTCACACAAAGGCTTATTGAATAGTACTTTAAAGGTGGACCAATATGAGGGCACCTTTTTGGTGAATGTTTCAAATATTCATTGACCTGTTTTGCCTTAGATAACTACTGGGCATAAGTAACTACTGGGCATAAGTAAAACTACTGGGCATAAGTAACTACTGGGCATAAGTAACTACTGGGCATAAGTAACTACCGGCATAAGTAAGGTAGAGAAGTGGTGTAGCTGTCCACGTGGGACAAAAAGCTTTTCTGATTAATGTATGAGTCTCTAGAAAATTGGGTTCTCACGTTTCGGAATAATGCCCCTTTAAGTACTTTAATTAATACTTCACTTTAACCTTTAATCTACCACGTGGCGATATTATCGCCATTTTGGGTGCCCTGTCTTTGACTCCACCTCCCAGGGGCATTTAAAAAAAAGTGCTGGTAGGGCAAGGGTTAATCAACCCGCGACAAGTGTGCCAACTAAAAAATATATGCAGCATGGTCCCAGTGGGCAACCCAGCGCGTCACTGTAGCGGAACAAGCCTGACTTTGCTGCTCGGAAGACGGAGGACCTTTCAATAATCAGCCTGTACTTAATCCTTACTGTACCACGCGGCAATATTATCGCCATTTTGGGTGCACTGTCTTTGACTCTGCCTCCCAGGCGCATTTAAAAAAAAAGTGCTGGTAGAGTAAGGGTTAATTAGCATGATAATTAAGAACTTTAATTAGTGTGATGGATTATGCAATACCACAGAGAACAGTACTATGCTTTAAGAGTTACACTATCTAGGTAGCATAAAGAATCTGTTATAAGAGCTACTTCAATAGCTTCAGTACTTAAAATATTTCAAAATACTTCTAGCTGCAGAAATAAATGTTAGGGAAATTTGCAGCTCGAGTACTTTTTGTTATGTGAGCTGATAGTAGGAGGGGTGGGGGAACCCTCCTTAAATATGATTAAAGGACTTATTCAATAGCTCACAACACTTTAACGGGAGATTCTTCTTTAAGTGTTTTTTTTCCAGTTGTTAAAAACTTTTTTCTCTAATTGTTACAAGCTTTTCTTCAATTGTTATAAGCTTTTCTTCAATTGTTACAAGCTTTTCTCCAATTGTTACAAGCTTTTCTTCAATTGTTACAAGCTTTTCTCCAATTGTTACAAGCTTTTCTTCAAATGTTACAAGCTTTTCTTCAGTTGTTACAAGCTCTTCTCCAATTGTTATAAGCTTTTCTCCAATTGTTACAAGCTATCTCCCAATTTTTACAAACTTTCTTCTCCAATTGTTACGAAGGCACTTTTTTATCTGCCAGACCAAATGAAACCAAGAATATGAAAATGCTCTCCTATTTCCCAGTCACTCAGATTCAGAAACTTGCATCCGCGCATTACATAGTCAAAAACTGCTAAGTCATAATAATTGTGATAAGGGCAATTAATAGGAAGTCAGGTATGCTCAATTCATTGCAAAATTGTATAATCCAGGAAAACAATGTAATTGAAACAACACTTTAAGACAGGATGAACGGGGATGTAGGGGAAGGGGGGGGGGGGGCGTAATCATATTAAGAGGGGAAACTTCGGCAGATTTTTCATATTCCTGGTGTTATATTGTTTCTTGAAATTTGAGAAAAAAATATAAATAATTACATTAAAGAATTTTACCTACATTCCTTTTCAGACATCATCACGTTTGCATATGTATGCTGGAAAATTGATAAAATAAGTCACAAATTACACATAGATGAGCGTAAAAATGGTCCACTGTGGGGAATCAAAACGTCTCTTTACTAAAAAAAAGAATAATAATCAAGCCAAGAAAATCTTAGCTGGTAATGAATTTTAAACACAAGCAAAATTATTGTCTAGTAGGAGTGGAACAAGACTGAATTCTCTTAGACCCCCTAATAATCAAAACATGGCTACACAATATCACATTAAAACTTAGCTAACAACATCTCAAAACACCCCCTCCCTCCCAAAAGTAACTTCTTAAAATAGATCATAAACAAGCAACAAAATAATGGTAACAAAGCTCACATAAATATCTCCAGAGCAAACATAAAATCTCTAAAAGCAAAATAAAATAATACAATATAACTATAATATAAAACTGGTCATTATTTTATCCTTTTAATTTGGTCAGTTTTAAACTTAAAACCAGTAATCATAAATACATCAAAGTAATGTGAAAATACTATTGAAACAAAAACTAATATCTGCAGCTGACAAATAAACATAGCTCTAACTTATGGAGAGAATGAAAATAAAGTCTTATAGACAGAATTACTTAAGAATAAAATAACTTAAAGGATTAGTTCAGGGGTCAAGCAAGTCCATCTTATATAGAATTCAAATGGAAACAAAATGGTGAAGAAAATATTCAGAAATCGTATTACGTTAAGGAGATAATTAAATTTAATGTTTGGTATCATCTGTATAGAAACGACTGAAATCAAAACTAGTTGTGACATCACATACTCAAATTCCTCAAAGTCTTCATGTATTCTATCATACATGTATTTTCCCTATAATTTTGTGAATTAAAAACCATTGAGTATGTAAGAAAAGTAGTAAAACAGAATCTAGTATGGGTATTTATAATTTATTTCCTAAAGAAATTTCGAGGAAAAATAATTCAAACAGTAAAAAAGCTACATCAATTTTCTTCAAAATGCATTAACAATTGTTAAGAATGTGAGGATGATGGCGCTAACCTTCTTTAATATAAGATGAACTTGCATGGCTACTCCTGTCAAATTAGGTCGCTGACCCACCATGACCTTTCAGTTGGGGTTTTCTAGAATAGTACAGTACTGTATATATGCCAACCAAACAGCAATTGCAGCCCAAGGTTTGTGGGCTTGGATATTAGTGACTAATTACAATACTCTCCAATCATGACAAAGAGCCTACGGAGGCAGAGTCGGCATACATATCAACTAGCATTATCTTTCACTGCGGTAAAAACATGTGTGAGTGTATGCTGCAACTGAATAATCCGTGCCCTCATTTCAAAGTTTTTCAAGTCAAACTGAGAAACACTGTACCTTGCTAAACCCCAAACAGACAGTTCTAGCCCATTTATCAAGATCAAAATTGATCATAAACTTAATTTGAAAATAATGTATTCAACAGTTACAAAGCTACACAAATAAAATAAACCAGAACCAAAAGGTTTTGTGGTTCCAATGCTTCTTTTTCATAAACTGATTTGATTTGCAAAATTTGTATTTGCTGTCATGTCATTGCATATCATGAAGTATTTGTTCCAGGATATTTATTAATAAACCACACCCACCATGCAGATCAATAAAAATGTTCACAACATTAGCAACTTGTACAATACTTAACAACATTATCATAGACAGTATGATGCAAAACCGATTGCTCATTTATCATATTGCAAGAATTTGTCAGTAAGCCCCACCTACTCATTTATATTCACTACCACAACATTAGAAAATATGTACAGACCATGACCCATATGTGTACCTGATATAGCATAAATCTGATGTATCGTTCATAGGGTACGGTATGGTGTTTACATTATTTAGCAATTTCACATTAAGCCACACCCACCATGCATATCAATGACATATGCTGATAACATAAGTATGTACACAATAACAAACAAAATTATCATGCCCAATATGGCACAAAATGGACATACACCATTTCAAAATTTTCACTTTAGGCCCTTCCCACTTATCAATATGCATGATATCACCACCAAAAGCAATAGGGCACATCTACAGACCATGGGGTTTCTGTGTACCAAATATGACATGAGTTTACAGTTTTTGAGATACCGTGTTTACAAGCTCTTTTCAGCAAAATCAAATTAAGCCCCACCCACTACGCATATGCATAAAATTCAACGTTTTTACATCATGAACATGTACACATCAGCTAACATCATAATTATCTCAAATATGAAACAAAACAGACATGCGGTTGTAAAAATATAAACATTTTCAGATTTTTACACTAAGCCACGCCTACTCATTTATATGCATATCACTACCAAAAACAACAGGGCACATCTATGTACCATGGGCTATCTGTGTACTACATATGACATTAATCCAGTCTACTGTTCTTGCGATAACGCGTTTACGAGCTGGCTGTCACACACACACATATACCCATACACACTCCATCATGACCGCATAGGTTCCTGATGCTATCGCATCGGAACCAAAAACAAAACCAAAAACCAAAAATGAATCAGCATTTCAAATCAACAGTGTTTTTTTCTTCTTCAAAAAGCAGATTTTGATCTCCAGACACGTGGGCTGTAGATGAAAAAAGGTGCTCTTGAAGTTTGCCACACTAATAGACTTCTGGATTTAAAACTGCAGAATGTAAACTAAGTTCCTACAGGGAAATGTGACCCATGTTTTTGTAAACTGGTTTAAATGTTCTTAAAAGTTATAGGAAAAAGTGCTAAGATGCCATCTTTACCCAACAACAGTGGGACTGTCATTTACAGTATGATAGACATTAGGATTTGCAAATGAAAATACCAAGGTATCTCTGTAACACATCACAATATTTGCATAACATATGCAAATTAATACCTGCAATTTAAAATCGCTGTAAAACGGTGAATGTTTGACCAATTTTGATGGTATTATGATGGTATTTAAAAACAATTTCGCCATTTTTTGCCTCTACATCTTAAATATCAATGGTACTAATGAATAAGTTTGTTTGTTCGTTTGATGAGGGCTTAACGGCACCACAACAACAAGGATCAAATTGTGCCTGAGAGGTCAGATCATTTTAGAGATAGGAAGGAAAGGAAACAGGGAGAGAAATTCAAGAACATAAGGTCAGAAAGCTGTGATCGAGAGGGGAGGTGCATGGTTAAAAAAAAAAAAAGTAGAGAGGGGGTGGAAGAGGAGAATTAAATATGGTTGTAGAGGGAAGCATGGTGATGAAAGGAGATCTTTTTATCCAGAGGATTTTTCTGGAAGAACTCAGCAATTGAGTTGTGGGGAGCGAGGGAAGCTCTGGGAAGGTTGTACAGTGGGCAAGCAAGGAGAAAGTGATGGATTGTGAGGGTGCAAAGGCAATTGTTGCAGAGGGGTTGGGGGGAGCCAATAAGGAGGTGGGAGTGAGTAAGGTGGGTGTGACCAATTTTAAGACGGGTAATATAAACGTTGTCGATACGAGAGAGGTTGTTGATGGTGGATGGATAAGATGATAGTCTTTTGATAGGTCAGGTCAGGCAATCTGCTACTGGTAACCATGTGGACCAGTACTTACTGTTTTGGTCTAGCCATCGGTGACTAAACCGGCACCCCCACCAGGCTTGCTTGGTAAGGAGGGTGTGGCTAAGCACCCAGCAGAACTAAAAACAAGACCTGTGGAGTCAACAGCCACTTAGCTAAACCTTAGGTGCCCTGTGGTATCTCCTTAAGGGGCGGAGTTATTCTGTACTGCAAAACTCCCGAGCCAACCACTGCAGTTTTCATTGGACCAGTGTGTCGTGACCAGCTCACGCCTGGAGGAATCATCGCATGATCTGCCAATAGAGTACACCTAGTAATGGCAAAAGCTTGGATGTACTTTAAACCAAATTGCCAGCAGTCCTGAAAAAATACGTTATCAACCATGGAAAGCGTACAAGTCATTTCAGATACCAGCTCGGTCGTCGCCTGGGTTAACAAGGACTGCGCCGATCACCTTACGCTCAGGGGGTCAGTAAGAAGTAAGTAAGGATGTAGTAAAACTAGAAAAACAAGAAACCTGACAATCGCTCTGTAGAATGTGAGAACGATGCTTAATCGCAACGACTTTTACAGACCACAAAGACGCACTGCTCTGATAGCTAATGAGCTGTCCAGATATCAGATTGATATAGCTGCCCTTGGTGAAACAAGATTCTTGGATAGTGGTAGTGTGGCAGATGTGAGAGTTTACATTCTTTTGGAGTGGAAAACCAGGTGGAAGCAAACATGAATCAGGAGCTGCTATTGTCATCAAGACTGCCCTGCTGAAGAGCCTTGAGGAAGGACCAAATGCCATAAGTGGCAGAATCATGTCACTCAGAATACCTCTCACAGCCAATCACCACCTTTCAGGGTATCAGTGTATATTCTCCTACCATGACAAACACAGCAGAAGCTAAGGAGCAATTCTACTCTATTCTAACACAAAGTCTTTAATAAACACCACAGCAAGACAAACTCCTATTGTTGGGTGACTTTTAATGCTCGATTGGGAAGTGATTGCACGAAGTTGCCCAACGTACTGGGAGGGTTTGGAGTCAGAAACACCAACTCAAATGGGGAGATCTCATTGTCTCTGTGAATAGAACATAATCTCACAATCACCAACACCATCTTCAAGCAGAAACTGGAACGTAGTCACATGGATGCACCCCAGATCAAAACATTGGCATCTTATAGCTTATGTGATAACGCAACAATGTGATAGGATGGACATCTTGAGCACAAGAGTCATGAGAGGAGCCAACTGTTCAAGAGCTCACCAAATGACAAGAACAAAGGTCAAACTCAGACTGAAACCATCCACAAGAAAAACTGGCCCTGCAAAACCAAAGAAACTACCAGTCTCAACGCTGAAGTATGACCTCACCAGAGAAATGCTCTTATCAAAGCTAGACAAAGCCTTGTCCACATAATTCATTGGTGAAATCCACAAATAAAAATTGGATTAAACTGAGGGAGAAAAAAATATAAAACTGCAAGTCAAGTGCTTGGCAAACCAGAACGTAAACACGAGGACTGGTTCGACCCTGAGGAAGAACAGCTGTTGAAACTTATTGATAACAAAAACAAAGCCCACCAGAGCTTGCTTCAATCCAGAAACACTCGCTCGGCCACAAAAACCCTTAGAGAAGCTCGTAACAATCTCCAGAAATACACCTGGAATTTGAAAGAGGCCCGATGGGAAGGCAAAGCAAAGTTGATCCAGATTGCTGCTGACACCAACAACATGCAGGCCTTCTATACTGGGTTGAATGAAGTTTATGGATCTTTAAAAGAACCAACATGGTTCTACTCAGAAGATGGCTCAGACTTCATCAAGGAAAAAAGCAAGGTTGCTGAACGTTTTGCCACCCACTTTAAGAAGCTCCTCAATGTTGATGGGAGAATCAGTGAAGATGCACTCTCAAATGTTACCCCACAAACTACAGTTGAAATTATGGATGATCCCCCCAACATGGAAGAGATTAGCATGGCAGCATCAGCCATCTCCATCGGAAAGGCACCAGGTTGTGATGGGATACCCGGTGAGATATGGCAAATGGCTGTAAAAAAGCTTTAGGAGTGTCTACATCATCTTATTCTGCGGTGCTGGGAGGATGAGTCCATACCAGATAAATGGAAAAATGCGAAATTGTGCCGCTATTCAAGAAGGGAGACAAGAAAATTTGTGAAAACTACCGAGGCATATAATAACTGTCAATCGCCAGTAAAGTCTTCTCTAAAAAATTTTTGAAAGACTGAATGACCACATTGCTCCTGCTGTCCTTCCGGAAACCCAGTCTGGCTTCAGATCAAACTGAAGCACAATCAACATGATCTACTGTCTGTGTCAGTTGCAAGAAAAAGTATTGAGCAAAATATGCTACTGTACATAGTGTTCATCAATTTTACTTAAGCCTTTAACACAATGGGTCGTGTAGGATTGTGGCAGCTGTTAAGGAAGTTTGGTTGCTTAAAAAAGTTAAACAATATGATTCATTCTCCACATGATTGAATAATGGCACAAGTATCGGTCCAGTGGCACAAGTATCGGTCCAGGATGCAAGATCTGAGCAGTTCCAAGTCTCTAAAGACATGAAACAGGGCTGTGTTCTGGCGCCTACCCTGTTCCTCTCTGCTATGCTTGAAGAAAACTTTTAAAGTGCTGAAGGTGAGGTATACATCCGATGCTGCCAAAATGCAGACCTATTTAAGGTGTCACAATTCGAAGCGAAGTGTTGGCCAGAGAATTACTGTTTGCGGATGATAGTGCTTTGGTGACATTCTGCACTCTCGAGATAGCATGCAGCATCTCACAGATGCTTTTGCAGTGGCAGCAAGCAAATATGGACTGCAGATAAATATAGAGAAAACCGAGGTGTTGGTGCAATCACCACAGGAGAATGATGTTGACACAGCAATCACTATATCTGGTCAAGAACTGAAGTGTGTAAACCAGTTCACCTATCTCGGTAGTAGCATAACTGATAATGGTAGGATAAATGATGATATTGGCAAGAGAATGGCGAAGGCCAGCTCATCTTTTGGGCGCTTATACCAAAGATTGTGGAACAACTCCCATGTGTCAGTGAAGACAAAGTGCCAAGTTTACCGAGCAGTGGTTCTCTCAATCCTATTGTATAGAGTTAAAGCGTTGACACTATACAGCAAACAAGAGAAGACAAAGTGCCAGGTTTACTGAGCAGTGGTGCTCTCAACCCTATTGTATGCAGTTGAAGCATGGACACTATACAGCAGCCCTATTGTATGCAGTTGAAGCGTGGACACTATACAGCAAACAAGAGAGAAAACGCCACTCTTTCATGATGCAACACCCCAGAATAATAATGAAGGTAAAATGGTGGCAGAAAGTGACAAATGTGTCTATACTGAAGTGACAAATGTGTCTATACTGAAGTGACAAATGTGTCTATACTGAAGTGACAATGTGTCTATACTGAAGCGACAAATGTGTCTATACTGAAGTGACAAATGTGTCTATACTGAAGTGACAAATGTGTCTATACTGAAGTGACAAATGTGTCTATATTGAAGTGACAAATGTGTCTATACTGAAGTGACAAATGTGTCTATACTGAAGTGACAAATGTGTCTATACTGAAGTAACAAATGTGTCTATACTGAAGTGACAAATGTGTCTATACTGAAGTGACAAATGTGTCTATACTGAAGTGACAAATGTGTCTATACTGAAGTGACAAATGTGTCTATACTGAAGTGACAAATGTGTCTATACTGAAGTGACAATGTGTCTATACTGAAGTGACAAATGTGTCTATACTGAAGTGACAAATGTGTCTATACTGAAGTGACAAATGTGTCTATACTGAAGTGACAATGTGTCTATACTGAAGTGACAAATGTGTCTATACTGAAGTGACAAATGTGTCTATACTGAAGTGACAAATGTGTCTACACTGAAGTAACAAACGTGTCTATACTGAAGTGACAAATGTGCCTATACTGAAGTGACAAATGTGTCTACACTGAAGTGACAAATGTGTCTATACTAAAGTGACAAATGTGTCTATACTATAGTGACAAATGTGTCTATACTGAAGAAAGCCGGACTCCCAAGCACGGAGCAGCTACTGATTCAACGGAATTTACGTTGGGTAGGTCATGTTCAGAGGATGGACTTACAATGATTGCTGCGCCAGATACTGCTCTCCCAACTGTCATCTGGGACCCACAATCAAGGGAGGCTGAGGCTGCATTTCAAGGATACTTTGAAGCGGCACTTGGAGCACCGAAACATTGATCCAAAGGATTGGGTATCTCTTTCGAACAATAAATCAACCTGGAGACGGCTAATAATGAGGATGATAATGACCTTGAAGGACATGTTTCATCGAGAATCGACTGACTGCATGATGATGATGATGACAGTTTTAGACAGCTGATCAACTCACACTCTCTTTAAAGAAAGGCAGATTCGAGTCTCAAGACATGTGGGCTGTAGATGAAATAGAGAGCTCTTGAAGTTCGCCCACACTAATAGACATACTTCTGGCATTTGAAACTCTGCAGTATGTAAACCAAGTTCTCACAGAGAAAGTGTTCTAATTTTTTGTAAAATGAGTTAAAAGTTCAACTGTTCAATTGTCAACTGTTATCACTACGTGCATGGCCGTACTAGGCGGGAGCGGTAGGCCTCCCCCCTCCCCACCCCGTCAGCTAGATACATATCTTTATAGTCAGGCACAATCAGTTTGTTTGTTTGTTTGTTTGATGAGGTCTTAACGGCACCACGACAACGAAGGTCAAATTGTGCCTGAGAGGTCAGATCATTTTAGAGGTAGTAAGGAAAGAGACCAGGGGAAGAATGAGAGAAATTCAAGAACAAAAGCCAGAAAGCTGTGATCGAGAGAGGAGGTGCATGGGTAAAACAAAAAACAAAGTAGAGAGGGGGTGGAAGAGGAGAATTAAATATGGTTGTAAAGGGATGCATGCTGAAGGAAGGAGACTATTTTATCTGGAGGATTTTTTTGGAAGAACTCAGCAATTGATTTGTGGGGAGCGAGGGAAGCTCTGGGAAGGTTGTACAGGGGGCAAGCAAGGAGAACGTGTTGGATTGTGAGGATGCAGTGGCAATTGTTACAGAGGGGTTGGGGGGAACCAATAAGGAGGTGGGAGTGAGTGAGGTGGGTGTGACCAATTCTAAGACGAGTAATATGAACGTTGTCGATACGAGAAAGGTTGTTGATGGTGGATTTGATCGGGATTGTGGGCTGGATAACATGGAGTTTGTTATCAATTTGGAAGTTCCATAAGGTTTGCCAGCGGTCACGAACAAGAGAAGCGATAAGGGGTTTGATGTCAGAGAGGGTTTTGGGAAAAGGGGAAGGGAGGAGGTTAAGGGCAAGCTTAGCGGCTGTATCAGCCCTGTCATTGCCAGGGATGCCAACATGGCTGGGTATCCAGAAGAAAAGAGCACTTTTCCTGCAGAGGGTGGGAGAAAAGAGTTTCCGGAGGAGGAGGTGGCAGGTGAGGTTATCCCATTTAAGATTGAGTAATGAAGTAAGAACAGCCTTTGAGTCAGAGAAAATGGCAAAGTGACTAAGAGGAGAGTACTCAATAAAGTTGAGGGCGAGGAGAATGGCCTTAGCCTCGGCTGAAAAGATGGATGAGTGGTCAGGAAGTCTGCTACTGAGGGTGATGTCTTGGATGATGGCAGCAGCAGCTGTCTTGTTGCCTTCCTTGGAGCCATCAGTATAGATGGAGGTGTAATTTGAGAGTTGGTCTTTGATTTGGTTGTGGAGATTGATGAAGAGATTAGGGTGAGTTTGAGTTTTGTTATAAGTGGAGAGGTCTAGGTGGACAGAAGGAAGGGGGGTGGCCCAAGGCGGAAAAGTGGGCCAGGAATAGGTGCCGAGAGTGGCGGGGTTGATGCCAAGTTGAAAGAGGTCTGATTTAATGCGTAAGCTGCAGAATCAGGCCCAACTCGGCTAGATATCTGGGTCATGCCCTCCCATCTCGGCATGACGTTGACAATGTGATACTTGGGCACCGATCTTATATAGTCAGGCAGAGAGGCAAAGTGTACTTTTAAAATCAGTGATTTGTCGGAATCATTCATGCTGTTGCAGTTTTATTTCCCGATACTTAAAAAGAAATTTCCCAAAATCAAAAAACTACCCAGAAATTTAGGAAAATGTTCTGAAAATGGAAGGAAATTGCACAAAAATGGAAGAAAATTTGTTGAAAATTAAATAAAGCACCCAAAAATTTCCCTGAAAATACGCTAAATTCCCAAAAATCGAAAAATCTGCACGCAAAATTAAGGAAATTTCCCTAAGAATGCCTGGAAATGAAGGAATGATCCTGAATATTGAGGATATTTTCCCAAAATATTTGTGAAAATGCAAAACTTGCCCGAATATGATTTTCTTTCTTTCAAAAATTAAAGAAAATTGCCCAGAAATTAAGGAAAGCTTCCAAAAACTGAGAAAACTTTCCAGAAAATTGACAACAACTTTGCTGAAATATCCCGAAAATCAAAAAACCTCCCAGAAAATTTCTTGGAAATAAAGGCTATTTTCTGAATCCTGCCCCCTCCCCCCTGAAAGCCCAAATCTATGGTGAATTCATTACTCAAAATTAATTGTTCATTCACAGATTCACTGCGATTTTCTCTTCGTAATAGGTTTTCGAGTTGGGCAAAAAGTCACCACCCCTTCAAGTAAGATGATCCCGTACGGCCATGCTAATGTTTGTTTGATGAGGGCTTAATGGCACCACAACAGCGAGGGTCAAATTGTACCTGAGAGGTTGAAACATTCCAGAGGTAGGAAGAGAAGAAAATAGGGGGAGGCTGAGAGAAACACTGGGACTAAAAGCCAAGAAGCTGTAATAAAGAGAGGAAGTGTATGGGTTCAAAAAAGTGGTAAAAGTAGAGAGAGGTGGGTGGGAGAGGAAGAATAAATATGGTTGTAGAGAGAAGTGTGATGAAGGAAGAAGATAATTTTATCTGGGTTTTTTTTCTGGAAGAGCTTGGCTATTGAGTTGTGGAGGGTGAGGGAAGCTCTGGGAAGGTTGTTCAGGGGGCAGGCAAGGAGGACGTGGTGTGGACTGTTAGGGTGCAATGGCAATTGTTGAAGAGGGTTGGGGGGAGCCAATAAGATGGGAGTGAGTGAGGTGGGTGTGATCTATCTTAAGGCGAGTAATGTGAACCTTGTCGACACGGGAGAGATTATGGATGGTGGGTTTAATCAGAATGGTGGGTTTAATCAGAATGGTGGGCTGGATGATGTGGAGTTTGTTATCAATTTGGGAGTCCCATGAGGTTTGCCAGCAGTCATAAACAAGGAAAGCAATAAGTAGTTTGATGTCAAAAAGGGTTTTAGGAAAGGGGGTAGGAGGGAGGTTTAGGGCAAGCTTAGTGGCTGCATCAGCTCTGTCATTACCGAGGATGCCAACATGGCTGGGTATCCAGAAGAAAAGAATACTTTTCCTGCAGAGGAGTTTATGAAGGAGGTGGGACATGAGGTTATCCCATTTAAGATTGAGTAATGAAGTAAGGACAGACTTGGGAGTCTGAGAAGAAGGCAAAGTGGCTGAGCGGGGAGTACTCAATAAAGTTGAGGGCGAGTAGGATGGCCTTGGCCGAGAAGATGGATTAGTTGGGAAGCCTGCTACTGAGGGTGATGTTTTGGATGACAGCAGTATGCAGCAGCTGTCTTGTCGCCTTTCTTGCAGCCATCAGTATAGATGGAGGTGTAGTTTGAAAGTTAGTCTTTGATTTGGTTGTGGAGGTTGAGGAAGAGGTTGGGGTGGGCTTGGGTTATGTGATGAGTGGAGAGGCCTGGTGGATAGAAGGAAGGGGGTCGCCCAGGGAGGAATGGTGGGGCAGGAGAAGGTGCCAAGAGTGGCGGGGTTAATGCTGAGATGGTGGAGGTTGGGTTTGATGCGTAAGCTGAAGGGAGGGGATAAGGTTTTAAACCTATCAAAGAGGGTAGAGAAATTGGGGTACCTACATGTAATGGCAAAATGCTTTACAATCTATTACCAACCCTCATACTAGCAAAACATTTCTTCCAAATTGATTCAACATTGACCATTTTACAGTGTTTTCACATATTTTATGCAAAATTTGTGATGACAAGGCAACCTTGGTATTTTCTTTTGTAAAACCCTTGTTTTTTAAATGTCAATCATAATTCTTTAAAGTGGTACATAATTATTTGATCAGCAGTTTATGAATTTTTGCCCACAACAAAATTTTATCAAGAAATGACTTTTCCATTACTTGATCAGCTATTACTCAAACACTAAACGTGTTTTTTTGTGTTCAAAATTCAAAAACATGATCAGTTCAGAAGTAAATACTCGTTTAACAAAAATAGAAATTGTAACATTTTCACAGACTGATACAAGTATGACACATAGGACATTGGACCCATTAGGAACACTTCTCCACTTATTTGATGTATTGAAAGGACAGTATTTACTTACACATACTAGTGAGAGACCTTCGCACATTGAAAAAAACTTCCTGAGTTTCATATCTACAAAATGCAGCAAATATGTCAGTCTTTATTTTGAATTTGATACTAACAGTCAGGTCATACAACTCCCCAAGAAAGTACAATAAGGTAAAAAGATTCAAAATAATACGCTAATAATGGTCAAACTGTAAACTTTTACCTAAAGGTATCCTGTGCAGAGGTACTTTCTCTACAGGTTTTGACAACCAGAACCAAAAGGTTTTGTGGTTCCAATGCTTTTTTCATATGCTGATTGATTTGTAAGTTTTGTATCAGCTGTCATGTCATTGCATATCATGAAATATGTTTCACGATATTCATTTATGAGCCACACCCACCATACAGATCAATAGAAAGGTTGACAACATTAGCATTTGCACAATAACTAACAACAATATCATAGCAAGTATGATGCAAAAACAGTTACTCATTTATCCAATCTCTAAAAAAATTTCATAAAGCCCCACCCACTCATTAATATTCATGACATCACTACCACAACATTAGAACATATGTACAGACCATGACCCATCTGTGTACCAAATATGGCATAAATCTGATATACCATTAATGAGATATGGTGTTTATATCATTTAGCACTTTCACATATGATTAAGCCACACCCACCATGCATATTAATGACATCTGTTGATAGTATAAGCATGTACACAATAACCAACAATATTATCATGCCCACTATAATGCAAAACATACAGTTGCTCACTTATTCAAACTTTTTGCTTTTAAGCCCACTTATTAATATGCATGGTATTACCAACAAAAACAACAGGGTACACCTATACACCATGGGCTGTGTACCACATATGACATGAATCCAATTCATAGTTCTTGAGATATCATGTTTACAAGCTTTTTGTTTACAAAATTATATTAAGCCCCGCCCACGATGCATATTAATAAGTAAACATTTTTATACCATGAACATGTACACACCATCATAATTGTACTGAATATGAAACAAAACCAACATGCTATTGTTGAAATATGAACATTCCAAATTTGTACATTAAGCCCTGCCTACTCATCAATATGCACAACAACACCACCAAAAACAATAGGGCATATCTACAGACCAAGGGCTATCTGTATACCAAAATGACATGAATTCAGTTTACTGTTCTTGAGATACCGTGTTTACAAGCTCTTTTCAGGAAAATCATATTAAGCCCTGCCCACTATGCATATTAATGAAATTCAACATTTTTACACAATGAACATGTACACACCAGCTTACCTCATAATTACCCCAAATATGAAACAAAACAGATGCGATTATTAAAATATGAGCATTTCCAGATTTTTACATTAAGCCCCACCTACTCATTAATATGCATGACATCACCATCAAACACAATAGGGCACATCTATGGATCATGGCTATCTGTGTGCCACATATGACATTAATCCAATGTACCACTTTTGAGATATCGCGTTTATGAGCTGGCTGTCACAAACACACACACATACATACACACATACACACACACATGCCATCATGACCACATAGGTTCCTGATGTTATCCCATCGGAACCAAAAACAGAAGCTTTACAAATATTTTTTACTTTAAGAGTGAAATCTTATCCCCATCCTTAATTTATTAGAAGCATTAAAACTTACAAATCTTGAGAAAAGAAATTCTTAGATATTCATACATAATACCCGAGTGCCAAACCAAAAGGTATCTACGACAAGTCTTCATAACACACACTGTATCTGCATAAAATAGTGCACTATACTTGCATGATAAAGTAGTAATAGTTTGTCCCCTTATATCTCAAAAGCTTAAAGGATTAGTTCAGGGGTCAAGCAAGTTCATCTCATATGAAAAAAAAAAAGGACTTCAAAACAAACAAAATGGTGAAGAAAGCATTCAAAATTGTATTCTGTTAAGGAAGTATCTAAGTTCAAAGTCCTGTATCATTTGTGTGGAAACGACTGAAATCAGACTAGTTGTGACATCACAGCCTCAGTTTCCTCAAAGTCTGTATGTATTCTATCATATTTTTTTGTGAATTGAGGCTTTAAAACCATTGGATATGACAGGAAGGTCACAAAACAGAATCTAGTAAGGTAATTATAAGCTACCACCAGAAGTAACTTTGAGGAAAAATAGTTCAAACAGAAAAAAGTTAAATCAATATTCTTCAAAACACCTTAACATTTGTTAAGAAAGTGCAGATGAGGTCACCAACTTTCCATAGTAGACTTACTACAGCAGTCCTTTGTACCTAGATAAGACGCAGCTTTAATCTTGAATATCTCTATAACGGAATAAGATTTAGGTACTTTTTTTACCATTTTGTTTCTATTAAAGTCCTCTTTTAGGTAAGATCAAATTGTTTGCACACTGAACTAATACACTTACTAACAAATACTTTGGAATATAAAAACTGAACATTTCATGATGGAAGAACAAAGTATAGTCTGCGCAATCAACAAACATTGGTGTCTTTTGGATAAGTATATAAAAATCAAACAAATGAAATCCATTCACATTTGATGGCAGCACAACCTTTCTTTCTTATCTAAACATGTTTCCTTTTTTCTGAGTACTTTTCTAACACTGAGTACTTTCCTAACACTCTTCAAGACAAATTTCACTACAATGTACTGCCCCCAAACCCTATGTCATCTCATTTCGGTGCGTAGTACGAGGTAGCAACTGACTAGGAACAGAAAGGATATGATGAGTAGTGAAAACTGGTAGATGTACCAGAAGACGACCGCTACAAACAGGATGGTCATGAACTTACTTTCGATTTGGTCATCATCTTCATCGCAGCTGATGCTTCCAGGGGTCGTGTTTCCCGAGAGAAGACTCACCTCTTCCATTTGCTTCTGCAGAGCTAGCAGTTTGCTCTCGTAATCCTGAAAAATGAAAATACTTAGCATTTATTTATACTCTTTTACTTTGCAGTCTGTTCAGAAAACAATTACATGTGAATAACAGTTTGCTTTCGTAATCCTGAAAAGTTATAACAAAAATTGAAGAAGTTGTGTGTTTGAGAGAAGAGTCAACTCTTTCATCTGCTTCTGAGTTTATTCTATTTATATCCTATTACTTTGGCAGTCCTGCTAAGAATGCAACACATGTGAAGTAACATACAAAATTGTCATTTGAATATCTTAAAAAAAGTGAAACAGTAACTAAATAATAACAATAATCTACAAGGACTACAGAGCTTTAAGAGCTCACAAAACTAGCATTTACCCATATGGGTAAGAGTCAAGTATTCTCCTAAGAATTAAAGAATGTAAATAATAATGAGATGAGATGAGACAATGCATTGTCTCGTAAAGTCAAACTTACTAGTCTCTGCTGCTCCAGGAGTAAATCTGCTTCTTCCTTTTCTTTCTTAAACTGAGCTTCCATTGCAAGCAACCTTTGGGAAAAAAAAAAAAAACTCAGTATAATGATTTAGAGAGAGAAAAATGCAGACAGACTGACTTCAAGGTCTATGGCAAATTGACTTCAAGGTCTATGGCAGATTGACTTCAAGGTCTATGACAGATTGGCTTCAAGGTCTATAGAACATGTAGCAATTTCTGTATTGGTTGAAGAGTATTAAAATCTGACAACATCAATTTTTGAATTTTGAAAATAACACGTTTAGTTTTTGAGTTGTGACCGACCAAAATGATCAATTTTTAATTTATGCCAAATTTGTGATTTGAAGAAGTTCATTCTGAGCAAAGACCCAATCAGCAGGCTCGCCATCATCACCGCTGGTGTGGTGTGTGGGGACTTTTCACGCTCCTGACGCGCTTGCTGGAGATGGTTGAAGTAGAAGACATGGTAATGCCCAAATATTATGACAGCGTGGGCAACCCAAAATCAAAATGTATTTATTTATATTTCTGTCCAAAATGTCAGAATAGTCTATTCCTACTAAAATTTGATTGAAAGTATGCATGGTAAACACTCAAAAAGTTTTGATCTGATTATGCTAAACTCCTTCAAAGAATAAAGACAGACATTCAAAAGAGAAAGATAATCAAAATCGAGTATCAAGTTCACCTTGTAAATGCATCAAAATTGGCTTCTTCATGAATATTCAGATGTGCGATAAAACTATTAAGCAACGTTACATTCGCATATAAGTATTCGGGTAAGTGATAAAGCTTTATCAAACAACATTCAATCCGCATATATAATTATTCGTGTATGTCATAAGGCTATATCAAACAACATTCAATCCGCATATATGATTATTCGTGTATGTCATAAAGCTATATCAAACAAAATCAAATCCACATATATGGATATTCGGATATGTGAGAAAGTTATATCAAACAATATCCGCATATATGAATTTTCGGATATGGTAATAAAGCTATATCAAACAACATTAAATCGGTGTATGAATATAAATAAGGATACGAGGAAAAGCTATATCGCTGAAACAACATTAAATCGACATAAATGAATTTTCAAATATGTGATAAAGCTATATCAAACAATTTAAATCTGCATAGATGAATATTTGGATTGATGATAAAGGTATATCAAGCAACATTTAATCTGCATATATGAATATTCAAATATATGATACGGCTATATAAAACAACACTGAATCTGCATTTATGAATATTTATGCTCTCACCTCTGCTCCATTTCCTCCTTGAGATCAATTCCTTGTTTTTGAAGAAGTTCATTCTGAGCAAACACCCAATCAGCGGGCTCCCCACCATCACCGCTCGGTGTGGTGTGTGGGGACTTTTCACGCTCCTGACGCACTTGTTGGGGATGGTTGAAGCGAAAGACATGGTAATGTCCAAATATTATTCGGTAGCCTGTGGAAAACATACAGCAAAGAAAGGCACACATATTGAAAAGTCATTTTTAACTTATTGCTCATATTTGTCAATAGAATTCTGTGTTGAAAATTGAACAATGTAATTTATAATTAAAACTTAAAGAAAAATCTAAACAGTGGTGATTTTAACTTCAATTCCTTAAAGATAAAACAGAACTTGTATGTTAAATATGACTGTGAATTGTCTTGGAAAGTGGGAGGCACTCTACGCAAAAAATCACAAACGGTGGGGGAGGGGGCGGGGGCTAGGGAGATACGTGGGAAGCCATGCCCCAGATTGAAAATGTTAAAAGATCTGTCCAACTGTGAAAACGTACCAATTTGCTAAAAAGTGAGTTGGAACAGGCACCCCTTCATCCGAGCCACAAAGGAAAGTTTGGTTTCTTCAAGTCAAGGACTTACACCCACAATTTTGAAACCTATTTAAAGCAGTTTTGTTTGCATCACTGTAATTTCAATGTATTTCTTTATAAATATTAGAGAAAAATAAAACAAATTTTGTCAAACTAGTCAAGCTCCACATCAAAGATCCAAACTGGCCTCCAATGCCTTCATTAAGTTATTCAACAGATTAGTTCAGTGGTCATACAAGTTTATCTTTCATGAAAGCGGACTTTAAAGTAAACAAAATGATGCAGAATGTACTTCAATATTTTCTTCTGTAAAGAGAAATTCAAGCTCTCGCTTATCTGTGTAGAAATGACTGGTGTAGTAAGTTTACTATGGAAGTTTGGTGTCCTCACATTTTTAACAATTGTTAAATGTATTTTTTTTAATAATATTTTAAACACTTTTTCACTATTTGAATGATTTTTTCTTGACCTTTCGTCAGGTGGTATCTAATAATTACCCTTAAAAGATTCTGTTTTACTACTTTTCTGACAAATCCAATGGTTTATAAGCCACCAATTGAAGAACAAAATATGATAGAATACATAAAGAGTTTGAGGAATCTGAGGCTGTGATGTCACAACTAGTCTGATTTCAGTCGTTTCTACACAAATAATACCAACCTTTAATTTCAATATCTCCTTAACGGAACAAGTTTTTTGAATACTTTCTTCACCATTTTTTCATTTAAGATAAACCTGATTGATCCCTGAAGTACTCCTTTAAGCTGAAGATGTTGTTTTCCTTTGGTACCATTGTTTTCCATTGGTACCGTACAAACAATCAGAGAATACACCTTACCAGTTTTCATTATCATTGGTTCCGTGATTTCTTTCCCGTTCACAAAACAGGTGCAATTCTCCTGCGGGATGAGGACCACCTCTTCATTCTTGTTTTCAAACTTGCAGTGTTCCTCGCTGATGTTTGTACCGGTCAACTGGATGTCCGATGATGTGCTTTGGCCAATTCTGCAAATTCAAACCAAAATATGAGTTGGAAAAGAATATCGTAATATATGATAGAAGTCAGTCAACCTCACTATTACTGTATGCCATGCATGCATACCCTTTTCTAGCACTGTACCATCCTTGCATTATTCCTCCCTCTCAGACATGATATTGATAAAACATTAAATTAATGTCATGTGAGACCAGTACAGCCAATGAGATGAGGTGGGATTGGGGGGGGGGGAGGGGAGGTGGGGAGGGGGAATGGGGATGGGGGAGGGGAGGGGAATGGGGATGGGGAAGGGGAGGGGAGGGGAGGGGATGGGATGGGGAAGGGGAGGGAGGGGGTGAAGGGGGTACATTGCTCCTGGGCCCAGGGTCATAGAAGGCCTGGGCCTTAGGGGGCCCAAGTTGTAGGGGGCCGGGGTCGTATGGGCCTGTCTTAAAGGAGCCCATAAAAATGGTGTCAAAAGGAGTCAACCATCTAACAGTCTGTGTAATCAACTTTGGCTTATCAAACGAACTTGTGTGTTCAAGACACCCTCAGGCCTGCATTAGCTCTCAGTGGCCCAGTATGAGACACAGGCACATACATGCTTAAACATAGTATCATGTGGCCCAGTATAAGACACAGGCACATACATGCTTTAACATAGTACCGTGTGGCCCAGTATGAAACACAGGCACATACATGCTTTAACATAGTATCATGTGATCCAGTATAAGACACCGGTACATACATGCTTTAACATAGTATCATGTGACCCAGTATGAGACACAGGCACATACATGCTTTGACATAGTATCATGTGATCCAGTATGAGACACAGGTACATACACGCTTTAACATAGTATTATGTGGCCCAGTATGAAACACAGGCACATACATGCTTAAACATAGTATCATGTGGCCCAGTATGAAACACAGGCACATACATGTTTAAACATAGTATCATGTGACCCAGTATAAGACACAGGTACATACATGCTTAAACATAGTATCATGTGGCCCAGTATGAAACACAGGCACATACATGTTTAAACATAGTATCATGTGACCCAGTATGAGACACAGGCACATACATGCTTAAACATAGTATCATGTGACCCAGTATAAGACACAGGTACATACATGCTTTAACATAGTATCATGTGGCCCAGTATAAGACACAGGCACATACATGCTTTGACATAGTATCATGTGATCCAGTATGAGACACAGGCACATACAAGCTTTAACATAGTATCATGTGACCCAGTATAAGACACAGGCACATACATGCTTAAACATTTGTGGTAAATTTGGGTTTTTGAGGATGTATATGGCACAGTGACAGTTGGAGGCAAATGTGCCAAATTACATCATGGATGCTGATCTCCGGTTTCCATGGCCCAAAGGAGAGCATCTGACTCACCCTGGATCCACTGTGTACCAAATATGACATTTGTACCATGTAATGTCATGAAATAAGGTGTTTATGAGCATTTTCATATTAAGCCATGCCCACTTAGCATATTAAGCCACACCAACTCACTTTGTGGTTCCTTCCTTGATGTAATACAGGAGACACTCGGACATTAGCGGATCCTCATTGAGGTTGACAAGATGGGGCTGGTTCTTAGGGGAGAAGACTCCAAGGGTTTTTCCATCCT
Source organism: Chiridota heheva (assembly GCA_020152595.1). Lineage (NCBI taxonomy): Eukaryota > Metazoa > Echinodermata > Holothuroidea > Apodida > Chiridotidae > Chiridota > Chiridota heheva. The sequence goes on from JAIGNY010000879.1 coordinate 542,898, forward strand.
CTCGTATGGCCACGCCCATTTCTGCTAGCATCTCCTCCCTAAAAATTAAAGAAGGAATGGCAATAGACTTTTTCAAACAGATTTTAGCTGAATGTGAATTCTTCAGTACTTTGATCAATCACCTGCTGGGGGTATTTTCCCTTTGTTCCCTATAAACCAATGAGCTGCAGTTGCTGGAGGAAAAGTTGTAAGCAACATTGCATGCACGTATCACCTTAATTTATAATGCATGCATGATTAGCAACAATGCATGTGCGTATTACCTTCATGTATAATGCATGTATGATTAGCAACAATGCATGTGCGTAATGCATGTATGATTAGCGTTTGAGAGCATTTTTTTCATATGCTTGGTCCCATACCATGCATGAATTGTGCAGATGGCAAGAATCCCCCAGTATATGATTGGTTTATGAGATTCCCCCGGTATACATACCATGGTCCATTAAATGAATTTCGGCCATGTGGAATTATTTGAATTAGTTTTCCCAAAATAGCCAATTCAGATTTGAAAAGGCCGTAAGAAGTGCTTATAGTGATCGATAAGATAACCAAGGTAGGCTACTGTGTGAAAGTTGTTTTGTCCACATCTGTAGAAGTCTTTTTTAAAGCATTTGTGATTACAAGTAGTGGCGGTGGTATGAGGGGTATGGGGGGGTTTTTCCCCCCTCCCCCACGAGATCGCTTTGCCTCCCACTTGTCCCCCAGAAAATTTTGTACGATTTATAGGATTTTGACCAGCCCCCATGAGACAAACTTGCCTCTCTCTTGCCAAGTGACCAAAATCCTGGCACCGTCACTGAGTACAAGTTGGCAATTGGAACTTCATATTCAGAAATGTATATGACAACAAAAAAAAGTATTGAAAAATTGCAAGGTGAAAATCTGAAAGAATATTTGTTAATGCATATATGTGTATACAGTTGACCAAAGCATATCCGATCAAAACAAAAGCCAATCAATAGTGAGTTCAGTCTTGAGCTTGGTCAACTAAAATGAATAATGACAACTTGACCATTGCAATGGTAGTTTATCTCAGCCCCAAAGGTATACACGTTCTTACCTGTTAAGTCTGATGTCTTCTGTTTTCTTCAATTTCTCCTCCCAAGTTTCATTTAGCTCTGCTATAAGTTTTTCTGACTCCTAGAAAAAAAAAATCACTAATCTATAACTGCAACGAAAATCAACAATAGTGACTGGACTCGTGTAAATTTGCAAACATAAACCTGTGGGATCATGGATGTGGCCTGGGGTTTCAACAGGGTGTCACAACCCCAGTATGTGGTATCATGGATGTGGCCTGGGGTGTCAACAGGGTGTCACAACCCCAGTATCATATGTGGTATGGGGTGTCAACAGGGTGTCACAACCCCAGGATGTGGTATCATGGATGTGGCCTGGGGTGTCAACAGGGTGTCACAACCCCAGTATGTGGTATCATGGATGTGGCCTAGGGTGTCAACAGGGTGTCACAACCTCAGTATGTGGTATCATGCATGTGGCCTGGGGTGTCAACAGGGTGTAACAACCACAGTATATATATTCTTTAAAAGAACCAAACAGAACTAAAAGTCCTAATTTTGATGGCCCACTAAAAGAACAGATCAAAATGTGATGGGATTTATGCAAAATGTAACTATTCAACTTTCACTCTAATTTCACTCAATTATCAAAATACAACACAAAAGTTATCCTGACCTTTAACCTATCCAGAGCATCTTCTTTTGAGGATGATGTTATCTTTGGAATGACATTGGACATGGTGGCGTTGGCATTGTTGACATCGATGCCCTCAGCTTGGAGCAGCTCTCGTAGTCTGTGCACCTCCTCTTTGAGTTCGCGGATGAGTTTGGCATTGGGATCTTCATTGATGATGGCTTTGCAAACGATGCTCTTTGCTCTGTCTGCATATCTGGTGGCAGCAGAAAAATGAAATTGGATTGATTGATTAATCGATTGATTAATCGATTGATTATATGATGATGGTTTGTTTTAACAGCACCGCAACAGTCAGAATGAAATGTGCCAAGAGGGTGTTAATAAATAATGGTGTAAGAGTTAGGTTAGTGAGGAGATGGAAGGTTTGTAAGGGAGATAAAGGGGGAAAGGCTGAACGAGGGGGAAAAATTTAGGTGAAAAGAAAGGAGTGTGTAGGGTCAGGTGTAGAAAGGGAGGAGGGGAGAAGATTATGTGTGTACGATGAGGTCAAAAAGCATCAGAGAGGTTAACTAATATAAGAACTAGAATATTAGCACTCTCTAGAGCGCATACCTGCGCCCCATTGCAATTCCAACATGCCTAGAATAATTTTAGAGTTCATTTAATTCCCATACCCAATATAGTGTACTGTACCTCAGAAATCCAAGGCCCACCAAGATTCATCCCCAAGTTTTGATCTGTAATGAACATTTGCAATCTGAACAACTAAAAATTATCTTCTGACTGGATTTCTTCCATACCATTTGTTTTCCATACCATTGTTTTCAGTTTTATTAAAGTGAAGCATCATTGTTTGAGCTCTATTCAGCCAAGATTCACATTACATCATTTTTTATTCATGGCAGAAACCAATTGTTTTATTTTCATTGATTCCAGATCCAGAGAGCACTTGATGTAAGTCTCTTTGGGTCCAGAAAAAATTGATTGTTTGGTTCTTCATTCAGAGTGCAAAGTCATTGTTCAGGACATTTAATTGGAAAGTTTAAACTTATTCTTGACAGATCTCATCCTAAACCATCCCAACCCATCAATTTCTGCCCTTCTCCTCTTCCAATTAGTCTCAAATTTTATTCACATCTTCATGAAATAGTAACAAAACCACATACCAAATTTAATCCTAATCCAATCATCAGTTCTGGAGATATCTTGATGACAGACAAACTCACCTTAAAATGTCCCCACCCCTCCAATTGCACCCTTCCCTTGTTCCAATATGTCTCAAATTTTAATCACTTTTTCCTTAAGCATTAACAAAACCACTGACACCAAATTTAACTCAAAACCAATCATCAGTTCTGGAGATATCTTGATGACAGACAAACAAACAAGAGGCAAAAACATGTCCCCACACCCCCTCCATTTCCACCCTTTATCTGTTCCAATATGTCTCAAGTTTTAATCACGTCTTCCTTAAGCAGTAACAAAACCACACATTAAAATTAATCCAAATCCAATCATCAGTACTAGAAATATCTCAATGACAGACAAACAGGGTGAAAACATGTCCCCACCCCTCATTTTCACTCTTTCCCTGCTCCAATATGTCTCAAATTGCTATCACGTCTTCCCTAATTGAGCAGTAGCAAACCAAACACCAAATTTGATCCAAATCCAGTCATCAGTTCTTGAGATATCTTGATGACAAACAAATAGCCAAATAAATTTACAGAGGCGAAAATATAAACCCCGTCCAACTTCGTTGGCGGAGGTAATAAGAAAGACCAAATAGTGCTTTCTTAGACCAAAAGAAAGAAGAGTAATTACAAAAGTGCAGCAATTTGGTTGAGACACTCTCACCATTTTTGTTTTGAAATTACACAAAGAAATTAAACATTTAAAGACTTCTTCTTTTCAGAATTTCATTCTCTTTTTACGAAAAGACAAACTAAGAAAGAAAATGTTTGTAGCTGTCTAAATACCTTTAAAATTCTCATCATTATGATATTCATCAGTGCATACCTTAAAGTAGTGAGGGTCTCCTCGTAATTAATATCAGCTGGACTGAGGGCAGCAACCATCGCAGTCTTGGAGTTCCCTCCAAGATTTTCCCGAAGAAGCCAAGTCAAGACAGAGTCTCTGTATGGAATGAAATCCGATTTCTTCTTTCGTTTATGGCTGCTCTAAAAGTACAGAAAGAAATAGAGAGGATACATTAGTAGACTTCCTACAGCCGTTATTTCTAAGCAGGTAAGAAGAGAGGATACACAAGTAGACTTCCTGCAGCAGTTATTTCTAAGCAGGTAAGACAGAACTTTAAACTTGAAAAACTCCTGAATGAAATAAACTATTGAAGCAATTTCTTTACTGTTTTGTTTCTTTCGATTTCCTCTTTTATAAGATGAACTTGCTTGACCCTTGAACAAATGTTTACGTTTGCCTCTGGCACTGACCACCAATGACACTTTCCACAGGTGTGATGGCTTTGGGGTTAATTTGGTTTTTAAATTGACATTTAGAGAAACTTTGGCTACATTTCAGTTTCTCCTTCATTAAATTTGCTGTTCTAAATATACTTAATGACATTGCAAATGATCTTTTAGAATAAGTGCCAAAAAATTTACCTATCAAGACTCTCAAGAGTGAACACAGTATATAGAGAGAATAACCTATATAAAGTGTAGTTCTCGCAAATTCTTTACACATCAATGATATATTTACTTACAAATCAAGCTGGATTCTGTTTTCAATCATGTTTAAGATGATTATCAATAGTTCTAAAAATATCTAGCCAATTATTTGTTTTAGTTTTTCACATCACAAAAACAATATATTACCTTCTTTACAATAACAACATTCATTGAGTCTTGTTTTGTTGCAAAGATACCACCAAAAAATCCTTTCCATTTTTTTTTGTTTGAACATGTCTGGCTTGTGATGAGGTAGAATTCAATCTACGATACAAGCTCCCTAAGGAAACCAAAACTTTGAAGTGTGAAAAACTAATTACTGGTAATTTTACTCAGAGGTCTAAATTCCGAGAGTTACTGTACATTGTGACTATAGCCTCAAAAACGCAGCTCAAAAATATAGCCCCACTCCCGGCACATTTTAAGTCATCTATAGTAAAGGTATAGGGAAGGGTACAAGTAAAATTTGCTACATACATTTAAAATATAATAGCAAATAAGTAAACAGCAAAATAATACATCAAAGTTGGAAAATTTGCCGCTAGCCGCACTTTGATTTTCATGAAATTATTTGTACAGAGTTTTGGAAGAATCCTATTACAGCAGTAAAATAGTTTTAAAAATGCTTTTTCTTATTCACGAACAGAAAGACCTCCAAGTTTCTCAATATTTATTTAAATCTTAGAAAGTGCCACCCTCATAATCTCTGTGCTTAAATCCAAATAAAAACTGCTGGAGGAAAAAGCATTTAGCATAGCCCAAAAGACGTTTTTATGTATGAAAAAAAGAACTGATTTTTTCTGTTTTAGATCGAAAAGGTGACTATACTATATGTGTACATCCACGTCTCCTAACCCAACCCGACTGTGCTTTTGTTCAAATATATCAAAATCTCACTCCCCCCCCACACCCCACACACAAAACTGAGCAACTTCCATGATCAAATTTCATGATGAAGAAGATCTGAGGCCTCATCCTATTCTACAGTTTTTGAAATAATTGCTCCAAATATTATTCTACTTTTGACTCATTCCATGAAATTGTTTCAAGTTCATAAACATGCACGGGAAGTCGCCTCAGGGTAACAATAATTTACAATTTTCTGTTTCTTTCTTTATAAAGCAATATATGAACAAATCATGGCGGAGATTAAGATCAGGATTTCAATTTAAAAAGTAGATCCCATCAATCTTACAACCTCTCATATTGTTTTACGAAAGCATTTTCCTTGGGATTAATTGTATTCTAGGAAAGAAAATGTGGTTTTTATTTTAGAGGAGCTTCACAGGTAGATGTTTATGAGCATTGAATTCCAACTGATTGAAGATAAGATATTGTCTGAGGTTGGATAGAGTTTGAAACTCATTTCTCAGAGAAAGGACTTAGTAATGATGGCTAAAAATCTCAAGAACCTATTACACTGGGAGGAGTTTCATCCACACTGCAGTAGCAAGTCTGGAACTGTCTCCCAGACTATGCTGTTGAAGAGATTCACAACAAAGGGGCTCAGTCTTACAAAACATGGGGGTTTAGTCTTACAAGACATGGGGGCTCAGTCTTACAAGACATGGGGGCTCAGTCTTACAAGACATGGGGGCTCAGTCCTACAAGACAGGGGCTCAGTCCTACAAGACATGGGGGCTCAGTCCTACAAGACATGGGGGCTCAGTCCTACAAGACATGGGGGCTCAGTCCTACAAGACATGGGGGCTCAGTCCTACAAGACATGGGGGCTCAGTCCTACAAGACATGGGAGCTCAGTCCTACAAGACATGGGGCTCAGCTCAAGACATGGGAGCTCAGTCCTACAAGACATGGGAACTCAGTCCTACAAGACATGGGGGCTCAGTCCTACAAGACATGGGGGCTCAGTCCTACAAGACATGGGAGCTCAGTCCTACAAGACATGGGAACTCAGTCCTACAAGACATGGGGGCTCAGTCCTACAAGACATGGGGGCTCAGTCCTACAAGACATGGAGGCTCAGTCCTACAAGACATGGGGGCTCAGTCCTACAAGACATGGGGGCTCAGTCCTACAAGACATGGGGGCTCAGTCCTACAAGACATGGGGGCTCAGTCCTACAAGACATGGGGGCTCAGTCCTACAAGACATGGGGGCTCAGTCCTACAAGACATGGGGGCGTCATCATCTTCTCTCAGCACCATAATTATTTTCATTCCATTTCTAAACTGCTGTGAACCATTACTTGGCTCATGAGGATCGACTCTCATATAGTGCCTTGTTAAGTGCCTTTATGTTTGACCTAGTCATACCTGCTCATGTACCATTGTTCACCTTAGCATTTTAGAAAACAAAATGGACCCCAATGGCAAAGTTGGGAGAAAAAACAAGATGTATGGTTCCCAGAGTACTGACAGGTAAAAATGTGAACCTTAGCCTTCCCCCGTCCCCTACCCCCCACCATCACAAACAACGGTTTTATAATTTTTACGCTCCAACCTGAAACCTCCAGCATCTCAGCCATGTGCTCAACCGACTGCATGAATCTCCATTTTGTATGTAAAACAATTTAGTGCAACTGAAAAATTATTTCTAAATAGAAAGTCACAACATGGAGGACATTACAGTACAGATTTGTAAATATATTAACATCAACCGCAAAAAACAATGCATCTTCCTAAACATTAAATAACTGAAGGGCACAATAGAAATGTAAAAAAATAAAAAAATTAATAAACATCAAATTACATCTACATGCAAAACTTAATACTACTTTGTACATGATTGCATTTATTTTTTAGAGGAAGAATTACAACATAGCTTTATATATGTGGGTTTTATGCAAATTTATGCATCTTTTTTTAAATCAACACATATGATACTGTTTTACCTATCACTAGTATCCACAAAATGTATAAACTATATGTACTGAGGCCAATTCTCATATTTGAAATACAAATCCTGATAAAAAGGAGCTAAATTTTGGTATTCAAAATGAAAAAAAATGTAGAGAAAAGAATTCATGCAAATCAACAAGTCAGTAACCTACAGAAGCGGTAAGGTGATTCACTTTCCTCTTACTACCAATAGGCTTACTCACTGCTATCCAATGATATTAATCAATACAACCTCAAGGGTCCGCAGGCGAATTCAAAATTAATTCTTAGGTCTCCCATCTTTGCAGCAGACTCAATGCACAATATAGACATGATAAACACAATCACGGTTGCAGGGAGTAAAATAAGATGGAGGTTTACGAAATAACACAGTTCTTACCAGTGGAATTTTTGACTTTTATAGGGTTAAGAAAGATGCGATGAGAAGAAATATACAAAAAGAAAGATTTGCAAAGGTTAGACGATATGAAGAGTAATAAGCATGTCAAGAAATTGATCAAATTATTAAACATTGTGATGAGCCTCAAAGACTACATTTCAATTAGTTATGTTTCTCCTTAACAACATGAATGTATGAAGTTCCAACATCTGAAGAAAGTCCATTATCAACAAAGTATATATCAAAAAGATGTGCAAATATCAATAATTGCTCACATTTATTTTCTTTCATTATATTGTATCTTAAATATCAAGAAATTTGCCAAATTATTAAACATTGTGATGAGCCTCAACAATACATTTCAATTTTTGTTTCCGCTTAACAACATGAATGTATGGATTTGCAACAGTTGAAAAAAGTCCATTGTCAACAAAGTATATATTAAAAAGATGTGCAAATATCAAATAATTGCATACATTTATTTTCTTTGATAATATTGTATCTTAAATATCAAGAAATTTGCCAAATTGTTCAACATTGTGATGAGCCTCAAAAATACATTTCAATTTCTTATGTTTCTCCTTAACAACATGAATGTATGAATTTGGAACATTCTCAGAAAGTCCATTGTCAACAAAGTATAAATTCAAAATATGTACAATTAATGAATAATCACATTATCTTATTACTGTGACTTAAATACCAAGAAATGTATCAAAAATTAAACACAGTGATAAGCCTTTGCAGTTGGCTATGGACTAAAAGTAGCTGCCATTAATTCCTACAGATATATGGTAGCGCACTAGTATTCATACTTGTTTTTCAGTGACCTTTTAATTTAATAGGTAAACCATCAAATTTTAAAATCAGAAATATTTGTTCATAAATACCCCTTTTGCAGATAGGTATAGACTAATAGCAACTTACATTCATTCCTACTGTACTTACGTAAGCTATCCTAATTAGTATTCACATTAGTTTTTCGGTAACCTTTTCTATTTAATGGATATATGAATGTTAAAATGAGTATTGCATGTTCATAAATCCAGTCGTACCCTTTGCAGTTGCCTACAGTCTTAAAGACTAAAAGCAGTTTACATTAATTCCTAAAATTATATGGTATCCTAATTATTATTCACACTAGTTTTTCAATTTAATGGATAAACTGTCATAAATGTTAAAATCAGTAATATCTGTTCATAAATTTAGTTTCCCCCTTTTGCAGCTGGGTATGGACTAAAAGCAGCTTACATTAATTTCTAAAATATATGGTATCCTATTTCTAATTCACCCTCTTTCAGTAAACTTTTCCATTGAATGGATAAACTAATCATAAATGTGAAAATTAGAACTGTTAGAAGAACAGTATGCTCAACTATTTAAAGCTGTATAGAGAATGGGCTTATAGAGGGAAGTATATACATATACAGATTTCAAATTACTTGAGCTTTGAAAGATGCACTTACATTTTTATTTGCACTACAAACTTCAAAATATTTTTGAGTTTTTCCATATATTTTAAGACAAAACAAAGCTCAAGGTTACCTCACCCAGTAACTCAGAACATATGTAAAACCTAGCAGTCATTATAAGTACAACACCTCTTTTAGTTCTATCAATTTAATAAGAAAAGAAAGGAGAGGCCTTGACTTGCCAATGTCAATGAAAGAATGCCATTCAAGCCCCTTTCTAACCTGTACCCAGCCCCTACACATTCCCAGAACTACATCCTGGATTGTAATACAACTTCCAATTTAAAAAAACTATGTGTGTCAAGCAGCATGAAAAATGTGCAATAACATTAAAGCAAAATTATGCGAAACAATATTGCTTAACGTATGACAAACTAGACATTGGAAACGATACAAATCCCCTCACCATGAAAAATGCATATTGCAGACTGTCCCACATTCCATCCCAACCTGTCCCAAATGTCATCCCATGTCTATACTCCATGCAATCACACCTGAAAACCAGATAATGTATGTCATTCCACCACTTGCATGACCCACATGCCATCACAACTAAAATCCAGATGACATCCCACCACATGCCATTCACTGTCCAACATGTCAATCCACCCTGTTCCACATGCCAACACACCCTGTTCCACATGCCAACCCACCCTGTTCCACATGCCATCCCACCCTGTTCCACATGCCAAGCCATCCTGTTCCACATGCCAAGCCACCCTGTTCCACATGCCAATAAGCCTTGTCTTATATGCCAATACATCCTGACCAACATCCCACTGCACCCTGCAATACATACAATTCCACCCTGTCCCACATGACCTTATCCTAATTCCTTCAGCTACTTTATCAAGTCATCTTCTACCCCACATTCTGCTTAATGTTTAGATTTTCCAAACCCCTAATTTAACATTCTTTAGAAGCAAGGATACTTTTATTTGCTTCTTTATTCAGGGCAAGACAAACATTTTGATTGCTATTCATGTCAGGAATGTCAATAGCATAACAAAACTAGAAATGTGACGTTAGTAAGTCATAAGCCATTTTTCTTTGATCTCAGATCAAACATATTGCAGTAAATGCACACTATACCTCACCATTAAGTGTGAATGCTCTTCACATATACTGTATGATCATTTGTTTAAGCAAAATCAACATACCCACTTTTTTTCAAGAGAGACTGTAACACATATACAAATATTTGCATTGCTAAGCAAATAGGCTAATTATTATGCACACAATCATCCAACAACCACACTCAACTGAACAGTACCAATGCCCTCTACCACTGAACTAAATAGCAAGTTATAATTTCAGGTTAAATATTTTGTATGCAAGTCTATTGTTATGCAAATAACCTACTTAATATGCACACTACAACTCACCATTGAGTGTAGACAATGATCTTCACATATATGATCATTTGTGTTAAACAAAATCCCCACTCCCACTTTAATTTAAGAGATATCATAGATACAAATATTTTGCCATTGTTATGCAAATAAGCTAATTATATATGCACACACAACCCCTAATCATGCTCATTTGAACAGTACCCATGTTCTCTACCCCTGTAACAAGTACCAAGTTATCATCTAGAGTTAAATATTGTATGCAAGTCTATTGTTATGCAAATAACCTAATTAATATGCACATTACACCTCACCATTAAGTATAGACAATGATCTTCACATATATGATCATTTGTGTGCAACAAAATCCCACATCCACTTAAAGAGATATCATACATACAAATATTTTCATTGTTATGCAAATAGGCTAATTAGTATGCACACACAATCCTAATCATGCTCACTTAAACAGTACCCTATGCCAAGTTACATAAATGTACACATTCATAACCTCAGTTATGAAAACTTTAAGCAAAAACTTTTAACCTAAACTTTATGACAAATAAATGCAAATAAACCAATTTTAAACCAAAACTTTATCAGAAGCAGACACCAATGCAGGGGGTAGTAGAATAGCTCTACTATTCTTTGAATAGTTGAGCTTAGAAGTAGAATCTGCTCATACATTTACTTGCCCCCTTTTGCAGTTGCCTATAAACTTAAAGTAGTTTATATTAATTCTTTCAGGTATAATGTATCTTAATTAGTATGCACACTAGCATCTCGGCATCCTTTTCAATTTAAAACTCATAACTGTTAAAAAGAGTGCTATGTGTTCATAAATTGAATCTTGGCAGCTTATGGCAGTTTTCACTTACAATATCTGAACTAATTAAAACATTCCAGGAAAAATAAAATTAACAAGACATGTTATTAAACTAAAAAGGTTTTGAATAATGACTCCACAACGATTGGTTGTGATCAATTACTATGTTCAAATAATATTTACATTATATGAATTAATGAAAACATTACACCAACTACAAATGGACAAAGTAAATGAATACAGTCACATGACAGAAGTTTCATAGAATAATCCACAAAGATCGGTGATCAATTACCTTTTCAGTTAATATTTAGTGAAAACTTTTTTTGGCAGTCAATATTTCATCCTGTTGTAAAATGAAAATTAAATTATTTTCATGTTTTTTTTCAAGTTTATGACTTTTGAAATGCAATCAATGTACATTAAACTTCTATAGATTGATAAGTCTTAAAAGTTAGTTTACACTTTTAGGCACATGCCAGCCAGGGAAGCACAGGTAAGTCACACTTGACTTGTTTTCAGCTTGGACCCAAGGAATTTGTCAGCTACCAATCAATTAATGTCTTTAGAAAATCAAGAACAAGTTTTTTCTAAGGAGAGGTTATACAGACAGTCATTTCTGTCATCCGTGTTTTTTAAAGTAAAAAGATAAGCAGACATAATTTCTTACAAAATTTGGTTGTGCAGACTAGTACTTCTTTGGAACACAACTATGATTCTAAATCATCTTGATCATTTTGACACAGGCAATGTGTTTAAATCATCCCCATCATTTTAACACATCCAATGGTCATGAGTCCCAAAATCTCAGAAACATTTCAATATAATATACAATTTCTCTAAATTATTTGAAAGAATTGTTTTCAATAGAAAATTAAATTTCTTAATCAAGCATAATGTGCTCTATGACAATCAATTTGGTTTTCTACCTGGTAAATCAACTTCCCATGCAATCATCCACCTTATTGATAAATTAACTACTACCTTTAAAAATAAAGATTTCGTTTGTGGTACATTTTTTGACCTTTCAAATGCCTTCGACACTTTGGATCATTGTATATTACTTCATAAACTTGATAAATATGGTATATGCGGGTTTGTATTAGATTGGCTTATAAGTTACTTATGTAATCACTATCAGTTTGTATCTACCAACAATACGAAGTCTGCACTTGATGTTTTAAAATGTGGTGTGCTTCAGGGGTCAATCTTAGGCCCTTTATTATTTATCATTTATGTTAATGATCTTCCTGAAGCCACATCAACTTCTAGCCTTATTTTATATGCTGATAATACGAATCTCTTTGTTTCTGGCCCCAAAGCCAACAAGCTTTTATCTAATGTTGAAAATGAATTAAAACTAATTAGTTCCTGGTTCATGGTCAATAAATTATCATTAAATGTCACTAAAACTTAAATCATTTTGTTCAGTCCGCCTGGCAAACCTACAAATCTTAACAATGATTTGGTATCTTCTAATAATCACAAAATTCCCTTTCCAGTGCTAATACATTTTTAAGTATTATCATTGATAAACACTTAACATGGCAGAATCATATTGACCTAGTTTAGTATGTAGTAAAATTTCTAAGGGTATTGGTATTATTTATCGTCTGAAACATCTGTTGCCCACTCGTACATTAGTGTCTCTATATACAACACTCTTATTTTACCCTATCTTTCGTATTGTAATATTGTTTGGGGCTGTACATATCATTCACGTCTAAACATACTTTTTGCTCTCCAAAAAAGGGTGTCCGTTTGATTAGTGACGTAAGCTATTTTCACCACGCTATACCTTTGTTTACTAAGCATAACATTCTATCTATATACGATATTACCTCTTACCAAAGGTAATAGGTATCCTCATGCATAAATGGCATCAATCTAAGCTCCCCTTTCTTTTCCGTACTTTTTTCTGTGGCCGTAATAGTATTCATCCATATTCAACAAGAAACTCTTATCAACTTAGTCTCCCACTCAATAGGCTTACCTCTTCTCAACATTCCATTTGTTTTATACGTAGGTCTCAAACTCTGGAATTCTCTCCCTTTCTATATAAATGCATTAGCTTCAAAATCTTTGTTTAAAAATTATTTTAAAGCGTTCTTATTCTCACATTATAAATAACGCTCTGCCTTTAAATGTTCTTGGATCAATTTTATCCTGACTGGTTTGCGTTTCTTTCAAAATTGTCTTTTCATGCAATTTCCCATTTTGTAGTATTTCTCTTTATTTGATCACATTTTTGCCATAATTGATCTAAATTTGACTGGTGTTACACAATCATTATTATAATTATTTGCGTGTGTATGTGTGTGTGAATGCGGGGGGTGTTCGTTTATGTGTTTTGTGTTCTGGAGGCCACACGTTTATAAGTTACTCTAACTTCCTGTGTGGCGCTCCTAAGCCACTTTTGTAATTAATGAATGTGTATATCAATATCTTTGTTTCATTGCATGTATCATATTGTATATTTGTATATATTTGTACTCTGTATCAAAGTGTGCTTGAATAAATGTTTGGATCAATCAATCAATAATCTTGCAGAAAAGAGGATTTGACATCCACTACTAATCAGATTTTACCCATCTTATAGAGGAAATTTGTTTGTTTGTTTGATGAGGGCTTAACGGAATCTTGTCTCCGGATAATTGCTTGACCTGCACCAGTAAAACCAAGCATACCAGTAACGTCACTCACGCGGCAGTAATTAATTGGTTTGTCGGTGATTGTTTAAAGATTTCGCCCAATCAGAAACATTGGATTGTATTTCTGATCTTCACTGTATCCACAATAAAACGACATCTGGCCATTAACAGGAATCTGTTTTTTGAACATGCTATTATCATTCTCTTACATAAAAGATGAGAATGTTTGACAACTAAATTTTCCTTTAAAGAAACCTAATATATCTATTTTTGATTAGAAATTAATTCATATTTATATCAGCCCTAGCTACATCAATTAACGGAAGATTTCCAGCTATGAGGTTTTGAGTTCTGCCATAAATCTTTCAAGATGCCTCTTTGTTATCTGATGACGTCTTATTACTATTTTTATTCTTCATTTCATTCAATGTTCAGGCCTCCAGCCTATTACATACAAATATAAGTACATTGGTTTAACAATTTGAAATCAAAGAAAAGAATTAATGTCTTAAACACAAACAAAACATGAACGTAGACACAAAATAATTGCCCATACCAAAAAAATAAAGTAATCAAAAACAATTGAATATTCAAAACCAAATGGATAATGGGATCGTTGAACAATAAAGTAATTATTGATTTATGCAACATAATAATTATGCTAGAAATTCTTTGTGTTTTTGAAGTGAAAAGCTTTGTATATGAACCTGGCTAAAAAAAAAAAAAATGAAAGATTTGCTTGTAATTCTTAGAAGCGTTTCAAACAAAGCAAATATGAGTGGTGGTGATGAAAGTGCTGAGGAATGAAAGCTTTACGAATGTCCTCAAAGAAGGGAAATTCTAGCACAAAGTGACATTCATCGTCTAGACGATGTAGGTTACACATAGTGCATAATGTGATGTTCATCCTCTACACGATGTAGGTTACACATAGTGCATAATGTGATATTCATCGTCTAGACGATGTAGGTTACACATAGTGCATAATGTGATATTCATCGTCTAGACGATGTAGGTTACACATAGTGCATAATGTGATATTCATCGTCTAGACGATGTAGGTTACACATAGTGCATAATGTGATGTTCATCCTCTACACGATGTAGGTTACACATAGTGCATAATGTGATATTCATCGTCTAGACGATGTAAGTTACACATAGTGCATAATGTGATATTCATCCTCTAGACGATCTAGGTTACACATAGTGCATAATCTTAAATTTCTAGGAATATTTTGCCGTCTGCCAGTATGGACATTCAAAGGGAGTACGCCACAGCGAAGGTGTGTGATATAAGAACATAAATGCGGATTATCAAAAAAATGTTAAATACGGTTCATACAGTATGTGAGATAATGTTTGAAAACTTTATAATTATATAGACGGTCCATTGAATTTATTTGAGTAAGCCATTCTTGCTCATTGATGTCAGACTGATAAATCTTGCAGGGTCTTAGGTGTAACATAAGATGGGTTATGTTTGACTGTTGCATGCAAGCACTGCAAGCGAGATATAGTTCAATAACCGTAAGTATATATAGATATAATGATAGAAAAAAAAATGATATAAAGAATTTATGAAAATTAGTGAAAAGAAAAGGCAATTGCTGTACAATGGTTATGATGGGACATATCGTTGCGGTTTTGACATTTAGTAAACATAAATCATAATTATATGTGTTTAAACACATTCGTCACTATGTCAAAACAAAAATCATAGTATTATGTGTTTAATATGTGTTTAAACACATTCGTCACTATGTCAAAACAAAAATCATAGTATTATGTGTTTAATATGTGTTTAAACACATTCGTCACTATGTCAAAACAAAAATCATAGTATTATGTGTTTAATATGACAAAACAAAATCATAGTATTATGTGTTTAATATGTCAAAACAAAAATCATAGTATTATGTGTTTAATATGTGTTTAAACACATTCATCTTTATGTCAAAACAAAAATCATATTAATATGTGTTTAAACACATTCGTCACTATGTCAAAACAAAAGAAGAGGCTTTTACAGTCGATCCTACATTCATCAATATGTCAAAATATGCAAAAAAAGTGTGCATTTTTTCTTCCAATCTTTATATTTCAATATATTTTTCTTCTACTTTTCCAATGAATATGAATTTCTTATTTATACAATTCTTAAAAAAGTCTTGCATTATATTATACATCATGTATTTTTTCTGGTAATCTTGCATATATTATTAATCTTTTTGTTTGCATTCATCTAGTCTCCCTTCATGAATAAAAAAAGATAATTCGTCCCCAAACTTATTCCCACAACTCCATCGTATGAACATACATTCGTATTTTGATCAATCCTCGGGAGGATGTTTCATATACTCACCAATTCTGTCAAAGCAGAGATGACCTTCCCTAGGGTTGCATGCAATATATATTTACTTTTTCTTCTAGTTTTCTGTCAAATAATATTGTTCACTTTTGCTATTTAGTCTTCCATTATGATACAAAGTTATCAATTTTATATACATTTCTTTATCTAGTCTTCAGACAAATATGAGCATCTTCATTGATGTTTTACTCAGGCTGGTAATATTCCAGTATGATTTGAAGTTATTCATTTTGTATCTATTTCTTCTTCTAGTCTTCTGTTGAATATTCATTATCAACATTTCTCTAGACTAGCACTCTTCCATTATATTACAGAGTTCCTTCCTTTGTTACATACATTTTTTTCTCATCTTCCATCAAATATGATGTTATTCATTTATTCTAATCACTGTCATGGTCCATTATATTATAAATTTTATGTATTTCAAGTATTTTGTTCTCGCATCATATTATTCCCTCAACCCCATCATATACGCAGAAATTCTGCGTATATTAATTTCTGCGTATATGATGGCTGTCTTGATAAATCCTCCAGAGAATGGTTCGTAATATACTCACATATTCTGCCAATGCAGAGATGACTTTTCCTAGGGTAGTAAGTGATTTGTTAATATTGGCACCTTCCTGTGGATGAAATTGAAAAATAATAGCCATATGAATCAGCAGGGATACATTTAAGATACACTGCAATAATAAAATATTCATGACTAAGTGTCTTGTAAATTTGAATTTGTGATCTGCTAACTCATGTAAATACCAGCTGAGCAAAACCATAATTAGAATTTTGTTATATATTATATACTGTAAGTTTTCATGGAAGAAATGCTTTTCTGAAGTAGGGTAAAAAAGTCAGAATTCTCAACATTGAAAGTATTTAAATGATCACTTCAGGGGACACGCAATTTTTTTTTATATGAATGATTACTTTAAAAAAATGAAATGATGAAGAAATTACTTCAATATCTTATTCTGTTAAGGATATATTCAAGTTTGAAGCTCTGGCTTGTCTGTGTAGAAATGACTGGTGTAGTAAGTCTACTATTGAAAGAAGGCACCCATATCTTCACATTTTTAACAATTGTTAAAATACTTTTATTACTTTTTACTAGTTTATTGAACTTTTCTCTATTTGAATTGTTTTTTCTCAAACTTTCTACAGGTGGCAAATTATAATTAACATTGCTAGAATCTGTTTTACTACTTTCTTGACATATCCAATGGTTTTTGGGCCACAAATTTGCATGACAAAATATGATAGAATACATAAAGACTTTGAGGAATCTGAGGATATGACATCACAATTAGTCTGGATTTCAGTCATTTCTACACAAACGATACCAAACATATCTCCTTAACGTAATAAGATATTTAATGCTTTCTTTACCATTTTGTTTCTTTGAATTCCTCTTTCATACAAGCTCGAAGTGCTTGACCCCTGAACTTATCATTAAAAAAAACTACAACATTATATTTTCATTTTCAAATTTACAATCAATCAAGTTTTGCAGTCAACAATTTCTGTAAATAAATATTAACCACTCTTTAAGAGTTCACTGCCATGCTATCTTGACTATAATCTGCTATTTTGAGTTAAAAGAAACAACAATATCAAGATCAATTGAATATTAATTTTCAAGGACAATGAAGCTATCGAAAAGAAAAGATACTTAACCCTTTGGGGACAACACAACCGCGCACTACAGACTGCAGGCAGATATATCTGCCGATTTGACTTGTTGACTTTAGGCTATTACTGCACTACCCCCGCACTTTCTACAGACACGTATACAAGCCGAATCGTTTAATGAATTTATTCTATGAACATTGATACCAAATTGTAAGGGGGGTTACATTGGATTATTTTGAGAAATTTTGGAATAAAGAAGGAAAATGTGTACTGCTGAGGAAGCATTAGTATTAATTGTTGTTGATCAAGATAGTGATGATGAGGATATTCAGGAAGATATTATGATCAGAATTATAGGGAAGAAATAGTGATTCAGTAAGTGAAACTAATGCTAATGTTAGGCTTAGGCCTATACGTAACGATAGATAGATAGTTAGACTTAGGCCTGGACGGGAACAAGAGTAAAGCCTGGAGGAACGGGTAGTGATTTCACGAACTATGTAATGATATACACATACTGTGCTGTACATGGACAGTACTATGTGCTGTATATTTGTGTAATTGAGCGCTAGTGGTATTATGAAATGTATAATAACAGGATAATAACATCAACATAAGAATAAAGGTACTCAAATGTTATGTCATTGTAAAGATAATTTATTTCTGCATAATTTTTATGCAGAAAATTAATTAGTTACAGAAACAACTAAGTTTTTATAAATGGCTGAACAAAAATGGTAAAAGTATAAAATAATGCTTAAATTTGCACAAATTTGCATTTTCAATTAATTAAACTATCCTTACTATGTATATGTATTATCTAATTGAGTTATTTCATGTATCATTTGAAAGAGCTGTTCATTCTGAACATAACTGGTGTGCAACTATTTTTGATAAACTACTTTCAACTTGCTGTAATTTTAGTTTGAAAATATAGTTTTCAAATTTCATTTGTTCTTCAAAAGTGTCATCCCCAACAAGAAAATTACAAAATTGTGTCCAGTCCACAAAAGGTTAACAAACAAAATGGCATTAAAAACTAAAAAGGACCCATTTTCATGTGACGTTGATAGAATGCATCAAATACAAGTACTGCATATTGAGAATCAAACCACACACAAATGAAGCCAACAATATGACAAAGGATGTCAATAAACCAACTTTAATAATTGTTTAGACTTCCTTTGTCTATCCAATTTAATTGTTTGAACCGAGTGCAATTAAGGTATACAGACAGGTAGCAGCAACATGAGTTGTAATGAATTAAAAGATACTAAAAACCATGCAAGTAGTCTCATCACAATCAGTTACAAATTTGACAGTTTTACAGCATTTTAAAAATTAGATATCTAATTAGCATAATTTGCACAATACTTCGAGATCTCAGAGTGGGACAACTAGGAAATTGCTTCAGTTAGCTTGTAGTTTCAGTCCCTCAATCTTTTTAAGTTGGCTGGCTATAGTGAACAGGAAATTGGTTATTAGTATAACCTTGACCACAGTAGAACACAATTTGAGAACCTTTGATTGTGAAATTTGAGAGAGAAATATCAAGAATTACATTCTTAGCTATATTCCTGTTCATACATCATCACGTTGCATGCTGAAATTTTTAACAAACTTTGATTTGTCGTAACTTAAAGAGCTATTGTGACCATTTAAAGATTCATCTACTCAGAATTCAATGCTCTTTCATCTGGGTCTCTCGCTGTCCAGACACCTTTAAGAGCAAACTTGAGCTGCAAAGGATTAATTTGTCATAATAGAGGACAAACAGCACTCTGAGGGTATATGTGCATGTAGGGACAAACAGCACTCTGAAGGTATATGTGCACATAGGGACAAACAGCACTCTGAAGGTATTTGTGCATGAAGGGACAAACAGCACTCTGAAGGTATATGTGCATGTAGGGACAAACAGCACTCCGAAGGTATATGTGCAAGTAGGGACAAACAGCACTCTGAAGGTATATGTGCATGTAGGGACAAATAGCACTCTGAAGGTATATGTGCACATAGGGACAAACAGAACTCTGAAGGTATTTGTGCATGAAGGGACAAACAGCACTCTGAAGGTATATGTGCACGTAGGGACAAACAGCACTCTGAAGGTATATGTGCATGTAGGGACAAACAGCACTCTGAAGGTATATGTGCATGTAGGGACAAACAGCACTCTGAAGGTATATGTGCATGTAGGGACAAACAGCACTCTGAAGGTATATGTGCACATAGGGACAAACAGCACTCTGAAGGTATATGTGCATGTAGGGACAAAGGGCACTCTGAAGGTATATGTGCACGTAGGGACAAACAGCACTCTGAAGGTATATGTGCATGTAGGGACAAAAAGCACTCTGAAGGTATATGTGCATGTAGGGACAAACAGCACTAGGCTGAAGGTATATGTGCACGTAGGGACAAACAGCACTAGGCTGAAGGTATATGTGCATGTAGGGACAAACAGCACTCTGAAGGTATATGTGCATGTAGGGACAAACAGCACTCTGAAGGTATATGTGCATGTAGGGACAAACAGCACTCTAAAGGTATATGTGCATGTAGGGACAAACAGCACTCTGAAGGTATATGTGCATGTAGGGACAAACAACACTCTGAAGGTATATGTGCATGTAGGGACAAACAGCACTCTGAAGGTATATGTGCACATAGGGACAAACAGCACTCTGAAGGTATTTGTGCATGAAGGGACAAACAGCACTCTGAAGGTATATGTGCACGTAGGGACAAACAACACTCTGAAGGTATATGTGCACGTAGGGACAAACAGCACTCTGAAGGTATATGTGCATGTATGGACAAACAGCACTCTGAAGGTATATGTGCATGTAGGGACAAACAGCACTCTGAAGGTATATGTAGGGACAAACAGATATGTGCATGTAGGGACAAACAGCACTCTAAAGGTGTATGTGCATGTAGGGACAAACAGCACTCTGAAGGTATATGTGCATGTAAGGGACAAACAGCACTCTGAAGGTATATGTGCATGTATGGACAAACAGCACTCTGAAGGTATATGTGCATGTAGGGACAAACAGCACTCTGAAGGTATATGTGCACGTAGGGACAAACAGCACTCTAAAGGTGTATGTGCATGTAAGGGGGACAAACAGCACTCTGAAGGTATATGTGCATGTAGGGACAAACAGCACTCTAAAGGTATATGTGCATGTAGGGACAAACAGCACTCTGAAGGTATATGTGCATGTAGGGACAAACAGCACTCTGAAGGTATATGTGCACGTAGGGACAAACAGCACTAGGGACAAACAGCACTCTGAAGGTATATGTGCATGTATGGACAAACAGCACTCTGAAGGTATATGTGCATGTAGGGACAAACAGCACTCTGAAGGTATATGTGCACGTAGGGAAAAACAGCACTCTAAAGGTGTATGTGCACGTAGGGACAAACAGCACTCTGAAGGTATATGTGCACGCAGGGACAAACAGCACTCTAAAGGTATATGTGCATGTAGGGACAAAGGGCACTCTGAAGGTATATGTGCATGTAGGGACAAACAGCACTCTGAAGGTATATGTGCACGTAGGGACAAACAGCACTCTGAAGGTATATGTGCACGCAGGGACAAACAGCACTCTGAAGGTATATGTGCATGTAGGGACAAACAGCACTCTGAAGGTATATGTGCACGTAGGGAAAAACAGCACTCTAAAGGTGTATGTGCACGTAGGGACAAACAGCACTCTGAAGGTATATGTGCATGTAGGGACAAAGGGCACTCTGAAGGTATATGTGAGGGACAAACAGCACTCTAAAGGTATATGTGCATGTAGGGACAAAGGGCACTCTGAAGGTATATGTGCACTCGCATGTAGGGACAAACAGCACTCTGAAGGTATATGTGCAGGTATATGTGCATGTAGGGACAAACAGCACTCTGAAGGTATATGTGCATGTAGGGACAAACAGCACTCTGAAGGTATATGTGCACGCAGGGACAAACAGCACTCTAAAGGTATATGTGCATGTAGGGACAAACAGCACTCTGAAGGTATATGTGCACATAGGGACAAACAGCACTCTGAAGGTATATGTGCATGTAGGGACAAACAGCACTCTGAAGGTATATGTGCATGTAGGGACAAACAGTACTCTGAAGGTATTTGTGCATGTAGGGACAAACAGCACTCTGAAGGTATTTGTGCATGAAGGGACAAACAGCACTCTGAAGGTATATGTGCACATAGGGACAAACAGCACTCTGAAGGTATATGTGCACGTAGGGAAAAACAGCACTAGGCTGAAGGTATATGTGCATGTGGGACAATGTTAGTTCAATTCCTACAAATCTATTCAAAGCAGCAAAAGTTTTCATACAAATCAGTTGACCATTGATGACGATTTTACATCATTTTTAAATCTCCAGTATCATTTGTACATTTTAATCACATTTTGTGATGTATTACAAGGTGACTGGTAATTTCTTTTGTAAATACTGCTTTTTTAATGTCTACCATATTTTTTTTAAAAGGTGCGGCAAATTCTTTGCCATGCCCCTAATAAAATCATACTAGGAATAGTTTGTTTATTTGTTTGTTTGATGAAGGCTTAATTGCACCGCCACAGCGGGGGTCAAATTGTGCCTCAGCGGTTAGAAATATAATACGACAGCAAGGGTCAATTTGTGCCTCAGAGGTTAGTAATATAAAAGTGCTTTACTGCACTGCCTAGAGGTCTGGTATAATTTATATAGTACATGACTGACCTTTAACCTAACACCTCTGGCCCCTGTGGAATCTGCCCTCTCACTTCCTGCCAAGTCCACCAAGCTGATCTTGCTGACCTTCTCGGTGAACAAGTTTGTTTCTACGTCGTGACGCTTCTGGGTGAAGACGATGGTGAATACGGCATGAGATCGGCTGCTAGTGGCATTCATGTTGGTGGATGCAACGGTTCTGAGGAAGCAATGTATGTTTGGATTAAAGAAAAACTAGACCACTATAGTGAGTGTGTCTCTTTGCATGGATTTTTAAAATACACATTGACCTGTTTTGATCCTAAAAGTGATCAATTGTTTCTGTTATGAATTTTAGAAAACAACTTGGTATAAAATTTGGTGTTAGAGATGTTTTGTAGCTCTCCACGTGGAAAAGCTTTGCTGATTACTATAGAGTCTCTAATAAATTGTGACCTCACTTTTCCATCTAGTGCCCCTGTAAGTGAAAATACAGGTATCTGCCAAACTAAAGTCTCAAATTGCATCTAAACAGTGTTATACTCTGAACAAAGTTATATACTCTGCTTATTTGCTGATGAAATGCAATATTGCATGTGCTGAGGGCAAGGAACATATACAGTAATTTTGACAGGATAGATTATAGGTTATTCTGGATAGGATTAGGATAGGAATTTAAAGAATTTTGGACTTGGATTTATACGTTTTTGTTTGTGATTACTTTGTTACTTTCTTTGTTGATTGTTATTTTTAAAAATACCTGCTTTTTCAAAGTATTACATTTTTCAGACTTCCTTGACTTGTTACTTTATATGAGTTAACCATACACTTGGCGGAAACAGAACCGACTGGTTGGCTCGGTGCAAAATGAGCGTCCACCTTTCCTGTGTGGGGTCATACCCAGGGCCATAATTATCATCTGGAAAGTAGGGGGGGAGGCCTCTTATTAAAATAGAGGTGGGGGGGGGGGGACAAGAGTCAATTTTTCCCCAAAACATAGTGAATTTTAAACATTCTGATAAAAAGTGGGTGGGGGAAGGGGGGAAATGTCCCCTTGCATTCCCCCAGGAATAATGGCCCTGGTCATACCAGAGACTTTGTAAATGGCATGTGCTGCTTCTTCGTCTGGTGATTAACATTTAAAGGACAAGAGCAAGGTAGAAATGTGGTTAATGAAATGTTGTGTCATTATTGGCTGCACAGAGGTTTTGCCCTGCTTAACATACTGTAGTCCTTGGAACTAGAGAATGGTCTGGTTTGTGTGGGTGATAGGCGTAAAGTGCTTTGAGGAGGCTGTGCCCTGGAAGGTGCTATGTAAGTCCCTCACATGATTAGTACTTGTGCTTGAGTATACTCGCAGTGTGAACATAACTGCATGTAATCAAGAACAGTAACAAATGGATTGTAACATGAGGCATCAGTTAGTTAAAGGAACTGGGGGCCGAAAAGTCAGGGTGTATATTTCTTGAGTCTCAAGAATATTTGAACAAACGTTTAGTGCGATGATAGCACTGAAAACCTTTGACACGAAGGTTCAAATTAATCCTACTCACATTTTATGTATATTTATGAAGTAATTTTGCAACGACATGCATGAGTATCAAAAATTACACCTGACTGAAATTTCAAAATTTCCTTGACTCCATTAACATCCACATAATTGAGCAAAAAAAAAACTTTTCAGTCGAGTTCTCCTTTAACAAAGATGTCCGAGGGTCACCCACGATAGATAAAAAAGAAAATGTTTACCTTGCTTTGTTGCCCTCAACCATCAAATCTGAGATGTCCGTGTAAGAGGTGACTGCAAGCTTGGACAAGTCTTCGACGTAAGGACCTAAAATGGGATGCTCCCTAACTCTCAAGTTCTTAGAGTTTTTAGGGTTGAGGAGGTCCCGCACTCTCTCACAGTATATTTCCATGTAACTAACCTCTACAGAGAAAGCTAGATTGTTGTCGTTGTTTTTGTTGATGCGGTCAAAAAGTTCCTCACAAAGCTGTTGGATAAAACAAAACCAGACTTGGTAGAGTGTAAGAACAGATTTTATATTAACCAGAAAGAGCAGTAAATTGTAAGAGGAATAATCTTTAATATTACAAAAAACACCTAAAAACTCATAATCAAAAGAATCCTCAGAAAAACACAACTGACATGGCTCCCACATACATGGCCTAAGTAGGGATTTAGCTTTTCTCTCAAGTTTCAATTTTTAAAAGTATTTTTTTTCCAAGTTATTTCTGTCTCACTTGCTGTTTTCACTCACCTATGGAAGAACCAGGATTTCAGAATTTTTACCATAGTTATCATTGGAATTTTAGACATTGTCCAGAGCATTTATCTTCATTTCTATTTATAATTAAACAGTCAGTTCCCAGCCTCGCATTAATGAGAGTTGGTGTGACGTTATTTTCTTCGGTCAGATCTCCGCCCACTTTCAGAATTTTGCAGTTTTGGCGAAAGCGATCACTCGATGACACAGCTTTCTATTACGTGGGGTGTCACCTGACAACGTTGTAGCAGTAAGATAGTGAATAAGATAGGTGCGAGACGGTTGATTTCTTTTTCGATGATACCAAATTTTCCATATTCTAATTTTGCGTAAATGTCATTTGAATTGGTGGATTTAAATATTGGCTTAATTCTTAGACCAAATTCATGCTGAACTCCTGATTGGATTCCTTCAGATTTAGGCCAAAATTTATTGATAATTCATTGACAACGCAGTAAACTTTCACACCCGTACCAAATTTGTATGGGCCCAGTGGCGA
Source organism: Chiridota heheva (assembly GCA_020152595.1). Lineage (NCBI taxonomy): Eukaryota > Metazoa > Echinodermata > Holothuroidea > Apodida > Chiridotidae > Chiridota > Chiridota heheva. Next base: position 568,272 of record JAIGNY010000879.1, read on the forward strand.
TTAGTGACAGCATTTTGAAGTTGAAAATGGCCACCATTAGAGAGATTAGCATTAAATTTTACATGGATTTTATCACAATCATCTAGATAAGATTTATTTTACATCCATCTCATTTATTATTCTGACCTAGCCTAGGGCCTAGTAGCAGTCAATGTGTCATTTGATTTGTTTTAATCTGAGCAGTATTAAATATAATATGATTGAGGCAAATTATGTGAAATTTGTTGTAATAGTGAAAGACCAGTGAGTTTTCTAATCATTGTTTAGGTTGAAGTGTGGGCAAGGTCTGTTGTGAAAATGAGATTGAGATTAGTGTGTCAATGGTAATACAAAACAACCATGGATCTAGGTTCTACAGGATAAAATTAACAATCAAGTTATTTTCAATGTCAACCTAGTGTGTTGTCGTCTTGGCATACTGTCTTTGTATAATTGTCTTAAAATACCGCATTAGACAATGAGGAAATGCTTTAAGTCAAAAATATCTATACTGCAGATTATCTGCTAGTTTAGGCCTTACCCTGAAGACTTAAATATGATCTGAGTGGTTGTGAAAACTTTTCCTGTTTATGTGTATGTGTTTTTATTTTTCCAATTGAGTGTTTCATTAGTAATTTCTAAAAATTCAAGTGGCACTACATATATATATTCATATGTAGCATTGCACCTTACATGGGGATTGTTTTTGATGAAAATTAAGTTGTCATGAACATTTTTATTATTGTCTTGAACAGTTGAAGAACAGTACTGCATTTGTGTACTCTGTTTCTGAACAGTACTGCATTTGTGTACTCTGTTTCTGAACAGTACTGCATTTGTGTACTCTGTTTCTGAACAGTACTGCATTTGTGTATTCTGTTTATGAACAGTACTGCATTTGTGTACTCTGTTTCTGAACAGTACTGCATTTGTGTACTCTGTTTCTGAACGTATTCTGTTTATGAACAGTACTGCATTTGTGTACTCTGTTTCTGAACAGTACTGCATTTGTGTATTCTGTTTCTGAACAGTACTGTATTTGTGTATTCTGTTTGTGAACAGTACTACATTTGTGTACTCTGTTTCTGAACAGTTGTGCATTTGTGTATTCTGTTTCTGAACAGTACTGCATTTGTGTACTCTGTTTCTGAACAGTACTGCATTTGTGTATTCTGTTTCTGAACAGTACTGCATTTGTGTATTCTGTTTCTGAACAGTACTGCATTTGTGTATTCTGTTTCTGAACAGTACTGCATTTGTGTATTCTGTTTCTGAACAGTACTGTGTTTCTGAACAGTACTGCATTTGTGTACTCTGTTTATGAACAGTACTGCATTTGTGTATTCTGTTTATAAACAGTACTGCATTTGTGTATTCTGTTTATGAACAGTACTGCATTTGTGTATTCTGTTTCTGAACAGTACTGCATTTGTGTACTCTGTTTCTGAACAGTACTGCATTTGTGTATTCTGTTTCTGAACAGTACTGCATTTGTGTACTCTGTTTCTGAACAGTACTGCATTTGTGTATTCTGTTTATGAACAGTACTGCATTTGTGTATTCTGTTTATGAACAGTACTGCATTTGTGTATTCTGTTTATGAACAGCACTGCATTTGTGTACTCTGTTTCTGAACAGTACTGCATTTGTGTATTCTGTTTCTGAACAGTACTACATTTGTGTACTCTGTTTCTGAACAGTACTGCATTTGTGTACTCTGTTTCTGAACAGTACTACATTTGTGTATTCTGTTTATATTTCAAGGGTATATAAATTGTCAGTATCAGAAGTATATCAAATGTCTTCCTCCTCTGAATAGCATTATCAATTTTTATTGTTGCAAGTTATTGACATTGTGCAAGTATGGATAACTAGAACACTGGTTAAAGTGTACATGTGATCCTTTTATATGCCATACAAATGGCTAAAGTATTCTACATATTCATACAAAGGGTGCACATGATTATTAACTGCTGTTATGCAAAGTTTCAGACTATTTTGTGAATAATGTTATTCTCTAAGGCAAATTTTGTTTTCAGTGTTTGGGTTTAAAGGTCATTCTCATACTACGAGTCAGTGTTTTCTGACCATCTGCCAGATTCATCCCCAGGTTCATAAATAATAAATTGAATATTTTTTGTTATGTTTGAGGATCTGTGTAATTTTAACTGGCATAATTGATTAAATTGCTATCATATAACCAAAATAATCTCAACTTCAATTTTTGTCAGAGGAGGCAGTCCAATCCATAGTTCATGCTGATGAAATTTCATACCAATAGGCCGTAAAGTAACATGTGTTTTTGCAAGATGTTAGAAGAAAGTACATGAAATCAGGGATTTGTTATTTGGGATAAGTAATCTCTGGTGAAATAGTATTTTAGCAGTATAAGCAAATATAAATGTATTAAACCCTATGAATTATAGCAAAGAAATAGTGAAAATACTACTGCATAGGCTGAATTTGAGAAAATCAGTATTGACACTACATTACATACACCAAGGTTCTTAAAACCCTGCATACACTGACTGTATTCAGTTGCCTCAAGGAGCTCTGTTATCACTAAATATCATTCATTTCATCAAAATCAAATTTGTCAAAATCTGAAGTATATACTGTTTGTTATTTCAAAGAAACTATTAAGTTATCAGGGAATTTGAAGGGTTTGTATCCACAAACGCCATTTCATACTTTAGTACATTACATGCGTACTTTAATACAGTACATGCCAGATTATGATACTGAGGTAAACAACACCATGTGACTGCACATTGTACAATCATGATATGGATTGTATAATATTAGCAAATCAACATGGTTCCTCTGGAAATTCATGCAAAACTTGCAAACCCCTGAACCGATGCCTCTTATTTTCATAGATTTAAATATAATTTTTTTTTCTGTGACATATTTAAAGATCGTGTGGGCCCAAGACTGGAAATGTGTTTTGTGACTTATGTTTTTCGACACTCATTTTTTCCAAATTTTCATTTTTTTTTGCTCGAATTATTTCTTCAAATGTTAATGGATAGTACAGTATTTACAACACTTTCTCTGCCTAAATTTCATGTACTAATAATACTTTTTCATAACAAAGCTGTAATCACCTTCGAAAAACAGCATTCTTCAACTCATATATTCATAAATCCAAATGGGCGGAATACGCCCAGAAGAGAAAAAGCAACTTTTGTGAGGCTGGGAACTGACTGTAAAGTTCAATTTTTGCCCCGCCCCCAATCCTGCGTTGCTCCTACAACCTAAATCTCTAACAGCAATCTATGCCTGTAGGGCCATAATTCTCCTTCACAGCCGTCTAGCACTGTAGGGCCGTAATTCTCCTTCACAGCCATCTATGCCTGTAGGGCCGTAATTCTCCTTCACAGCCGTCTAGCACTGTAGGGCCGTAATTCTCCTTCACAGCCATCTATGCCTGTAGGGCCGTAATTCTCCTTCACAGCCATCTATGCCTGTGGGGCAGTAATTCTCCTTCACAGCCGTCTATGCCTGTAGGGCTGTAATTCTCCTTCACTGCTGTCTATGCCTGTAGGGCTGTAATTCTCCTTCACTGCTGTCTATGCCTGTAGGGCCGTAATTCTCCTTCACAGCCGTCTAGCACTGTAGGGCCGTAATTCTCCTTCACAGCCATCTATGCCTGTAGGGCCGTAATTCTCCTTCACAGCCATCTATGCCTGTAGGGCTGTAATTCTCCTTCACAGCCGTCTAGCACTGTAGGGCCGTAATTCTCCTTCACAGCCATCTATGCCTGTAGGACCGTAATTCTCCTTCACAGCCGTCTAGCACTGTAGGGCCGTAATTCTCCTTCACAGCCATCTATGCCTGTAGGGCCGTAATTCTCCTTCACAGCCATCTATGCCTGTGGGGCAGTAATTCTCCTTCACAGCCGTCTATGCCTGTAGGGCTGTAATTCTCCTTCACAGCCGTCTATGCCTGTAGGGCTGTAATTCTCCTTCACTGCTGTCTATGCCTGTAGGGCTGTAATTCTCCTTCACAGCCGTCTAGCACTGTAGGGCCGTAATTCTCCTTCACAGCCATCTATGCCTGTAGGGCCGTAATTCTCCTTCACAGCCATCTATGCCTGTGGGGCAGTAATTCTCCTTCACAGCCGTCTATGCCTGTAGGGCTGTAATTCTCCTTCACAGCCATCTATGCCTGTAGGGCCGTAATTCTCCTTCACAGCCATCTATGCCTGTGGGGCAGTAATTCTCCTTCACAGCCGTCTATGCCTGTAGGGCTGTAATTCTCCTTCACAGCCGTCTATGCCTGTAGGGCCGTAATTCTCCTTCACAGCCATCTATGCCTGTAGGGCCGTAATTCTCCTTCACAGCCATCTATGCCTGTAGGGCTGTAATTCTCCTTCACAGCCGTCTATGCCTGTAGGGCTGTAATTCTCCTTCACAGCCCTATGCCTGTAGGGCTGTAATTCTCCTTCACAGCCATCTATGCCTGTAGGGCTGTAATTCTCCTTCACAGCCATCTATGCCTGTAGGGCCGTAATTCTCCTTCACAGCCATCTATGCCTGTAGGGCAGTAATTCTCCTTCACAGCCGTCTATGCCTGTAGGGCTGTAATTCTCCTTCACAGCCGTCTATGCCTGTAGGGCTGTAATTCTCCTTCACAGCCGTCTATGCCTGTAGGGCTGTAATTCTCCTTCACAGCCGTCTATGCCTGTAGGGCCGTAATTCTCCTTCACAGCCGTCTATGCCTGTAGGGCTGTAATTCTCCTTCACTGCTGTCTATGCCTGTAGGGCCGTAATTCTCCTTCACAGCTGTCTATGCCTGTAGGGCCGTAATTCTCCTTCACAGTGGGAGAAACACAGTTTTCCTCCACAACGGTGAGGGACATCTTTTCCCAAACTTTTTTTTTAAATTCTGCTAGAAGTTCCTCCCCCATACCCAAAGGAAATACAGCCCTATGTCTGTCCATTAACTAGCATTTTAATAGTATCCGTGGTGTAGTGGTTAGTGCTTTGTCCTCTCACCTGCACATCCCGGGTTCGAATCCTGGTGGGTCAGCAGCCAGTGAGTTCATAACTGGTTATCAAAGGCTGTGGCCGTCTTGATATAATGTCCAGTACTGGATGCTTTTGGACGTTAAACCTTGCTATGCTATGCTATTTACATTCAATTTCAGATTACAACCCAAATTAAAAGACTTCAAATAGTCCTGCGTAACCTTTTATCAAAAGGAGGTCAGTTTCTCAACAAACAATCCACTTGCCAAGAATTAAATTATGTGCAATGTTGCTATGCAATGTATGCATGAAATTCATTGCCTAGCTGTCTGAAAAGAGTAAGTAAGATCTCAATACCCCAAGGATTTATTCATCAGAAATGCATTGCATAATCAATGAAATACAATGATTGGCATTAACCCTTACTCTACCACGTGGCAATATTATCACAATTTTCGGTGCACCATCTTTAGCCCCGCCTTCCAAGCGTGTTTTCAAAATATTGCAGATGGAGTAAGGATTAATCTACCCATGGAGAGTGTGCCAATTCAAAAATATACGTAGCATCATCCCAGTGAGCAGCCCGCCAGGTCACTGAAGAGGAACGAGTCCGACTATGCTGCTCGGAACACAGAGGAACTCTGAATGGTCAGCCTGTGCTTAACTCTTACTCTACCATGCAGTGATGTTATCGCCATTTTCACTGCACCATCTTTGACCCCGCTTCCCAAGCGTGTTTTCAAAATATTGCTGGTAGAGTCAGGGTTATCATGGCTGTAAACGTCAGTACTCCACAATGCAATAACAGCACAATGCTAGCACGATTTTAAATAACTTACAGTCAGAGTCAAATGTTTATATGCAATGTAATTGTAAGAAAGAATGGATGTTAAAACACATGCATGTACAATTACTTATGATAAGATGTGGGGCTAGGGTGTAAATATTAATATTTAATTTCGACCTTTAGATCACATGGGAGTGATCGATGTTTAGCTCACAAGAGTTTTTGTGAGCGCTTCCATTCACAACATTTTCTCTCTATTGTATTTATGCCTTAACTATTGATATTTATTTTGCTGCTTCATTGTTGTTTGCTATTCATATCTAGACCTGCAAATGTTGTGAAGAAACAATCAATCAAATCAATCAATACATAGATGGTTGATCTACATTTTCATAGAGAAGTTACTTCTTTTCACTTAATTTGGGTTTATAATTTAATTTTAGATTTTGACATTTTTAAAGGAAAATATTGCAAATGCTAATGGATTCTTTTCTCCGTAATTTCAAATATGCAAGATAGGCATGAACAAGAGGGACAGGGGCGTACTAAGATAGGCATGAACAAGAGGGACAGGGGCGTACTACATAGTTGATCTCCCATGCAGACTCAGATACAACCTCATATGAGCCCAACTGTGCATTATCTTGGGCACAAGGACTGTACGGAAAGCTGTTTGTCTATGAACCCTTAATTGATCTTAAATTCACTTACCAGTGGTATGATTCCCTGTTGGCTGTTTTCCTGTTTACCCATCATGGTATAGGATTTCCCGGACCCTGTTTGGCCATATGCAAATATACAAACATTGTACCTAAAAGAGAATTGATTGATTGATCAATAAAACAACATAAACAAGGTCACATGGGTGGTGGAAGATGTTTCAAACAGGGGGGAGGGGGAGAGCAAAGAATTTGAGAGACACTTTCCAACTGATTTTTGGTCTAAAATTAAAGAGTTAATGGTCTGAATTTAAAGATTTTAAGTCTGAAAACTGGAGTTTCTATCCAAATTCAATGACAATTCAGTCGGTATACAAATATGAATTGCCAATATCTCTGTTTTCCATGATTTGTTTGACATATTTTGAAAGTATGTACATCAAAGCATGTACATCAGCATTATTATACTGTAGCTTTAGGGGCAATAATGTTTCTCTACCAGAAAATTGATATACTTTTACAGGTGTGAAAATAACTGGTGACTATTTTTTTCCTGTTTTAAATTTGCAGGTTTGAAAATTGGTCAATTTTATATCAATTTAGACATATAGTACCAAAATTCGGGAATATACAAAATTGGGAAATATATAGATCAAAAGTCTCAAATGTGGGAAAGATTTAGATCATGACTGATCAATTAGATTTAATCATCATGTTTGGCTGTATGCAAATATACACACATTACACCTGAAATAGGATTGATTGATTGATACTGTAGATCAACAAATAAAACATGTAACCACAGTCAAACAGCTCCCAGATGCTGTTATCTTATGAAGATGAATATATATGAGTCAAGGATCTATGGTTTTGTGCAATGTGATTGGACGAGAGAGACACACCCCCTAAATACATTCTCCTGTGATAAATGGGCAACGATACAACATACTGGGCCTCTTCTACTTTTTCAATAGAGAAGTTACTTTCAATGGTTATAATTCTGTTTTAGATCTGGCTTTTTCTTCATTTAATAGAAATAATAATGAGTCATCTGAAGAACTTTCACATCATACAAAACAATTTAGCAAATATTTTATAATTTACTACAAAGATAATTCCCTAAAAATTGATGTCATACACCCTACATGTCAGATTAGAATATTAATGTACTTATAACCTATAATCTTATAATCTGTTTTAAATTTTCTAACTTCTAAAAAACAATTTTTCCTTCACATGGGTCCATGAATTTGCATTTATATTCAATATTAATGATTCAAGCCCTTAGAACTTCATGTTCAAAGCATTTTGGATAGAAAATTTCAAAAAGAATTCTATAGACATACATATGTGCTACTGCGCAAAGGGCAAGTTATGTCATCATTGGCATGATTTCAACATATAATTAGACAAAATGGCAGCGTCCATGTGTCAACTTCAAACTTAAATAACTTGAGAATGGAATAAGATTTCATGATGGGGTTTTTTGTAGTTGGTTTAATCTTTATTTCTATCATATTTCAAGCTGGAATATTTGTCTTCTTTCAAGGAAATAATTTCATTTGTTTGCTGATCCATTTCAGCAAAACAATTTTCCTTTCAACTGTCTTAGATATTGATATCTTATGGAGATGATTATTCATGAGAAAAGGTTGTATGGAAACAAAGAACCTAATGGACACACCTCCTCCCAGAAACCGCCATTAGCAGAAACAGCAGCAATAAAACACACAAAATGGAACAGCTGTATGAAATGTACTGTTGCCCTAGCAACCAGAGAATGACAAATCGCACCCGTGGCATTAATGACAGCTTGTTTAGCTTATGTGTGGATACTAAAACAAATTACGGACGGAAAGGAAAATTAAAAAGGAAGAAACGAGGAATTTGGTTGTTTACGCACTAAATCAATAAGTTTATTTATTCAAGATGCATTATGTAGTACAAATGAACACCATTCTGTATTTGTATATGGGTGACTCAATGAGGTATGCATGGATGAAGTCCACAATTCTGATGATAGAATTCAAACCTCTGAAAAAGCAGAGTTTGTTTGAACTAGCCTTATAAGGTTGTGCTTTATGTAAATTTATGCAGCAGAATAATTACCTTGAATGGCCTGCACAATATGTCAGCTACAAGGATGAGTGAATGAAAAGGGCAGTGTGTATTCCATTCAGGAGTTACGAATTCTAAAAAGGCGGAAAATCATGGAATTTTGCAGAACTTTCGCCAAAAATGAGATTGATGATAGGTATTGTCAAAAATTGACTGAACTTGCACTCGTTGAAGTGTTCAATACTGGTACACATGTTTTGGGGCAAAGGAAAGGTCCTGAATTAAAATTAGTGTTTGGAAAAAAAGAAAAGATGTTTGACAATTTGTTTTAGAAATTTTAGTTTTTAACCATTTTCAAAGCAACTTTACTCAAAAATTCTCAAAAAAAACCTCACCAAAAATGTTAGTTTATAGATAGAACTAGAATAGCCCTTTCAAATTATACCAAGATCAGTGCTGTAGGCCTATGGTAACGTCCAGATTTTATTGTTTGTAAATAGCACTTTCAAATCCACAATAATACTGTCGATCCGGTGTTCAAAGGTTAAGGCAAAGTTTGACAAAGATGCTTAAAGCTTCTTCTTTGGAATGAATGAAATAAATAAATACAAATATTAATAAGAAATTACATAAATATTTATAATCATATTTATATTAAAAAAAAATTCTTAAAAATGAATTGATAAATATATCTTTTAGAAGACTCTTGAGATTGAAGAATAATTACAACATAACATTAATGATACCAAAACATCTAATTCTCTAGTGAAATATGTGTTACAATACATTTACACACAGAACAACCATTTCTATGCAGACGTTAGTACATTACACACAGAACAACCATACTATGCAGACGTTAGTGCCCTTGTAGGTTGCTATGATGTCAATATGCATGGTACATATTAAGGGCATAGATGCTTACATATATAAGGGAGTTGTACTCTAGGAGCATTTTGGAGGACTTATGAGACCTTGAAACACATTTTATCAACACATTCACCTCCATATCTTGGTCCAAATTTGAAGATTTTTGGTCCTAAGTGGTTGTAGACTTTATTCAAATTTAAGGATTTTGGGGACTAAATAGTAAATTTTGGTCCAAAATTGAAGAGAATATTCCTTGGATACAAATACAAAATGCCAGCATCTCTGTTTAAACAGCTTTTATTTTCAAAATGGATTTCTATTGTCAAAATAGACTGGAATAAAGCCTTCACATTACCATTATACCCTCTTTTTGCTACTTAATATACTATGTACCAAATAAGCAAACAAAAAATTTGTTAGCTATTCTGGTACAGATTGTTTGAGTACCAAAAAAAGAGTATAATGGTAATGTGAAGGCTTTATTCCAGTCTATTTTGACAATAGAAATCCATTTTGAAAATAGAAGCTGTGTTTATTTGATATTTCAGTTAACTATATTACAGCTTTGACAAAATTTGGGGAGGCTATGGAAGTTTTGCAATAGCCGCCCCCTACCCCCATAGACATGCCACTGCCCCGATGGCTACTCTAGTCTCCTTCTCGATCTTGTCCTACAAAATGAAAACCACTCACCCTTCAAATGCATGTTCCAGCATTTCTTGGCCAATATCTTCATAAACTTTTCTTTGTGATGAAAATAAAGGATCATCAGGCTGTAAAAGGAAAATCAAATTGAATAAGACAATGCTACAGGCAGTGGTGCACCACAAATTGTGGGGGACAAATTCCATTGAATCACGGGTGGGATTTGCCTATCGAAAGCTGGTGGAGGGGGGGGCAGGACAAGTGCCCCCGTTTCCCCGTTAAAAACATTTTTTGTGAGTTTGGTTGGCATGTAACCAAAATGCTGTTGACAAATCTTGATAGTGGCAGCAATTTTGCATGAATTTAAAACTCACTATTTTTTGACATAAAAGATGAAAATAAAACTTTGCCCCCCCCCCATGTCAAATAGAATTCCTACAATGCTGACTTGATAAATTGTGCGGAGAAGTGATTACAACTTTGATCATCCATAACTGAAACACTTCAAAGTGCTATTTTCAAAATTAAGAAACTAAGATACTCCGATTTCAATACTCTTTCAACCATTATAGATGTTGCTAATGTCTATTGACTTTTAAATGCTAAGTAAACTCCCGCCAAAAAAGTACAATAACAGCTTCTATTTTCAAAATGGATTTCTATTGTCAAAATGGACTGAAATAATGTCTTCACATTACCATTATACTCCTTTTTTGGTACTTAATAAACTCTGTACCAGAATAGCAAACAAATATTTTGTATGCTATTCTGGTACAGAGTTTTTTGAAGTACCAAAAAAGGAGTATAATGGTAATGTGAGGACTTTATTTCAGTCCAATTTGACAATAGAAATCTATTTTGAAAATAGAAGCTGTTCAATGCTCTCCCTTTTCCATTGAGTACCAAATCTTTAAATTTCTGAAAAATTTAGTAAAGATGTATGCAAATATTGCTGTGAATTTTCATACTCCATATTATGATAAAGGAATAAAGAACAAAATTCTTGTGTCAACAATGTGGGAATTTAACCTTTCAAAGCTTTTGCCACTGCAGCGTCATACAGATCTACACCAACTGAAAATGAACTGCCTGTTTCTAAATTATTTCAACATATTTTTCTATAACTTTTGAGATGCATGGGGCATATAATGTACAAGAACATGCTATGTCCTTGTGCATGCAATTCTTGATTATTTTTTTTTTCTTTCTAAGACTCTAGGTCCAATGTATGGATTTGACATATTCCTTACATGATCCTCACATTTGCATCTTGCATATTTCTCGTGCATTTCTTACAAATTTCCTAACATATTTCTTGCATAATCCTTACACTCAGTTAGCTATGGGGTACCTTAATTACACTTAAAATAAAAAGAAAATGTATATAATTTTATTTCTTTTAGAAATAATATACAAAATTGTCTTGGATCTGCAAGCACAACACAACACTGTTCATATAGCGTGCTTTTTAAGAGACTGGTGCACAAAGGAATAATAAATGCATCAATATGTAATTGTCACTGATTTGTTTCTTTAATCCTCAATCATATAAACAAAAAATTTCACAGGGAATATTCCTTGAAGCATCCACTGTAAGAAATAGAATTTCAGCTGAACTCCAGTTGCCCTCCTGATTTATCATAGGTAGATAATCATCAAAATAGCTCCAAGCAATTACAAATTGTCGCCACTTTCATTTCTGAGCAACAAATATGATCATCAGTGCATTTCAACTGGAAATTTGGTACAGAAACTCAACTTAGCAAGATTGACAATTATAGTCCAAGGAAAGAATGGGAGAAATATGATGCATAAAGTTAAAACAGCAGAAAAAATTCTGCAATTTTCATGGGAGAAAATCTTTATTTTGACAAATATGAACATTCCTAGTCCTTACATAACCTTTATACAAAAGGACATGTTTATTTGTCATCATAGGCGACAGATAAAGGAACAATAGTGAGAAAAAATGTTTCAAAAACTCAATCCATTAACGGGACAGCCAAGTTTAAAGGAGCGGTATCGCTGTAGAACAATAATGCACCAAACAAATACTCCTAGGATGTTTATAAAACTGTTTAAATCAAATAATTTTTATATGTTAAAGTAGTCCCTACTAAATGTTAAAGATGATCTTTGATTCAATATATTGACGATACCCGTGCAATATATTTTTGTTAATCTTTATAATTTGTAGTTTTATTCCAATTTTTGTTTATTTACAGTGAATAGAAGCTATCTGGCAACAAATCTATGACGTCAGTTAGGGCTGCTCTCGCAATGTACTGAATATGACATCACTACAATTTAGATGATGTCGTCCATTTAAAGCTCAAACTATCAGATTTGTGTAGAAATGACTGGCTTGAGACTAGTATGTGACGTTCAAGACTACTAATCATGACTCATATCATCTTTGTATATTGAGATAATTTCCCAAAATTGTGTATCTTAAACCAACTGGTTGCAATTTCTTAATAGCAAATTTGCTAGCAGTATACTGAAGTGAAGTGCAGGAATTTGTAAAAAAAAAGAAAGAAAAAATTGCAAATACATAAACATTGTCTTGGTTCTGCCTTTATGACATCACACTGTACACAGCGAGATCGCACTGCTCAAATCTTTGAACTGCAAAATCCAAAACTGAACATTAATGATATCAACATGGTTTTTTCACCAATTTGTTTCTTTTATAGTCCTCTATCATATATATGAAAATAAATAGGGAATATTATCTCTAATAAGAAATAAAACAGTGTTTATATACAGATATAAAGCAGTATGCATAGACATATAAACCATATAGATTTAAAAATCCACAGTACTATAGAAAAACAATTTTATGAAAATATATATCTCTACTATATTCACACACACAAATTTAAATATATCACAAGTACAGTAACTATTAATACATATTGTTTCAAAAAAATGTTCAACCTCTTACTAGAAATTATTCACAATTCTATTCACAATCTATACAAACGCATCATCAGTTTCACGTTTCCAGCACGCACACTTAACTTCCTCAAACATTTTAATGAATGCCTTCCCATTCTCGCAACATTCTCCACAATACTGCAATGACTGCAGATTCTATTCAACATTTCATCACTTGACAAGTCTTTACTTCTCTTTAAAATCTCTCTTTCTCAAAACCTCTCGATTGCCTCAAAATACATCTCAAGTATCATCTTTTGTTAACGTCACCGTCTTCGTTCTCCCTTTTTTGAAGCAGAAGAATTTACGTCATCCCAAGATACTTACATTCACATCAAAACAAGGAAGGGCAAAAATTGTTTGAAATAAGAGAGTGAGATTGTCTCTCTGCAGAATAAGGCAAGAATATTCACACGCAAGATTTTATCTGTGTTTTACTGGATATATTATCAATGTACTAATGATTGTAATACCATTTACAAAGGAGTATACACTGAGAAATGATAAGAAATGGATGTGCAGAAGTAACATTATCTAAGTTGCTTGCTTTAAAATCTATTGATCAAGCAAGTTTATGAAAATGGTGAAGAAAGCCAGTGGCGGATCTAGAGGGGGAAGGAGGGGTGGGGGGAAGGGGAGGTTATGGGGGTTGGAACCCCTCCAAAGAAAAAGTTCCAACATTTTTCATTACGCCGATAATAACTAGAACCCCTCCTTGTACTTTCCCTAGATTCAACCCTGTCAGTGGCGGATCTACAGGGGGTTCTGGGAGTTGGAACTTTTCTCCAAAAAAGCTCCAACATTTTTCATTACTCCAATAATAACTAGAACCCCCTCCTTGTGATTTTCCTAGATCCACCCCTGAAAGCTTTAAAAGCTCTTATTCCGTTGATATATTTCATTTTAAAGTTATGTATCATTTGTTTAAAAACGACTGAAATCGGACTAGTTGTGACATCACAGCCTCAGATATTCCTCAAAGTCTTTATGACAGGTTTACCTGCATGTTGTTTGTTTGATGAGGGCTTAAAGTCACCACGACAGCGAGGGTCAAATTGTGCCCGAGAGGTTAGATCATTTCAGAGGTACATGTAGGAGGAAAAGAAAATAGGGGAACACGGGACTAAAAGCCAGAGAGCTGGAATCAAGAGAGGAAGTAAATGGGTGCAAAAAGGGGAAAAAGTAGAGAGAAGGGGTGGGAGAGGAAGACTAAATATGGTTGAGAGGGAAGCATGATGAAGGAAAGAGACAATTTTATCTGCTTTTTTTTTTTTCTTAGTGAAAGAGCGTGGCTATTGAGTTGTGGGGGACGAGGGAAAATCTGGGAAGGTTGTACAGGGGCAGGCAAAAAGGATGTGGTGGACTGTGAGGGTGCAATGACAATTGTTGCAGCGGGGTGAGGCAGCCAATAAGGAGGTGGGAGTGAGTAAGGCAGGTGTGACCTATTCTAAGGTGGGCAATGTGGACGTTGTCGACACAGGAGAGATTGTGGATGGTGGGTTTGATCAGAATGGTGGGCTGGATGACATGGAGTTTGTTATCAATTTGGGAGTCCCATGAGATTTGCCAGCAGTCACGATCAAGGACAGTGATAAGTGGTTTGATGTCAGAAAGGGTTTTGGGAAAGGGGTAGGAGGAAGGTTGAGGGCAGGCTTAGCAGCTGCATCAGCTCTGTCATTGCCAGGGATGCCAACGTTACTGGGTATCCAGAAGAAAAGAATACTTTTCCTGCAGACGAAGGAGGGGAAGGGAAGGAGGGGAGGGGGGGGTGGGTAGGGGAAGGAATTTATGTAGGAGGTGGGACATAAGGTGATCCCATTTAAGATTGAGAAAAGAAGTAAGGACATATTTGGGAGTGACTCAATAAAGTTGAGGGAGAGTGGATGACCTTGGCCTCGGCCGAAAAGATGGACAAGTAGTTGGAAAGCCTGCTACTAACGGTGATGTCTTGGATGACGGCAGCAGCAGTTGTCTTGTCGCCTTCCTTGGAGCCATTAGTATAAATAGAGGTGTAGTTTGAGAATTAATCTTTGATTTGGTCATGGGAGGGGGGGGGGAATGCCCTCTTCTTTAAGGTAGGGGTTGGAGAGGGTGTGGCCAATACAAACTTGGAACAGCCTGGGTGAGAGAAAGTTTTGAATAAAGTTGGGGAGGTGGCCTCTGAGGCCAATGGTGTAAAGTTTGCGGGTAATGCCGTATTTCCAAGTAGTGTCAAAAGCTTTCTCGAGGTTGAAAAAGATGGCAATGAGGTGTTCTTTTTTTTGCAAAGGATTTCCGGATAATGGTGTCAACTGAATTAACTGGTCCAGGGTGTTGTGATGTTTCCAGAATATGTTTTGGTAAGGGGAGAGAATTCTGTTGGTCTAAAGGAACCAGTTTAGTCATCTGTGGTTATCCTTTCCATAATTTTACAGAAACAGCAGGTGAAGGCGATGGGGCGGTATCTGAAGGGGGCGGTACTGTTCTTCCCCGGTTTGGGGATAGGGGTGATGATAGCAGTCCTCCGGATAAGGGTAAAGAGTATGAGGACCAAAAGTGGTTGAGGATGGTGAGTAGGGTAGCAGTGGCCTTGTTGGGGAGGTGTTTTAGAAACGGCATGATAGGGGTATTATCTGGGCTCTTGGAGGTGCAGCCAGTGTCGTGGATGGCTTGGTTTAAATCAGAAAGGGTGAGAGGGCTATTGTAGCTTTTTTGGCTTTGAAAGCATTGGGGTAGTTGGCCGAGGACGAGATGTTGCTGAAAGAAGCGGCAAGGTGGTTAACAATATCCTTTTTCGCAGTGGAGTTACCATTCCAGGAGATATAGGAGATTGAAGACTTGCCCATCCTGACGTGAAACTTCTGTTCACCATACTCCAAACCTTCTTAGTGGGGGTGTTGATGGTGAGAGAAGAGATGAAGTTGTTTATTAAAGACCTCTTTCGTATATTGAGCTTGCTTGACCACTGAACTACTCCTTTAAAGATCTATTGGCAGATAGCAACAAGTTGATCTTGGAAGAAAATGTCACAACTAATCTGATCTAATTCATTTATACATCAATGAAACAGCTTTACACTGAAATATCTCCTTAACAGAATAAGATATTGAAGTAAAGTTTCTTCATCATTTTCTTGCCAGTATATCTTTCCTAAAGATGAACTTGTTTGACCACAGTACCATAAGTACAACAGGTCTAGTTGAAGTAATGCTTACAATTGATCCACATCTGTTTCCAGCAAAGGTTACCGTACTTTCAATAGATCTTAGCTATGGAATGCAATGTGCATACCCTAACCCTCTTTATCTATGTGTTCTCACTCAAGAACGAGCTCGTGATCAGACCCAGCGTGGACAATCAGATCCACCAATTTTTCACTGTGATAACGCCCACCGGTTCTGATATCAGTGACTTGATCTTGATCCTAGTTTGAAGTCGATCCTCGCATGCAGCACCTCGCGTGCAGCGCCCGCGTGCAGCGCCCCGCGTGCAGCGCCCAGCGTGTAGCGCCCAGCGTGCAGCGCCCACAGGCGTGCAGCGCCCAGCGTGCAGCGCCCGCGTGCAGCGCCCAGCGTGCAGCGCCCGCGTGCAGCGCCCGCGTGCAGCGCCCAGCGTGCGCGTGCAGCGCCCGGCGTGCAGTGCCCGCGTGCAGCGCCCAGCGTGCAGCGCCCAGCGTGCAGTGCCCGCGTGCAGTGGCGTGCAGTGCCCGTGCAGCGCCCGCGTGTGCCCGGCGTGCAGTGCGCCCGCGTGCAGTGCCCAGCGTGCAGTGCGCCCGGCGTGCAGTGCCCAGCGTGCAGCGCCCAGCGTGCAGTGCCCAGCGTGCAGCGCCCCGCGTGCAGTGCCCCGCGTGCAGTGCCCCGCGTGCAGTGCCCCGCGTGCAGTGCCCCGCGTGCAGTGCCCCGCGTGCAGTGCCCCGCGTGCAGTGTCCCGCGTGCAGTGCCCCGCGTGCAGTGCCCCGCGTGCAGTGCCCCGCGTGCAGTGCGCCCCGCGTGCAGTGCCCAGCGTGCAGTGCCCCGTGCAGTGCCCGCGTGCAGTGCCCGCGTGCAGTGCCCAGCGTGCAGTGCCCGCGTGCAGCGCCCAGCGTGCAGCGCCCAGCGTGCAGCGCCCGCGTGCAGCGCCCGCGTGCAGCGCCCAGCGTGCAGTGCCCGCGTGCAGCGCCCCAGCGTGCAGCGCCCAGCGTGCAGCGCCCAGCGTGCAGTGCCCGCGTGCAGCGCCCGTGCAGCGCCCAGCGTGCAGTGCCCGGCGTGCGCCCGCGTGCAGCGCCCGCGTGCAGTGCCCGCGTGCAGTGCCGGCGTGCAGTGCCCGTGCGTGCAGTGCCCAGCGTGCAGTGCCCGGCGTGCAGTGCCCGCGTGCAGTGCCCCAGCGTGCAGTGCCCGCGTGCAGTGCCGGTGGCGTGCAGTGCCCGCGTGCAGTGCCCCGTGCAGTGCCGGCGTGCAGTGCCCCCGCGTGCAGTGCCCGCGTGCAGTGCCTCGCGTGCAGTGCCTCCCGGCGTGCAGTGCCCGGCGTGCAGTGCCCGGCGTGCAGTGCCCGGCGTGCAGTGCCCGGCGTGCAGTGCCCGCGTGCAGTGCCCAGCGTGCAGTGCCAGCGTGCAGTGCCCGCGTGCGTGCAGTGCCCGGCGTGCAGTGCCCGCGTGCAGTGCCCCGCGTGCAGTGCCCCGCGTGCAGTGCCCCGCGTGCAGTGCCCCGCGTGCAGTGCCCCGCGTGCAGTGCCCCTCGTGCAGTGCCTCTCGTGCAGTGCCTCGTGTGCAGTGCCTCGCGTGCAGTGCCTCGCGTGCAGTGCCTCGCGTGCAGTGCCTCGCGTGCAGTGCCTCGCGTGCAGTGCCTCGCGTGCAGTGCCTCGCGTGCAGTGCCTCGCGTGCAGTGCCTCGCGTGCAGTTCCTCGCATGCAATTCCTCGCATCCCAAGTGAGAACACATGACATTGTCTTTTCTACATTCATTGGGCTGGTTTATTTTCGAAGGAACATGATCCAAAGATAAGTGAGACCATGACTTGAGACGAAAATACACTCATAATGAAGCATTACATTCCTTATCTTCTCAGTGAATCATTTAAGAAAAGTATTTGAATAGATATATAGGAAGAGCCAAGAGCGACAAACACGAGTAACAGACCGACGACAAATAAGAAATCCAATATCGTTTATTACGGACGTGATTGATGGTTTCGACAGTGATTGAAGCGAGGAGGCCTGAATGGGGCAATCTTGATTTATACATACAGTACTGTACAGCATATCATCCTGAATAGTTATCAGCATGTGGTCTATAAGAGTGTACACATGCGCTCTATTGCAATAAAGACGGTACTACAATAAAACACATTACACATCTAAAACAAATGTAGTACAAGCAAATACTGGCTGTTACAACATGCTAGATAAAAATGATCTTTCCCAAGTAGTCAAATTCCTTTAAAAAAAATGTATACCCCTTTTGATTGCATGTCTAAATTTCTTTTTGTGTCTTCAATATTGACAACTGAAAAAATGTCTATTTATGCACTTATGACTAATATACTTCATTTTCGAAGAGAGCATTTAATGGCTGAGGATTTTTTTTTTTTTGAATTTATACAAAAGCTGTTTTGCAATAACAAAGTTCAACAATGATACTGGCATAAAAGTTTGATGAAATGCTTCATTTTCTTATATTTCATTTTCAAAGTTTTGAATTCAAACAAAAACAAAGTAAGCTCCCATTTCCTCTACCTATAAACACACTCAGAGGCACAGGAGAGTCATAACTTGCAAAGGCCTGATCGAGGCTCACTTTGCATAAGATCAAACACAAAAATATATAACAAGGCCATATGGAGACTTGACCCAAATGTCCCTCAGTTTTTGAGCGCCCCGCCCCCCAAGTCCTCACTACAGGCCTGAATAAATCTACTGTATGATAATATCTATCGGATCCTTCAATGATCTCAAATAAAGAAAGCAATTGTAAACACCCTTGAAATAAATGAATGACAATTTATAATCAATTCTTACAGAACTAATGCAGACTAATCTATACTATATAGGCTTACAGTATATCACATGATGTACGTATGGTGCAATATGTGTTCTATTTATAGCTGTACTAATGATTTTTTATTAAGATTTTAAACTTGAGGTCATTCAGTGAGTGCACTTAAAGCTTCTAAACTACATCTCATTACATAAGGGACGGAGATAATGCATAATTCACAAATTTACAGAACTTTGAAAAGATTCAAATTCAATAGTTAGTTGTTGTATATAACAAGAAACAACCCCTTAAAGGTAAAATGGATATATAAAGATTATATATTCACAGGAAAGAGGTTGAAATTCTAAACAGAATATTTTTTAAATTATGGCAAACACACAGATAGGTTTCTAGTTATATGCTAATACATATTTAGTTTGAAGCAAAAGTTGCAGTGTACAATATAACAGAGAAAGCAGCACTAACTCTGTAATGTACAATGTAATTAGAGGGGAAAGTGGTGAAATGATATCTTTGTAACCGCTGGTGCTACAAAGCTGAGTTTGGTCTTAAGATGTTCACAATGTTCATGTTTTGTGGGACATAGGGAGGGATGACATGTGGGACATAGGTAGGGATGACATGTGGGACATATAGGGAGGGATGCAATGTGGGACATAGGGAGGGATAATATGTGGGACATGCGGAGGGATGACATGTGGGACATAGGGAGGGATGCCATGTGGGACATAGGGAGGGATGCCATGTGGAACATAAGCAGGGATGACATGTGGGACATAGGCATGGATGCCATGTGGAACATGGACAGGGATGCCATGTGGGACATAGGCAGGGATGCCATGTGGGACATAGGCAGGGATGCCATGTAGGACATAAGCAGGGATGCCATGTGGGACATCAGTAGGGATGCCATGTGGGACATAGGGAGGGATGCCATGTGGGACATAGGGAGGGATGACATGTGGGACATAGCGAGGGATGCAATGTGGGGCATAGGCAGGAATGACATGTGGAACATAGGCAGGGATGCCATGTGGGACATAGGGAGGCATGCCATGTGGGACATAGGGAGGCATGCCATGTGGGACATATCAATGGTATATAATGTGGGACATAGGACGGGATGCCATGTGGGACATAGTGTGGGATGCCATGTGGGACATAGGGTGACATACCATGTGGGACATACATGGTGGAATACCACGTGGATCATGAGAAGGATGGGATGTCATGTGGGACATGGGGCAGAATGCCATGTGGGACATGGGATGCCATTTTGGTCATAGTCGGAATGCTATTTTATATATGATATGGGTGTCAATTTGCATGGGCATGTACACCATGACGGTATTTTCCATTCTAGTTGATTATAATAAGACATTGTTTTGTGAAAATTGCTAGTTTCACCTATGACCTTGGTTCCAGTATGTTTGACGATCATGTCTTGTGAACAAAGTGTCGGATTGACTTCAAAATTACGGTAGTTCTTCATACATAGAATGACAACAAGTCGTTGATAGAGCAAATCTGGTTTGATCTGAACTTTTTCATCACCAATCTTACTAAGTGGTTTCTTTGATATTGTGACCACTGCATTTCTGTACCTGAATATAAATTGGTCAATAGTTCTTTCATCCATGGACAGTTCTTAATCTAAATTGTTTGATGGTTTTTTCACCAATGCTAATGGCATCTAGGACATTCACTTCATCACCAAATACAGTATTTTGTCATTGACAATGTTCTTCAAATCACAGTTTCCACTTCCAAATGTAATATGGTCTTTCAAAAACTGTCGGAACTTTTCAGAGTCCAAAGTATCTTGTTGTGATTCTTTCATGGAACATATCTTTATGCTGTTCCAAACTTTTGTACTGTGAGCCACAGACTTCACCTAACTTAATTAAAGGACCACTGTGCTCCAGATGGCATTAACCAGCATTTCAGCTAATTTCTATTTAAAAAAAATATTATAATGGCTAAAAACATTAACATTGCCTGATTGTGAACAGTTTAAGACCAAAATCAGCTTTGTACAGTAGCACCAGCGGTTACAAAAGTAGCATTTCACCATTAGCATAATTAGCATATTTCGGCTCTATTTGCATAACATGACATATATTAATTACTTAAGTTACATGATCAAGCAAAATAACAAGGCTACTTATGTAACGATAAAAAATATTGTTTTTTTTCTATATATGCTGGGCATGATTACAGTCACAATAAACGATCCAACTTGCAGAGAAAACTGACCAAAACTTAAGTGTGTACTTTGTATAGTTCCGCGAATTTTTAAATTTTCAAATGACATATGTCAGCTAATTTGGACCCTAAGTAGATTAACTAAGGTCTGTTGGAAAAATCCTTTTTTCTTCTTAGCCAAGCAGAACTGAGCCTTGCATTGTATACCCTTCTTTCACCTCCACAACAAAATAAAGCAAGTTTCTAACCTATGGATTCCTAGAGGGAACTCCATTTATGACCCATCAAATATCTAAGAAAAGGTCCTTAAAAATCCAATAAATAAGAACTCGTTTTGCAATAACTTTTGAGTTACTTCTTTGTGTCAAACGAAAGCTTAGACCATTTTCTGCCTCGTAGTGCGTTTCTTTGATTTATTCCACTTCATTCTCCCCCGTACTTTGAGGTACAAAGAAAAGAAACCTTTCATGCATTGACCATCTGCACACACTTGTGAACATTTTTGACATCTTAACTTCTTAGGTCTTTCCTTACAAGAGGATATAAAAAAAAGTCAATACCATTTGTTCCCTTTTTTTCCTCTGTATTTTAACCCGCCAATCAAAGAGGCTGTACAAGCTTCTGTTATGCTAATGCTAATTTTGTGGCCTGTTGTGTAGCTATTTAGTGTGCGCTGAGCTTACACACAAATTCAGGGAGTTAATTAAAAGTAAATTGAACATTAACCATGCAATTCTTTTCTCTTAGATGCATACTTAATGGCAAAAAAGGTTTCCCTATGTATAAACATAAGATATTAATTAACGTTGTTTACTTGGAAGTCTTTGTGGGGTGAAATTTCAACTTTTGTTTTCCACAACATCAAATTAATTCTGCATTAGACTTGTACAGTGTTCATGTTCAGAGACTAATATCTTGGGCCAGATGGCTTAAATGTCCAAGCATACAACTTGGCTGAATACCAGCGCTGACTTTCACCTTTGGTATTTTGCGTTATAGCTAAGTGAAATCAATATTACGAGCTTTGTCAATTTATGTAGCACCCCAAGAGCTTAATCACCATTTCGCTTAATAGCATATAGCATAATGCATATCTTTTCTTAATTTGATGGAAACTTAATTCACCATTGCAATTTGTCTGCATATACCAGGAAATTTGTTGTGCTCTTGCCCCCCCCCCCCCCTCCCCAGTCAACTTCGCTGTACTTGTGTTTCAAGCCTCATGTTTTCTCCAATCAGCCTCACAAAAGTCAACTACAACCCATACATAAACTATGGAAAATTGACTCACCATTGATATGTTTGCCACTCCAAATTTTGTGCGCTGTTTCGGCAACTTTTTTTTTAGTATATTTACACCTTGAGTTATGCTGAAACAAATATGTTATGCTTCTGTCTTTAATAGAAGCCATCAAATTTTCTAGTAACACCTTCCTTTACAAACAATTTTCAGCCGAAATGTATCTAATTTTTGAAACTCGTCTGAACAAGTGGTTCTACTGCGAATAAATGTTTACATCCCTCAACCATTCACAGAGCTGTGTCAAAGGTTATGGGTGAACGTAAAAACTCACGAAGATAAAGTAAACCCAATAGGATATGTCCAATAACTATCCACCACCCCCTCCCCACCTTTTCCAATGAGAGATGAGTCTAATGCTTCCTATGCCCGTTCTCTACACCTGCTAATTGACGATCGGGTAAAGAAACTCTAGCTACTATACTCTCTTTCAAAGAATTGTTTTGAATAATTAAAAAATCAAAGGATTTAAATAAGAAAATTGTGAGGCACATGCCTACTTATGCATTACAAATTTGCTATATTGACATAGATCTGCTTAACGCCATAAAATGATCCAATTTTGAACCTTCTTTTTTCCTTTGTTTTTACTGCATTTTAAAGCAAAGTAGTGTTGCCTCTACCTATTTAAATATTTTTTAGGGATAAGTTACTATCTTTCTTTTCTTCTTTTGAAAATTTGAAAGTCCATCCCCACACCCACTGAATACAATATAGAATGGCATATCTATCCATTTAGGATCCCACATATCTGCTCTGTATCATATCTTACAACTACCTTCATACTCTAATGGCACATTTATACTCTCGGAACTTGGCCTACGTACAAAAATAAAATATCTAATTAAGCATGAAACAGATAATTCTCCACAAGCTTCACCGACTAACAAGATGTACTCTAAAAAGAATTTATCATCGTGATCACTGATAAGAGTCACGTACGGCATATGTACAAATTATTCAAATCGATTCTTTTAATACACTTGCTAAGCACCGAAACAGGTCAAAATTTGATCAAATTTGACGGTTGCAGTTAAAGATTTACTTATCAAACAATGGCTATGCATGTTACCCCGTGGGCATTTTGATTTACGCTTGAAGGATTTGATGAAAGCAGATCAATATTTCATAAAATTTGTTCCTTTTAAGGAGATGAATATGACAAACTTTTATGCTTTTGGCAAGCATCTATTTTATTAATTAATTAAGCAGGGCACAGTTGCAAGCACGACATAAATATGAAGACAAATTGCTAAAAATATCTAACAGATTTCAGGTACTAGTACTTGCATCCATGCCAAATATTCATGAAATATGCATGTGCCAAATCAGAGCCAACACTTCCTGGAAGGCTTATGACTCGAGATAATCAATAACAAAGCGTTCCAAATAGCGAGGCTAAAGGAGCACGTGATATGAAACTTTAGATTTGATGATATCATCTTTATCATGACCAATGATATCAGTTTTACCACGAGACACCAATGATATCAGCTTTATCATGAGACACCAATGATATCAGCTTTATCATGAGACACCACTGATATTGTCTCAAAGAATAATTTCACACTTACGGAATCAAGGTTTCTAACATATCTTTTAAATTCTGTATAATTTATTCCTTAGATACAAAGAAAATTAGGATAAAAAAACGATAAATCTTTATTTTCTCATCAAAATGTACATACTGTAGCAGTAGAAATCACAACAAAACAGAGGTTCGTGGAAGGCTTGATTCAAGATAATCACTAACAAAGTGTTCTAAAAAGCACAGCAGAAAGCTAAGCCATAATATTCATGATATAGTTGATAACACTTTAGATGATCAGATCTTTATTATGATCCAGACACCAAAGATATCATGTTATAAACAATTTCACAAGAAATTCAAGGTTTTTAGTTTTTCAAATTCTGTATAATTTTTTCCTTAAATGCAAAGAAAACTAGAATAAGAATACAATAATTATTCAATGGAGTGATTAAAGGCTGCCATAATAATTGTGACATCGTCGTGGATGAAGCTTCAGATTTGATATCATCTTTATCACGAGACACCAATGATATCATCTCTATCACGAGACACCAATGATATCATCTCTATCACGAGACACCAATGATATCAGCTTTATTATGAGACCCCAATGATATCAGCTTTATCACAAGACACCAATGATATCAGCTTTATCACGAGACACCAATGATATCATCTTTATCACGAGACACCAATGATATCATCTTTATCATGAGACACCAATGATATCAGCTTTATCACAAGACACCAATGATATCAGCTTTATCACGAGACACCAATGATATCATCTTTATCATGAGACACCAATGATATCAGCTTTATCATGAGACACCAATGATATCAGCTTTATCACGAGACACCAATGATATCAGCTTTATCATGAGACACCAATGATATCATCTCTATCAGGGGACACCAATGATATCATCTTTATCATGAGACACCAATGATATCAGCTTTATCACAAGACACCAAAGATATCATCGTTATCATGAGACACCAATAATATCATCTTTATCATGAGACACCAATGATATCATCTTTATCATGAGACACCAATGATATCATCTTTATCATGAGACACCAATGATGTCAGCTTTATCATGAGACACCAATGATATCATCTTTATCATGAGACACCAATGATGTCAGCTTTATCATGAGACACCAATGATATCAGCTTTATCACGAGACAGCAATGATATCATCTTTATCATGAGACACCAATGATATCATCTTTATCATGAGACACCACTGATATCAGCTTTATCACAAGACACCAATGATATCAGCTTTATCACGAAACACCAATGATATCATCTTTATCACGAGACACCAATGATATCATCTTTATCATGAGACACCAATGATATTATCTATATCATGAGACACCAATGATATCATCTTTATCATGAGACACCAATGATATCAGCTTTATCATGAGACACCAATGATATCATCTCTATCAGGAGACACCAATGATATCAGCTTTATCATGAGACACCAATGATATCAGCTTTATCACAAGACACCAATGATATCAGCTTTATCATGAGACACCAATGATATCAGCTTTATCATGACACACCAATGATATCAGCTTTATTATGAGACACCAATGATATCATCTCTATCACGAGACACCAATGATATCATCTCTATCATGAGACACCACTGATATCAGCTTTATCATGAGACACCAATGATATCATCTTTATCATGAGACACCAATGATATCATCTTTATCATGAGACACCAATGATATCATCTCTATCACGAGACACCAATAATATCATCTCTATCAGGAGACACCAATGATATTATCTATATCATGAGACACCAATGATATCAGCTGTATTACGAGACACCAATGATATCAGCTTTATAATGAGACACCAATGATATCAGCTTTATCACAAGACACCAATGATATCAGCTTTATCACGAGACACCAATGATATCAGCTTTATCATGACACACCAATGATATAAGCTTTATTATGAGACACCAATGATATCATCTCTATCACGAGACACCAATGATATCATCTTTATCATGAGACACCAATGATATCAGCTTTATCACAAGACACCAAAGATATCATCTTTATCATGAGACACCAATGATATCATCTTTATCATGAGACACCAATGATATCAGCTTTATCACGAGACACCAATGATATCATCTTTATCATGAGACACCAATGATATCATTTTTATCATGAGACACCAATGATATCATCTTTATCATGAGACACCAATGATATCATCTCTATCAGGAGACACCAATGATATCAGCTTTATCATAAGACACCAATGATATCATCTTTATCATGAGACACCAATGATATCATTTTTATCATGAGACACCAATGATATCATCTCTATCAGGAGACACCAATGATATCAGCTTTATCATGAGACACCAATGATATCATCTTTATCATGAGACACCAATGATATCATCTTTATCATGAGACACCAATGATATCAGCTTTATCATGAGACACCAATGATATCAGCTTTATCATGAGACACCAATGATATCATCTTTATCATGAGACACCAATGATATCAGCTTTATCATGAGACACCAATGATATCAGCTTTATCATGAGACACCAATGATATCAGCTTTATCATGAGACACCAATGATATCAGCTTTATCAGGAGACACCAATGATATCATCTTTATCATGAGACACCAATGATATCATTTTTATCATGAGACACCAATGATATCAGCTTTATCACGAAACACCAATGATATCAGTTTTACCACGAGACACCAATGATATCATCTTATAGTTTATAGTATATTTATTTACAGCTGAACAGCATGAATTACATTAACCTTGAATCATGTATGGTCAAGTTTAAATACAATTTGACAAGCATTTATTAATAAACATGCTAAATGTTGAAGATAGCATATCTCAACATATTGTAATTTTGAAGCACTGCCAGAATTCAACTCGAATAATCAACTTGACTACTAGCTTGACTATTAGCTACTGTATACATATGTTTGTATCTCGGGTCATTGTTAAATATAAATTTCTGATGAATAAATTTCAAAGGAGTAATCTGTCTAAATGTGAGTGACTATTATTCTGGAGTCTCATGAATATTTGGACATGCTTTTTGTGCATGTGATGGTACTAATTTGTATGGGGTGACTAACCCTTCTTAGCCTGTCATCTTATTATGTTATGTTATGTACTGAAAATCTTGGATGCCAATGTTGCAATCAACCGTAATTATTTCTTATCGCTGCAAGTATAAAGGCACAAGTATCAAAATAAGACCTGTGTTTATTTCAAAAAGACAGCCTTACTTTTTGACAGAGCTCCTTTAACAAAACAAAATATGCTTTCTTAGGTTCACATTCACACAGCGATAAAAAGACAACTAATTTACAAGACAGGGAGGAATGTGTTTGTGACCCAAAATTGCCCTATAACGAATATAATAAAAGCAACATTGAACTTTTTTCATGTCACTTTTCATCATCGGAGATGTTCTGAAATTGATGATCATACTAAAGATACATCGTGCCTGCAGCATGCATGCTGAGATCCTATAGCACAAGATGCTTAACTTGATTCAGTTAACATATAGCTCTGTTATTCAATTTACTTCCACAGCCTACATTAGCTTTCCTGTTGTAGAGTCAACCAGAACCAAAAGGTTTTGTGGTTCCGATGCTTTTTTCTTCTGCTGATTGATCTTGTATTAACTGTTATGTTAATTACATATCATGAAATATTTGACATGACCTGAATCATTCTTGAGATATCGTGTTTACCAGCTGTTTTCATATTAAGATACTGATCATATTAAGCCCCACCCACTATGCATATTAATGAAATTCAATGTTTTCCAACTTTTTTTTTTAACGAACACTTACAAACTAGGTAACATCATAACTTTACAAAATATAAAACAAAACGGACATGTAATTGTTAAAATATAAGCATTTCAACCCCGCCTACTCATTGTTATGCATGACATCACCAACAAAAACCATAGGGCACTTCTACAGACCATGAGCTATCTGTGTACCACATATGACTTTAATCCAGTGTACCATTTTTGAGATATCGCTTTAATGAGCTGGCCATCAGAAACACCCACACATACATACACCCACACATGTCATCATGACCAAATAGGTTCCTGATGCTATCACGCCAGAAGCAAAGACAGAATTACACAATTACAGATTTATAGCATACTGTATCTAAGGGTAGATCCAGAGGGGGGACCAGACCCACCCTCAACTCCCCCTTTTATAATTGGACCCCCTTCAACTCCCCCTTTTGTAATTGGACCCCCTCAACTCCCCCTTTTGTAATTTTACCAACACAATTTGAACACTAAAGCCATATCTTTTTATGACTATACTTGGACACCCCCACTCCCTCCTCTCGACGCCCCCTCCGCCCTTTTGGAAATCTTGGATCCGTCCCTGGTATCTGGTCATAGATCTTTTTTTGTTTTTCATACTTATAAGAACACATAATTTCCAAGGTGCCACTATACCATTAGATCTAACAGTCATTCGAAAAAGTAGCAACTCCAAAGTCACATGAACATGACAGCTTCATATTCAAAAACAACCCGAGGGCACCGAAGCCCACTCATGCGATCTCTGTCAACATGACAGCGTTGATTCCAATTACAGAGTCTGCCATCACAGTTCACAACCAGATGGAAACAAAATTTGCATGGGCAACAATCTGGCTTTTGATCGATCTAACATTTTCTCTCTTATTAGAGGAATTTGTAGGGGGTAATTAACTCAAGTGAAAGAAAGGAAAGTTCAGAAGTGATGGGAAGGGAGACAGATCACGATGTAAATTTCGACACGATGCATAAAATTCTTCCACCTTGCATTTTCAGTCTAGAAGCCATGCTATAATTGTACTCAGCTTTTATACTGATAAAAAAAAATCCCACCTTGGAATTTCCAAAATTGTCTTATTAGAGATTGTCCCTCTCAGTTTAAGTGGACGTTCACAGGGCATTGACTTGTGGACCAGGAATATTCAATATAAGAGTAGTATTAGGATAAAATTGAAAGTGAAGTATCTTTTAAATATTGATAATGGTTGTAAAAGGCAAATTGACTTTTACTCATTGGTCATGCACTCAATCAGGACGAGTCACGCTTAGTCATGGGGGGTTTAAAATAAGCATTTTAAAACTTAGATACCTAATTAGCATAACTTGTGCACTATTTTCCTCAGAATGGGACAACCAGATCATTGATCATGTTTTGTTTTAGCCCTTCCCCAAAATATTTAGAATGGGAGGTGTTGGCTACAGTGAACAGGAAATTGGAAGTTGGCTCAGATATAGAAGTAGAAGGCAATTTGAGAATCTTTGCTATTTGAAATTGGAAAGAAATATTACATTAAAGACTTTTAGCTGCATACCTGTTCATGCAGTACATAATTACATTTGCACAAGTTAAAAACTGTGCAAACTTTGATTTGTCATAACTTAAAACCTATAAGAGCTGTTGAGTACCATTGCTCAGAATTTAATGTTACATTTTACATAGGTAAAGCTCTCTAACTATAGGCCTATATACCTTTAAGGGCAATATATGGGTGATGAATAAAACAATTTCATGAAAGGGCACTTCTTGCACCAAATATGCAGTGAAGGCATCGCCATGCCCTGCATTTCTCAGGGGTGCGCAGGTTTCCTTGTCAATGCATATTCATGATATTAGGAGGCTCATCATGTGATATCATTTCTAGTCTTAAACCAGTCATTTGTAAACAAAAAAAATAGAGCTTCGTGTCTTGAAAATGTTAAATTGGCAGTTTAGAAGAAGCCGCCCTGGGACTCAGGAGGGGGGGAAGTCTCCTAATTTGTAGGAATGTTATGGTAAATCAGATATAGATTATTTTGGACAAAAATATCAGTTCAAAATCACAACTGGTCCATTTCACTGTTCCGAGGTATCCACCTCAAAATTTGGATCTTTTGAGCATATTTTCGGACCAATATATGCGTTATGATTTATTAACTTTTGAAAAGTGCTTGGATTTTCATTATGCAGATCTGAATTTAAGATGTAAGGAAAGGAAGCATAAAAGAATCAGGATTACTGCAAATAGAGTCGGTTAAAATCTCGTTCATTTGAAATGCTTACATTCTGTATCACACATTTAACATGTAGTTTGAATGAAGATGGGCATATCACGATATCAAGAGTATTTCAGATATCGTGGAATAAGCAATATCAGGATACCGCCATTATCAACATATCGTGACAGCACTGCTAATTTGCAGTGCAGCCATCCTTGTCAATGCACATCATGTTATTTTGTAATTTGCACTCACCACAGCAATATACTTACACTTGTGTGGGACCAATAAGAGTAGTCGAAGTTGAAGCTTTTTGGTTGTTCCTTGGTCTGTTTGGGGTTTATAATACCTGCAGGACAAGAAAAGAAACATTATGACAATGTGCACAGTAGTCAACCTTTTCTACTGAGTGGAGAGGGGGAGGGGGGGGGGGGGGGGGAGGTGAACGCCAAGGGGAAAACTGCTAATGGCCTAAACTATTTTCAAAAGTTTTGCCAAAATTACAAGTGGTCCATTTCACTGTTTTGAGATCTCCACCTCAAAATCTGGATCTTTTTATCATACTTTTGGACCTTTAAAAGAAAATCTTATTATTATTTTGTTTTGTTTTGTTGGGGTGGGGGACCCTTTTGACAGCCCTTGCTACACCCATTATGCGTGTAGGAGAACATTGTTATGTGATACTGTACATGCATCAACACTTTAAGTTCAAAAGTGCCAGAGAGGTTTGACAGAACTGATGGTGAACAAGTGCATGAAAAGATGGACTAAAAAGTTGTTTGTTTGGTGAAAAATCCAAGGCTTACAGCAGGTGAGCATGGGCACCATGTCATAAAAGCCAAGGGGCGATTCCCCCTCCCTTCACAATAACAAATTGCTAATCAAATAATGCTAATTTTCTGTAATAAAGAAAATACACACATGCTTGTATTAGTTGTATAATGAACTAGATGTTTACTGTTTGGCACTGAAACATATTCTGCCCCTCTAATCGAACTCTTTTAGAGCCAACACTGTAGCAATGCAGGTAAGAGAGGGCATCTGGCTACTTAATTGAAACAGACAACAAAGTGTTTTCAGGGGAATCATTGTTTATTTCTTTCTAGAACAATTAATACAGATACATGTACCAAACACTGAAGGTTAATTGTGTTTTTCCAATCTGAATTTGAAAAAATTTATATTATTTCGGCTAATCCTTATGTGACACGTGGTAACAATTTGAAGTTGACCAAAGAGATCTCACGGATAGATATTCGGCGTTTTAGCTTCTTTGCAAAGAGTTATTAATGAGTGGAATGGTTTGCGTAAGTGGGTGATTAGCTCCAATTCTGTTCACAATTTCAAAGTCAACATTGATAAGTTGTTTACTAACTCTGGGTGTCTTTGATTTTTTGTTTGTGGTGGTGGTGGTGTTAGCTTGGGCTTTTTATGGGATGATTCACACTTCTTAGCCAGTTATCTTGTTATGTTCTGCTAAGTCCGCCCACTAAAAATCATATTAAGCCCCGCCCACTATACATATTAATGCAAACTGAACATTTTTATACCATAAACATGTACACACTAGCAAACAATAAACTGTACTTATATTAAATATAAAGTAAAACAAGCATGCAGTTGTTCAAATATGAACCTTTCTTTTTAATATGAGCCTCCTACTTCCTTTAAACCACTTCCTAACTTAATTCAAATAAAGCTTGTGTCTGACAGGTTTGCTTTCAATGCAATTTACTTACACAAACTACTTGACTCTACAAAACCTTTATTCAGTCAACAAACCTCAACAGACGACAAAAATAGCTGTAAAACAACAGAAACTAGAATGTTAGCACTCTGCAGAGTGCATACCTCCCCTTGTCCATTTCCCATCGAAATACTGTACAATCTACCTCAAAACCCTCAACCCACCAACTTATAACCCCAAACATTCTCTTTCTGACTGTTTATCTGTATTGCATGTATTTACATTCTAAACACTTAAGGATCATCACTTGTGATCATAGTTTTCAGTTTAATTCAAGCTAAGCATTCATTGTTTGAGCTCTATTCAGGGCAGATTCACCTTCCATCATTTTCATTCAGGCTAAGCTTTCATTGTTTGAGCTCTACTCAGGGCAGATTCATATTCCATCATTTTTATTCATGGCAGAAACAAATTGTTTTGATTTCTATAATACCAGAAGCCACTTCACTTGATTTTCTTTGAGTCCAGAAAATTGATTGTATGGCTCTTCTTTTATGGCATGAGCTCATTGTTCAGCACATTCCAGTGGAAAGTTTCAACTAAGTCTTAACCCTTACTCTACCAGCACTTTTTTGAAAACGCGCTCGGGAGGCCGGGCCAAAGACGGGCCACCCAAAACGGCGATAATATCGCCGCGTGGTAGAGTAAGGGTTAATCAAGGCGTGATTATTGAAGGGTCCTCTGTCTTCCAGGCAGAAGAGTCGGGCCCCATCCGCTTTCGGGACCCGCTGGGCCGCCCACCGGGATCATGCTGCCTATATTTTCGGGTTGGCGCATATGTTGCGGGTTGATTAACCCTTACTCTACCAGCACTTTTTTGAAAACGCGCTCGGGAGGCGGGGCCAAAGACGGGGCACCCAAAACGGCAATAATATGCCGCGTGGTAGAGTAAGGGTTAATAAATCTTGCTCTAAAATACCCCAACCCCTCCATTTCTATGCTCCCCTTGTTCCAAGAAGTCCCAAATTTGAATCACTTCTTCCTTAACCAGTAACAAAACAATACACCATATTTAAATCAAAATCCAAGCATCAGTTATTGAGATTCAGTACCTTGATGACAGACAAAATATCCCCACTCTTCCAATTGCACCCTTCTCCTGTTCCAATGTCACAAATTGTAATCAGTTCTTCCTTAAGCAGTAACAAAGCCACACACCAATTTAATCCAATTCTAATCATCAATTCTTGAGATATCTTGATGACAGACAAACAAACAGAGGCCAAGTCCCTACCCCCCATTTTCACCCTTCCCCTGTTCCAATATGTCTCAAATTTTAATCACTTCTTTCTTAAGCAGAAACAAAGCCACACACGAATTTAATCCAAATCCAATCATAAATTCTTAAAATATCTTGATGACAGACAAAAGACAAATTCAACTTCAAATGTCCCCACCCTTCCATTTTCACCCTTCCCCTGTTCCAATGTCTCAAATTTGTAACACGTCATCCTTAGGCAGTTAGACAGAAACCACACACCAAATTTGATCAGAATCCAATCATCAGTTCTTGAGATATCTTGATGACACACAAACAAAGAAACAAATTTACAGAGGTGAAAACATAACTTCCGTCCACGCTCCGTCCAACTTCATTGGCGGAGGTAATTATACATGAAGCAAATTTTGCATGTAATCACATCAGATCCTAATGTTTCCTTGGGACTCTCAAACATTTGCCATGAAGCTCAACAAGAGTGAATTTCTACTGAAATTTGGACGTCACGCAATCTAAGAAACATCAGTATGCCAGGTTTGATGCATGATAACTTATGCAACGAGGCATCTGTTGATGACAAAACAGGATTGATTACTGTCGGAAAACCAAAATAAAGCACCAAAAACTGCAAAAATAACCTTAAAAAGTTGTTTCTTTTCTTTCTTTTCTTGCAGATTTATTCTAATATAAATCCTGACTTTAAATAACTTCTATCTAATTATCAATATTTAGATATGAAATGTGTTACAATTTTCTTTTTGTCAGAGCCAAAAAACCTAACTTGTTGAGTGATGACGTCTGTTCATCCATTGTCATGACAACGTGCCTGCATACCCATGGTGGATTAAACAGAACATCTTTTCCAGGTGATACTTGTCACTGAGATCAAATAAGGATTTTTCCTTTTCAGGTATATTCCGTACATTCATGGGACTTGATCAAGGTATTACTTTGGATTGTACACAAGTTCTTCATGCTCCATTTGAAAATGCCATATTTTAAAAATAAAGTTATTTCTGGATGTTCCTTTCGTTCATGCTTAAGTTAATTTCCTTAATAATGTTTTCGGTAAATTGATTTCTAGTTTGTTTGTTTGTTTGTTGAGGTTTCACAGCACTCCAAGAGTCAACTGTGAGTCAAGAAAATGTTGTTTCTCTTAAAGTCCTCTTTTATATAAGATG
Organism: Chiridota heheva; assembly: GCA_020152595.1. Taxonomy (NCBI): domain Eukaryota; kingdom Metazoa; phylum Echinodermata; class Holothuroidea; order Apodida; family Chiridotidae; genus Chiridota; species Chiridota heheva. The sequence goes on from JAIGNY010000879.1 coordinate 602,424, forward strand.
GACTTGCTTGACCACTGAACTAATCATTTAACCGCCATGCACATATTTTACAAACCCTCCAAAACAAAAATCAAACAAGAAAAATTACAGGCAAGCTAGCTCACATTTTGTATCAATCTATATCAATGTTAAACCAGGGAGCTGCCATTTGGTAGCTTCCTCTGCAGGTACTGCAAACTTTCCAACTACTACATATTTGAACAGCATGTTCTATGTTGCTGGCCTGTGTTGTTCATATGGTAGGATATTACAGTAGCTGTGCTTATCACCATAAAACAATTATTCTGGCACTTGGCATTTGCATTCCAGCAATCAGGGGAATCATGGGGGTATCAGCACTATAGGGTGAAGGGTGTTTGTGAAACATGGACAGACCCAAACCGACCCAAACTGATCCAACCTTTGTTTGGGTCGGTTTGGCTTGGTTTGGGTCGGTTTGGCTTGGTTTGGATCAGTTTAGCTTTGTTTGGGTCGGTTTGGTTTGGTTTGGGTCGGTTTGGCTTGGTTTGGGTCGGTTTGGCTTGGGTCTGTTTGGCTTGGTTTGGGTCAGTTTTGTTTGGGTCGGTTTGGCTTGGTATGGGTCGGTTTGGCTTGGTTTGGGTCGGCTTGGCTTGGGTCGGTTTGGCTTGGGTCGGATTGGCTTGGTTCGGTTTGGATTGGTTTGGGTCAATTTGGCTTGGTTTGGGTCAATTTGGCTTGGTTTGGGTCGGTTTGGCTTGGTTTGGGTCAGTTTGGCTTGGTTTGGGTCGGTTTGGCTTGGTTTGGGTCGGTTTGGCTTGGTTTGGGTCGGTTTGGCTTGGTTTGGGTCGGTTTGGCTTGGTTTGGGTCGGTTTGGCTTGGTTTGGGTCGGTTTGGCTTGGTTTGGGTCGGTTTGGCTTGGTTTGGGTCAGTCCATGTTTTACAAACGCCCTATGATGAATTGTATTACTGCTGTGTGCTTAGTGGAGCAGTCCAGCAAGGTTGAGTATTTGATAATAAGATGAGCAAAATGATGATGCCCAACCTGATTTGTACAAAAGTGGAAGCATGCAAGCCCTGCTTGGGGAAATTTTTCGACATGTGGGACACTTTTGAAGAGATAACATTGGTACATTTGGGGTAAATTTAGAGGATAATTTACAGGCTTGGGTGTGATGACCGATGGTCCTCAGTGACTGATGGTCTTCAGTGACCGAGGGTCTTCAGTGACCGAGGGTCTTCAGTGACCAAGGGTCTTCAGTGATTGAGGGTCTTCAGTGACCGAGGGTCTTCAGTGACCGAGGGTCTTCAGTGACCGATGGTCTTCCGATGGTCTTCAGTGACCGATGGTCTTCAGTGACCGATGGTCTTCAGTGACCGATGGTCTTCAGTGACCGATGGTCTTCAGTGACCAAGGGTCTTCAGTGACCGATGGCCACCAGTGACCGATGGCCTTCAGTGACCGATGGCCTTTAGTAAACGATGGTCTTTAGTGACCGATGGCCTTCAGTGACCAAGGGTCTTCAGTGACCGATGGTCTTCAGTGACCGATGGTCTTCAGTGACCGATAGTCTTCAGTGACCGATGGTCTTCAGTGACCGAGGGTCTTCAGTGACCGATGGCCACCAGTGACCGATGGCCTTCAGTGACCGATGGCCTTTAGTGAACGATGGTCTTTAGTGACCGATGGCCTTCAGTGACCGAGGGTCTTCAGTGACCGGTGGCCTTCAGTGACCGATGGCCTTCAGTGACCGATGGTCTTCAGTGACCGATGGTCTTCAGTGACCGATGGTCTTCAGTGACCGATGGTCTTCAGTGACCGATGGTCTTTAGTAAATGATGGTCTTCAGTAAATGATGGTCTTTAGTTACTGATGGTCTTCAGTGACTGATGGTCTTCAGTGACGATGGTCTTGATGCATGACCAATGCATTCAAATGTCCTGTTTAATAATGGGTGTTTTTGAAGGGGGATTAAATCTCCATATTCAAATTTTCTGAAATTGATGTGGACTTCAGGGGGCTCAAAATTCAGAGCGGCTCTCAAACTTTGCCTTGGAAATAACAGGAAGTGATTTTTTTTTTTTTTTTTTTTTTTAAAGACTTGAGTGCATGCCAACATGTGTTACTTGAATTTCCCAGTGTCTTTATTCCAATTTGTATTTCTTTCTTATAATGATCATCTTTTTTTTTACTTTATCATGCTTTCTGGCAAAAGATGGACAATTTTGACAATGCCACCTCCCCCTCCCCACCAGGTCCATCACTACTTAAATAGTTTTTAAAATACACTCCTGCTAAATTTCAACTAACTAAATATTCAAATTGATAGAATACTGGTAGTCTGATTAAAATTGAGTGACATCCACACAGATTTACTTTCATTATACCAGTATTTAAAAATATTACTGATAAGCCTGTCTTACATATGAGGAACACTTTTCAGGTTTTTTATATATTTTTATCTCATCACCCACATATACATATATGTGGGGATGAGATAATGTAGTCACTTTGCTGACAGTATAGGCAAATAACTGCCTATACCTCCTACACTACATGGCCACCGCCTTGATATTAGGGGGGCTGGTGGGGCCAACCAGGGGGTCTCATATGATGATCTCATATTAGGGCTAGGGGTCATAAGATTTTAGAATGGGACAAAATTTGGTAATTTTGGCGTCTGTCCATGTGTGTGTGTGCGTGTGTGTATGTGTGCGTATCCAACAATTAATTTTGTATTGCTTATAACTCTGTAATACACACTGTATATAAAATGTTATAAAACTGTAATGCAACTGTAATACATACATGAACCACAATTGGTGGATGGGGTACCCCTGGCCAGGAAATTTTATCTTTAAGGTTTTCGGTACAAAGGTCAAAGAAACAAGTTTTTGGTGATGGCTGTATCTTTTGAAGAAATTACTTTGTATCTTTACAAATTGCATAGGTGGGTGGGGTTTAACCTTCTAGCAAAACTTAAAATAATTGGAGGTCAACAGGTCAAAGGTCATGTGTCAAAAGTCAAATAAGTACTTTTTATGCAAAACTTTATGTCATTCTAAACTCAAAAAGTACAAGACCTATACCAGTCCGATGTTGTACCATGATACCTTGGTAAATGAATTTGTGTCCCGTAGACTCTGGGGTCAAGGTCAAAGAGCTATTGACCACTTTTCACTATTTCCCCCTATAGTTATGGAATGGTAACTGTGACGTGAGCATGAATGGTGTCATACAGTAGGGTACGATAAATGTGAAAAATTTCATCAGTTATTTTAGTGATTATGGTCAAAAGTCAGAGGTCAAATATCTTATATTGGGAGTGATTTTGTACTAATTTGTACATTTTTGCAGCATTTTAAATTAAAAAAGTATACAGCCAATACCAACCCTATGTTGAACCATGACACCTTGGTACATGAGTTTGTGACCCGTAGATTCTGAGGTTAAAAAGTCAAAGAGCTATTGACCTTTTTTTCCAGCATTTTAAATTCAAAAAGTATACGACCTATACCAATCCTATGTTTGAATCATGATACTGTGGTACATGTACATAACCTTGTGTCCTGTAAACTCTGGGGTCAAAAGTTCAAAGGTTACAGAGCTAGTGACCCTTTAACCCATTTCCCCCCATAGTTTTGGAATGTTAAGAGTGATCTGAGCGTGGGTGGTGTCATACAGTAGGCTAAGATAAATTCCAATTTTTTTTAAATGTTGTTTGGTAATTAGGGTCAAAGGTGAAAGATGAGATTTAAGGGGGTAATTTTGTGGTAATTTGTACAATTTAATACCACTTTAAACTCCAAAAAGGGCAAGATCTGTACCAACCCTACGTTGTACCATGCCACCTTGGTACATGAACTTGTGTCCAGCAAATCTTCGGTCAAGTGGTCAAATACCACAGAACTAGTGACCGCTTTAAGTCATTTCTTTCATATTTTTGGAATAGAAATTAATGAAATTTTAAGTCTAAAAGTGGCAAAGACCTATACCAACATTATATTGTACCATGATACCTTGGCACATGAACTTGTCCCATAGACTGGGGTCACAAGGTCCAAAGTCACAGAGCTATAGTGACCCTGTTAGCTATTTTCCCCACTATGCTGTAAGGTGATAAGATCAGCAACTCTATGGATTGCTTTCTTGTTTTAAAGAGAACACATCTGAACCTGACATCAAAAAATTCTCAATCTATAAGTATATTCTAGTTTACTTTGTAACAAGTTATATGCAATCAACATTACTCAATCAATTAACCTCCATGTACATGTTAACAAACAAAGTGATTCTCCACTGTGTATGTAACACATGTTTACAGTATATATTGTGCATTAGACTGTACAAGAATGGGATGAAGTCATGGTTATTGATTACAGTAGATTAAAACTACCATATGAAGTGAGTCTACTATATGCAAGGTGTGAAATGGACTGCAGAGAAAACCACCACACAAAGGATTTTGTAGAGACCAATTAATAGAGGACATGCTGAGAATGTAATCAACTATGGGCAGTCTAGACCTACAGCAAACAAAAAGATCTTTTAATAGACTGCTGATTTTCTAGTTTTCTATTTTTTGTTCTAATGGGCGGTGATTGTACAGCACATTATGTGCTAATTGTATGCTGTTACATGTACAGTAAGCAGATATGTACATTTTTGTAGTGTGACTGTAAAATGAAGACTGAAGACCCAAGACCTGTAAAACGAAGACCTGTAAACCAAAGACCTGTAAAACGAAGACCTGTAAAACGAAGATACTTAAAACTAAGACTTGTAAAACGAAGACCTGTAAAACGAAGACCTGTAAAACGAAGATACTTAAAACTAAGACTTGTAAAACGAAGACCTGTAAAACGAAGACCTGTAAAACGAAGACCTGTAAAACGAAGACATATAAAACGAAGACCTGTAAAACAAAGACCTGAAGAAAAAAAACTGAAAAAAAAAGACCTGAAAAAAAAGACCTGTAAAACAAAGACCTGTAAAACGAAGACCTATTCTGCTGTATAAAACCCCACTGCAGCATAAAGACAAGTGAGGGAGGGAGCAGGGTGCAGCATCAGGATATTCATGCTGGGGCAAAGAGAGGGTCAGTTAAGTCTCATGGGGGAAAGACATATAAATTGGACAAAATATGCATGTCACTTTTCAAAATTTTCTGGGGTGGGGGCAAAGTGATCTGATGGAAGGGGTACTATATTACTATTAGAGGAGATCCAGACATAAAGGACAATTTTTTATGAGCCAACATCACCATTAAATCTTATCAGAACAAAAGAAGGTAAAGTTGAGTTTTGAGTCATTTATTGACTGTATTTGCTGTATCCTTCACTAAATCTTGGGAATTATGAATAATGTAGATCCGATTTTTAATACTCGCTTCATTAAAAAATTACTTTCAGTATCTATTAGAAATAATTATGGTTGATTTGAACATTCACATCAACAGCTATATATATATATATATATATGAAGAATTATTTACTATGTATGTATGTATATATAGTAGAGAGGGATTTCCTAGGAGTTTAGGACTGAGCTTAGGACGCCCCTGGGTGCATAACGACGCGAAGTGTTCCCCATCAATAACTACATTACGAGGATATAAACGTTTTGCTGCTGTAAATTTGATCAGATTATACCATGAAGCCTAAGTTATAGTCATTATTTAGTGCCCATTTCAGCATACCACTTAGGATTTGACTTAATCCTAAATTCTAAGCCACATGCGCACAAGGTGTGTTAAAATAATCTAGAGACTCAAGAATATTATGCCTCACATTTCAGCCAAGAGCTCCTTTAATGAAGCGCAATAAATGAAATGGTAAACTTTAATGGGTAATTTGTTTTCTTATAAATTGGGTCAGTTCTACTCAAGGCAGAAGCAAAACTGAAAAACCATATCTTAAAAACTTTGATGTTACGGGCATATTTTTGATTCTCTTGTGATTAAAAGTGGTTGAGAACTATCTACAAGAAGTCAATTAGCTTTTGAACTTACTCTGATATGAAACAAGTGAGGACTCGGAGCTTCTTAAGGGTAGGTCCACAACAAAGAACTCCAAAAGGAGAATGACAAAACGAAGAACACAAATTTCGAAAATCTCTAAAATGAAGAATGAAGAATTAAAAAAATATATTCTTATGGCCAGGAAAGAATATGTTTTGGTCAGTTCTTTACCCAACATACATTTACTTGTGTACAGTATAACTCTTGACAATATTGGCACAGCTTGTCCTTTCACAAAATCCGTCCATTTGATGATTTGAAATCTTCAAAACGACGAACGAAGAAGAAAGTTATTTTGAATGAATTCTGTTGATCAAAAAGACATTTTCTTTTTTTTAGAAGAAGTGCAGGGGTCTTCTTCAAAACGGAAAATGAAGAACAAAGATTTCTTTAAGTAAATTTTGCTTCAAAAAAAAAAAAAAATTGCCAGAAATGAATGTAATTTCCTGGAAAGTGATGAAATGGAGACAATTTAAAACGTTTTGATTTAAAAATGCAATTTCCAATTCTTCACTAACCCCCTTCCCCACACACACACACATTTAGAGTAGACCCTTTCTAAGGCCCGAACAAGACACCTTGCAAGAGCAATGTAGCATGCTACACCACTTTCAGGTAGCCCCAAGCAAAATTCTGAGTGTTTGAAATAGCATAATTATTCGAAATTGCATAATATGTGAATAAAAAATGCTGATCAAAATTGGAGGATATTTAACATGTTCAGATTCCAAGTGTATAAACAGGGAGATCATGCAGCCAGGGGCGGACTGGCTCACCGATCCTGGATTGGTCTGTTGGTAAAACGGTGGAATGATTTTCCCAGTCCTTGCATACCGTACCAGCATGCCGAATCCAAATTTGAAAAAATGGCGAATTTCATGTGCCATAGGGACGAGGAGATTTACTTGTTTCCTCCTCAGAGGCAGCGGAAGATGTTTGAATCTGGAGGGCAGGAGGGGGCACAGGATCTGAGGGGCACTTTCCAGCTGTTGTATTTTCAAAGCATGTAACACATCAATAAAGCTTTATAGGGTAACCCCCCTCCCTTCCCCCGAAATATTTTAAAACTTTTATCGGTTCGAAAATTATGACCCATTTTCCTTTCAAGAAATTTTGTTCCAAAATTCAGTATAGAATAGAACAAATTTATATCAAAGATCAACAAAAATTTGATTTTTTTTAGATAATAACTCTTAAAATTAGAAGGATACACTTATAGTTCATGATTAGCCAAGTGTATTGCTCATGAGTCGGAATATATTTCATGTCTAAAATAATGTGAAAACAAAGCAAATAAGGGGGTCCTCAAGTCCTTAAGGGGAATTATTATTCAGGAGACTCATTTTCTTGCTGAGAATAAATGTAACTCGATATATCAGTGGGCCTATAAATTAGTCCAGATGACCAAATTCACACCCCCAGTCTTAAGTGAGTCAATTAAATTAAAGTGGTCCTGCCATGCCTCTAAAAGTGAGATTTAAGCTGTTATAGGTTTTTCATATCCCTAAATTCAATAATCCGTCAGGAAAGCCTGGAAATAAGTTCATTTTTATGATGAAAAAGGACGTAGAAATTTATCATTTATTGCTTGCTCTGAAGAAAAAAAGTTGAAGGAGATTTGTGACGTCATAACAGTTTGCTACTTTATTTCAGGGATTGCTGATTGTAAACAATGCATCACACACATACTAACCATGTACAAATAGCGTCTTATTACAAAAGTTTTTCGGGCTGTTCAGATCTTAATTTATCATTTTAAGTTCAAGCTATAATAAAAATGATTTGGAAATAAATGAAGAACATTCTCATAATGAAGGGGATGTCATTCCTTTTCAATTTCAACCGCTTGCAGACATCAGGCTTACAACACTTACACGGTTCTACAGTACTATTGCACTTGTCAATTGTGTGACTCACCCCTACACCCCCGGACAAGGCGAGTCATTGCACCAAGGTGGGTGGACAAAACATGTACACTGACACACCCCCCCCCCCCCTCCAGTCACTTAGGTGACTGACATTTAATGTGCAAATGACTTACCCAAAATCACTCATCTCTGTACAAAGTTAATGGGTCTGAAGTAAATTGACTCACCCCAGTCTCTGGTGACTGACAACAATGACACACATGTGAGTCACTGTTTCTTATGTCAATGACCCACCCAATGACTCACATTGCCGAGGGTAGTAGGGGTGAGTCATACAACTTACAAGTGCATAAGCCTGCATAGTCGGCATGGAATTCTGACTGTTTTGCAAGTAATATTTTGTTAAACATAATCAAATTGAAGTGTTTGAAACAACATCTACCTCTTTTTTTAGATCTAATGAAAATATAAAGTTTTAATAATCAATGTTCAAGTCCCTGTCGCTTGACATTTAGTCAACACACTTACGTGAACTGAATAGTTCATTCACGCAATTCCGTTTGCATTTTTGCACTTGAAATTCAAGTTTTTGAAAAAATTGTGAGAATTTTTTTCTTTTTTCTTTTAAAGTTTTGATATGCTAAAAGGGACAGCTTGGCAAATAAACACAATAATTACAATTCAGTTCTAATTTATCAATTTTTCTTCCTTCAATCATATTCCACACTATTTATAAAATAAATCATGTAAGCTTACAACTGATTAAGTGGCCCAGTCGGTTACGGCATTGTCTTTTGAGCGAGAGGTTATGAGTTCGAATCTCACCGAGTCTTATTCTATTTTTTTCTTTCTCTGTTTCTCTCATTTGTATTTTTATTACTCGCGAAACTGTACAAATTTCATATCAGAGAGAGCAATGCTGTCAAGATACTGTTTAAATCGAACAAAACAGGGGTATAACAATCTGGCGTGAGCTGAATATGACACTGTACCCGGTAAGCCCCAAAACTTGGTTCATGTCAAGTGCACAAAACACGTCCAGAATCGCCTCGTTTTGTTGCCCTTTGCCATTGATAAACAACTTTTAGTGTGGGATTTTATGTTACTTAATCCTTCAACTACACAAAGCTGTGGGATGTTGATTAATATTTACTTGGAAAATATTCACATTTAAAAAAACAGAGGAAGATAATAATTGACACTAGTCATGAAACTTCAATGGCGTACACACACAAAATGTGTCAGCGATGCATCGTTTACTTACAGGAGTCCCGTAAGCGGCATCATCGCATATGAAGCCCAATTCTGATTTTTTTTTCCATCAAGGTAATGAAAAACTCATTCTTCTTTTACTATTTTCTCGCAAACAGTGGGGTGTAGAGCAGAAAAAAATCATTTTGTTGCAAATCAAATATTCAAACTATAATATTTATCATTAGTTCCGACCCCCATGGCAGGACCACTCTAAAGCGCCCCACGAGTGAAATTTGTGGAAATTTGCTTGTTTTTGTGTTACATTCTTCAATAAAAAGATCAATTAATAATAAGCAGATAAGGGGACTTGAACATATTTTCATATTTTAAATGAATATTTTTTTTTTAATTTATCTCTGTAAAGGCTGGGGCACCTTTTAGTCTTTACAAAGAAGGTGGGAGGTGCACATCAGTTTTGGACTTCTTCATTTTGGAGATTTTCGCCTCCCAAAACCAAAAAAGTCACTTCTCAATCAATAGAATTTATTTAAAACATCTTCGTTCTTCCTTTTGGAGATTTTCGCCCCCCAAAAAGTGTCTTCTAGACCAACAGAATTTACTCAAAAAATATTTTTCCTTTGTTTTGGAGTTCTTCGTTTTAAAGAATTTTGCCCCCCCTCCAAAAAAAAAAATGACTTTTCGATCATTTTGAAGATTTCTGAAATGTTTCTTCTTCCTTTTGAAGTACTGTACTTCATTTCAGAGATTTTCAAATTGCCAAATGGAGGGCTTTTGTGGAAGGACAAGCTGTGCCAATATCGCAGGAGATACTTTACACAAGTAAACGTAAATAAGGTCAAGGACTGAAAAAAAATATTCTTTCCCGGCCATCAGAATATATATTAAAATTCTTCGTTCTTCGTTTTGGAGTTCTTCATTTTGCAGATTTTCAAAATCTTTATTTTTCATTTTGGAGTTCTGCCTTTTGGACATACCCACTTCTTGAGAACATTTTGACTTTAAATGAGTAGTCTGACGAAAAGTGAGACGTCATCTTTTTTTATTTGTTTGTTTGTTGCAGTTTAACGGTAATGCAACAGTCAGAGTCAAATGTGCCAAGAGGGTGTTATAAATTTATGGTGCAAGAGTTAAGATGGAGATGGTTGGGAGAAGGAGAGGGGGTAGGAAGGAATAAAAGGATAAAGTTGAAAAATAAAGATATAGAAATTAAAATAAGAATAAAAAGATAAGATAAAAAATGAGGGGAGAGTGGATGGTATGTCATAAGAATTTTAAAACAATGAAGGTCTAATTTTGATACTAGTGGCATTACAAAATTAATTATCTTAATTAATCAAATTAATTAAGAAATGATAATCGTTGATTGGAACATATTCACATTAAAGGTCACGGAAAGTGTGTTTAACTATTATAGAGAGTCAAGCATATTGAATGATGCACAAGTAATGAAATCGTAAATTTGAATTGTTTTCTGATAAATGAGGTCTGTTCTCCACAGAGCAAAAGCAAAACTAAATCCTATAAGATTCTCTTTGATGTAAAGGGCTTTGTTTTATTTGCTCAAAACGGTTGAGAGCATTCTACAAAAAGTCAATGAGTTTTTGAACTTACTCCGACATCAGACTAGTGAGAAGGCCTTAAAGCTTCCTGGGAACATTGCGACTCTTAACATTTCAACACATTACTGAATTCTAAACGAGATATTGATTTTTTCGGTCATGACGAAGATTCCGTATCTTCTTCGCCACCTTCAACTCTTTTGAAAATGAGAACTTTTACCGTACACTTTGGTCGATATATTGGATTTCGCAGATCAAGTTTCCTTTTACATCACTAGCAGTGGATGATGAAGGTTTTCAAAACAAGATAGGTCGGTGCAACAACTCATCCCTGCAATCATCATCTGCAATCAAATTACGTACCACACTTACTTTTCATCCTATATCCTTGGTATGAGCCCCTAATGTGATACACTATATTTTCAACTGCTTTAAAATCAAATTTTTTGATTACATTTTCTGAAGGAGTATTCAATTTGTCCAAACATAGAACAACCAGTGACCTGCTATTTAGCAGGCCCCTGCATCAACTATCAGGCAAATTAAATGAAAAGCTTGACGTTAAAGGATTAGTTCAAAGGTCAAACATGTCCATCTTACATGAAAGAGGACTTCAAAAGAACGACAAAATGGTGAAGAAAGCATTCAAAAAAATCTTATTCCGTTAAGGAGATATTCAAGATTAAAAATGTATCTGTGTGGAAATGACTGGTATAATAAGTCTATTATGAAAAGTTGGCGTTTCCATCCTCTTATTCTTAGCAATTGTTAATATATTTTAAAGAAAGTTTATTTAACTTTTTCGCTATTTAAATTACTAATCCTCAAACTTTATGGAGGTGGTATATTATAAATACCCTTCCTAGATTCAGTTGCACTTTTTTTTTTTTTTTAAACATATCCCATGGTTCTTAAGCCACAAAATCACAGGACAAAATATGATACAATACATAAAGACTGAGGAATATGAGGCTATGACATCACAACTAGTCTGATTTCAGTCACTTTTACACAAATAATACCAAACTTTAAAGTTAGATATCTCCTTAATGGAATAAGATTTTTGAATGCTTTTTTCACCATTTTGCTTCTTTTGAAGTCCTCTTTCATATAAGATGGACCTGCTTGACCCCTGAACTAATCCTTTAAGAAAACTTGCTTTTGGCGAACTTGCCGCTTTAACACCTTTCACTTTTGTAGTACAAAGTCTATCAATAGACTTAGGCGGCTGTGAGGTGCAATTGGGCAGAGGGGGTTATGTATGTTGGAGGGGAGTAAGAAAGGCGGACAAGATTATAAAAGAAAGTAAAGGCTCTCTATAATTCTGTATACTGTACACATGTTAGGTATATCCAGCAACAATTGTAAAATTCCTGTACCAATTATTATTTTTATCATCCAATTTAGTTATTCATAATAATGTATAATGTATTATTTATCATTATCATTATTGATTATGATATTGTATTTTCAATTCATTACAATGATTTTTATTTACTTATTATAACATTTTAAATTTAATTTTACAGTTATTTTTTCACCAGCAAAAAGGAGCTTAATCCCTTTCCCACCCCCACTACTACTGTATCTAAACAGATGCATACATGTCAACAGCTCGCAGCAGACCAACATAATAATTGAACTCTTGCAACATCAACTTTCATTCCTTCAACTATGAATCACCAGTTCATTCTCAACGTCTTTACTTGTACTTTTTATTTTGCATTTTAAATTCTGATGATCGATGGAATGCATACACATTTCAAGTCCATTAAAGACCCACTGATGACATCATTAAGCACTAAACCACTAAGTGCATCTTTCTTCAGCTTTGATGACTAATGCTGAAAATAACAAGAACGGACAGTTCTGCATGCTCTTGAAAATATTCCTTCCTCCCTGGTTCCATCTTCTTAATGAGTTCTTCATCGTCGTTAGTTACTGTACTTACCAGTGTCTTATTATAATGTGGGTATTGACGGGATTATGCTCATGTTGTTTAGTGATTATTTGTAAATTAAACTCTTCAGACAAAGACATATACATGCAGTAACCTGGTGAATGGAGTTTGATTTTATATGCAAGTATTAAGAAGCTACTAAATCAGGACCATATAATTCCCAGGGAGAAGGAGGAGGACAAGGAAGGGGAGGAAAGGAGGAAAGGGAGGGGGGTGGGAGGGGAGAGGGATCTAATTCTAAATCTATTTTATTTAAGTTTAAAAAACCCTCTGCAGAAAGGGGGTCGGAAGTTTTGAACTTCCCTGCAGGACTAATTCCTTACTATACCAACCAATTCTAGAAATGTACTTTAAAGGAACGGTATCATCCCATAATTGAATCTAGAAGTGAACGCTGCCGTGTTGGTTACGTCACTTCCAATTTTTCAAATCTGGGATGTTATCAATAACACATGTACTGTAAGCCCCTATGTTCAGTCCGGCGGAAACCAGAAGTGACGTTACGGCAGCATTTACTTCTGAATGTATTTATGGTATGATAACTTTCCTTTAAATGTACTACAAAGTGAGAAAATACGGCATCGTTCGCTTATTTTTGCAAATTTACTTACTGTAACATAGTATGCAGAACAGGAGTTGATATTTGAGTCTCCTTGAGCTCTATGATTCACAGACCAAACACCAAAGTGTTGAGCTGATGATGAATTCATGAGCTTTTAAATCTCTATGATGACAGAAAATTGTAGGCAGAATCTCTTTGAACTACAATTGCAAATTGCAGCATAAATATTCTGGTTTATCTTCATGGTTGTATTAATTAATCACATCGTCACCTTTACAGGAATTGAAGCTAAAAGCATTTGACCACTGGTTGTGAAGAGATAAGAAATTGATAGTGAGGAGTTGAGTCTACCTAAGGGGTTTGGAGCAACAACCACAAGGAAATAAGGGGAAATTGATAGTGAGGAGTTGTGTCTACCTAAGGGGCTTGGAGTAACAACCACAAGGAAATAAGGGGAAATTGATAGTGAGAGTTGTGTCTACCTAAGGGGCTTGGAGTAACAACCACAAGGAAATAAGGGGAAATTGATAGTGAGAAGTTGTGTCTACCTAAGGGGCTTGGAGTAACAACCACAAGGAAATAAGGGGAAATTGATAGTGAGGAGTTGTGTCTACCTAAGGGGCTTGGAGTAACAAACACAAGGAAAGAAGGGGAACTTGATAGTGAGGAGTTGTGTCTACCTAAGGGGCTTGGAGTAACAACCACAAGGAAATAAGGGGAAATTGATAGTGGAGAGTTGTGTCTACCTAAGGGGCTTGGAGTAACAACCACAAGGAAATAAGGTGAAATTGATAGTGAGCAGTAGTGTCTACCTGAGGGGCTTGGAGTAACAACCACAAGGAAATAAGGGGAAATTGATAGTGAGAGTTATGTCTACCTAAGAGGCTTGGAGTAACAACCACAAGGAAATAAGGTGAAATTGATAGTGAGAGTTGTGTCTACCTGAGGGGCTTGGAGTAACAACCACAAGAAAATAAGGGGAAATTGATAGTGAGCAGTTGTGTCTACCTAAGGGGCTTGGAGTAACAAACACAAGGAAATAAGGTGAAATTGATAGTGGAGAGTTGTGTCTACCTGAGGGGCTTGGAGTAACAACCACAAGGAAAGAAGGGGAACTTGATAGTGAGGAGTTGTGTCTACCTGAGGGGCTTGGAGTAACAACCACAAGGAAAGAAGGGGAACTTGATAGTGAGGAGTTGTGTCTACCTGAGGGGCTTGGAGTAACAACCACAAGGAAATAAGGGGAAATTGATAGTGGAGAGTTGTGTCTACCTAAGGGGCTTGGAGTAACAACCACAAGGAAATAAGGTGAAATTGATAGTGAGCAGTTGTGTCTACCTGAGGGGCTTGGAGTAACAACCACAAGGAAATAAGGGGAAATTGATAGTGGAGAGTTATGTCTACCTAAGAGGCTTGGAGTAACAACCACAAGGAAATAAGGTGAAATTGATAGTGGAGAGTTGTGTCTACCTGAGGGGCTTGGAGTAACAACCACAAGAAAATAAGGGGAAATTGATAGTGAGCAGTTGTGTCTACCTAAGGGGCTTGGAGTAACAAACACAAGGAAATAAGGTGAAATTGATAGTGGAGAGTTGTGTCTACCTGAGGGGCTTGGAGTAACAACCACAGGGAAATAAGGTGAAATTGATACTGAGGAGTTGTGTCTACCTGAGGGGCTTGGAGTAACAACCACAAGGAAATAAGGGGAAATTGATAGTGGAGAGTTGTGTCTACCTGAGGGGCTTGGAGTAACAACCACAAGGAAATAAGGTGAAATTGATAGTGGAGAGTTGTGTCTACCTGAGGGGCTTGGAGTAACAACCACAGGGAAATAAGGTGAAATTGATAGTGAGGAGTTGTGTCTACCTGAGGGGCTTGGAGTAACAACCACAAGGAAATAAGGGGAAATTGATAGTGAGGAGTTGTGTCTACCTGGGGGGCTTGGAGTAACAACCACAAGGAAATAAGGTGAAATTGATAGTGAGGAGTTGTGTCTACCTGGGGGGCTTGGAGTAACAACCACAAGGAAATAAAGGGAAATTGATAGTGGAGAGTTGTGTCTACCTGAGGGGCTTGGAGTAACAACCACAAGGAAATAAGGGGAAATTGATAGTGAGGAGTTGTGTCTACCTGGGGGGCTTGGAGTAACAACCACAAGGAAATAAAGGGAAATTGATAGTGGAGAGTTGTGTCTACCTGAGGGGCTTGGAGTAACAACCACAAGGAAATAAGGGAAATTGATAGTGAGGAGTTGTGTCTACCTGGGGGCTTGGAGTAACAACCACAAGGAAATAAGGGGAAATTGATAGTGAGGAGTTGTGTCTACCTGGGGGGCTTGGAGTAACAACCACAAGGAAATAAGGGGAAATTGATAGTGAGGAGTTGTGTCTACCTGGGGGGCTTGGAGTAACAACCACAAGGAAATAAGGGAAATTGATAGTGAGGAGTTGTGTCTACCTGGGGGCTTGGAGTAACAACCACAAGAAAATAAGGGGAAATTGATAGTGAGGAACCTGGGGGCTTGGAGTAACAACCACAAGGAAATAAAGGGAAATTGAGTGGAGAGTTGTGTCTACCTGAGGGGCTTGGAGTAACAACCACAAGGAAATAAGGGGAAATTGATAGTGAGGAGTTGTGTCTACCTGGGGGGCTTGGAGTAACAACCACAAGGAAATAAGGGGAAATTGATAGTGAGGAGTTGTGTCTACCTGGGGGGCTTGGAGTAACAACCACAAGGAAATAAGGGGAAATTGATAGTGAGGAGTTGTGTCTACCTGGGGGGCTTGGAGTAACAACCACAAGGAAATAAGGGGAAATTGATAGTGGAGAGTTGTGTCTACCTAAGGGGCTTGGAGTTACAACAACAAGGAAATAAGGGGAAATTGATAGTGAGGAGTTGTGTCTACCTAAGGGGCTTGGAGTAACAAACACAAGGAAATAAGGTGAAATTGATAGTGAGGAGTTGTGTCTACCTGGGGGGCTTGGAGTAACAACCACAAGGAAATAAGGGGAAATTGATAGTGGAGAGTTGTGTCTACCTGAGGGGCTTGGAGTAACAACCACAGGGAAATAAGGTGAAATTGATAGTGAGGAGTTGTGTCTACCTGAGGGGCTTGGAGTAACAAACACAAGGAAAGAAGGGGAAATTGATAGTGAGCAGTTGTGTCTACCTAAGAGGCTTGGAGTAACAACCACAAGGAAAGAAGGGGAAATTGATAGTGAGGAGTTGTGTCTACCTGAGGAGCTTGGAGTAACAACCACAAGGAAATAAGGGGAAATTGATAGTGAGGAGTTGTGTCTACCTGGGGGGCTTGGAGTAACAACCACAAGGAAATAAGGGGAAATTGATAGTGAGAAGTTGTGTCTACCTAAGGGGCTTGGAGTAACAACCACAAGGAAATAAGGGGAAATTGATAGTGAGAAGTTGTGTCTACCTAAGAGGCTTGGAGTAACAACCACAAGGAAATAAGGGGAAATTGATAGTGAGCAGTTGTGTCTACCTGAGGGGCTTGGAGTAACAACCACAAGGAAATAAGGGGAAATTGATAGTGAGAAGTTGTGTCTACCCTTGGAGTAAGACCTGGGGGCTTGGAGTAACAACCACAAGGAAAGAAGGGGAAATTGATAGTGAGGAGTTGTGTCTACCTGGGGGGCTTGGAGTAACAACCACAAGGAAATAAGGGGAAATTGATAGTGAGGAGTTGTGTCTACCTGAGGAGCTTGGAGTAACAACCACAAGGAAATAAGGGGAAATTGATAGTGGAGAGTTGTGTCTACCTGAGGGGCTTGGAGTAACAACCACAAGTAAATAAGGGGAAATTGATAGTGAGCAGTTGTGTCTACCTGAGGGGCTTGGAGTAACAACCACAAGGAAATAAGGGGAAATTGATAGTGGAGAGTTATGTCTACCTAAGAGGCTTGGAGTAACAACCACAAGGAAATAAGGTGAAATTGATAGTGGAGAGTTATGTCTACCTAAGAGGCTTGGAGTAACAACCACAAGGAAATAAGGTGAAATTGATAGTGGAGAGTTGTGTCTACCTGAGGGGCTTGGAGTAACAACCACAAGGAAATAAGGTGAAATTGATAGTGAGGAGTTGTGTCTACCTGGGGGGCTTGGAGTAACAACCACAAGAAAATAAGGGAGGATAAATTCATTAAAATTGTTGTCCGATGATAAAATAAGATAAATCTCATCACTGCCAGTGCTGGTGGAACCAGAGGCTTTAGAACTCTGTTCTGTATCCTTATTTTCTAAACTTTAAGCTCTAATTAGTGTGATTTGTTATAGAAAATTAATTAGTTTTTAACTATTAAAATTTCTCTCTTTAATATAACTAGGATTGAACGGCTTTAGATATAAGCTTCACTTTTCTTTTCTTATTAAGAACTAAAAATCTGTAGCTTGGTATTTTGTTATAACCAAAGGTTAAGTTTTATACTTAACAATCCAAGTCCTAAAAATCTGTAGCTTGGTATTTTGGTTATAATCCAATGAGCAATCACCAGGTACTAAGAGTTTTTATCCAAACTTAATCCATAATATCCACATGTTAGACCTATACAGTTATTTTACTTTTCAATGATGCACATGAATTATTTATGGGTAAGCATACACTGTTAGAGATACACACCGATGTTGAGCTGGCAAACAAATGTTACACTATTGACTTGATAGATTGTTATCTACTGTACTGTAACTACCTGGGTACATGTATATGTCTCCATGTGCTTGGAACATTAATGATGTTCAGGTAAATGGGTACCCAACTGGGTACCTGGACCTCTGTAAGATTTTGCAAATACTTTTGCCATCCCACCACAATAAGGCAACCGACATCCCTCCTCATTGCCATTTGTCCTTCCCCAATGCCATCCATCCCTGCCTGATGCCATCCATACTAGTATTTACACGGGTACCCAAAATATCCGGGTACCCGACTGATTGCGTTGTTATTCGGTTCCGAAAATACAAACCAGGTATGGATTTTTATAACATTACCAATTGCAGACTGTTTCAGAATTGTATGTTAAAAGAATAAATCTTAACTTACAAGAATTATAAAGTGTATGTTTCCTTTAACTTAAACTCTCTTAACTTTGCTGCAAAAAAAATATCCAAACCAGTGTGCAACAAGCAGTGTATGCAGTATGCTGCAGAAAAATATATATTGCAGTTGTACATTACCAAACTATTTTGAAAGCGTGTTTGCTACTTGCTGAAAACAAATTGTAACACCTATTACCAAACAATCACAAGTTGTGTTTAAATAAATGTGTTACGTGTTACTGAGCGTGCACATGACAGAATCATGGAATCAGTCAGTAATTCCCAGCGTAGCATTAATGAGGTGGAATCGTGTATTTAAAATTCCAGAATACCAAGTGATCCATCCCGTGATATTTTGAGGAAAATAGTATATTATTATGTTACGGTATTTTATGAAGACAGCTAAATAAAAGAGACAAGAAACATTTGTATTCTATTTCTTTATTCACAAAAACAAAGATACGAATTAAAAAAAAAGAAATATCACAAAATTTTACAAGGTACACTGTAAGATTTTACCACATATATGCTACTTCCGCAAAAAATATTAAAAAGGCCTTGTTGGTTCATCGGATACCTGACCGATAATGCAGGTCAGGTACCCAGTTCGATTTTTGGACCCGGTGCATACCATCCCTCCCTCAATAATGCCACTCATACTTCCCTAGTGCCATCCATTCCTCCCTGGTATTATCCCTCCCTCAATAATGCCACTCATACTTCTCTGGTGCCATCCATTCCTCCCTGGTATCATCCATCCCTCAATAATGCCACTCATACTTCTCTGGTGCCATCCATTCCTCCCTGGTATCCCTCCCTCAATAATGCCACTCATACTTCTCTAGTGTCATCCATTCCTCCCTGGTATCCCTCCCTCAATAATGCCACTCATACTTCCCTAGTGCCATCCATTCCTCCCTGGTACCATCCATCCATTATCCATCCCTCCCAATGCTATCCAAATTTCCCTTTGGTCATTTATCTCTCCTCATAACCATCCATTCCTCCCTAATAACCAGTGTTCTAGTTAGACAAGTGTGAGTGCCGGGTTCCAGTGACAATCCAGGGTGACCTCCTAGACCCCCCTCCCATGAAGAACTATTTAAATTTAGTCCACTCCTATTGATAAATTGTCAACAAAAAAAGTCTTTATTTTTTTATATATTTTTAAATTTTATCAGAATGCTAGAAGGATTTCCAAATATTTGTTATGGATATTCAACTGTCGAAGTGCCCCCACAATGGATATTTAACTGTCAAAGTGCCCCCGTTCCCCACCCCCCCACCCTCCCCTCCCCCTCTTTCCCTTTGAAAAAAGAAAGAAAAAGAAGTATAAACATAGGCCGGAAACTCTTCTCTTAATTCCCATTGTTATATTCATCTTGCCAAAACTTTTTACCTCTTTTATTTTTGTCCCAGTATCGTTCAAAGAATGCCATGTGGCACATGTTCCTATGAACTACACAACAACTTTTGTCGATATCAAATCCCCCACAAATCGAAAGAATATCGATCAGTCCATTATAATGTTAAATGCATATGGGGTTCATAACAAATGTGACTGGTTACTTACATTTGGACTGGTCTATAAGCATGCCTTGGGCTCTTGGGGGTGTAATATTTACTTTGTTAAAGTTTGTTTGATGGTAAGTGACGGACTTGGCAAGCTGCCAGCAGTGATTCACAACGTGAACCTGACCTGTGTTCATGTACGTATGTTTATGCAAAGAGCTTCGTGTATGGGTGGTTTTATGTTAATATGTAGTTCAATTGCGTTAAATTCTTATATAGTTCAGTTGTTTTGATCGAAATTTATTGTGCGTAATGTATGTTATGTTATGTGTGTAAATCAGCGGATGACATAAATAGAGCGAGATTAAAAGGAGATCTGTTTAAGCACTTAATTAATTAACCGAATTGAAGTTTTTGAGTGCCGGACGGAAGAGTGAATCTTAGAGCCAAGTGCTGGGCGGGAATTGCGAGTCCTGTGCGGGCCCGCCCAGCGCCGCACACCATAGCTAGTTAATAACATCCATACCTTCCTGATGCCAAGCATTACTCACTGTCACCAACCATCCCTCAATTATACCACCCATTCCTCTGCAATGCCATCCATTCCTCCCTAGTATCATACATCCCTCCCCCATGCTATCCATCTCTCCCTTTGGCCATATGTCTCTCCTCATAAACATCCCACCCTCCCTAATGCCATCCATTCCTCCAGGCTTCCTGGTATCCTACGTCCCTCCCCCATGCTATCCATCTCTCCCTTTGGCCATATGTCTCTCCTCATAAACATCCCTCCCTCCCTAATGCCATCCATTCCTCCAGGCTTCCTGGTATCCTACGTCCCTTCCCCATGCCATCCATCTCTCCCTTTGGCCATATGTCTCTCCTCATTAACATCCCACCCTCCCTAATGCCATCCATTCCTCCAGGCTTCCTGGTATCCTACATCCCTCCCCAATGCCATCCATCTCTCCCTTTGGCCATATGTCTCTCCTCATTAACATCCCACCCTCCCTAATGCCACCCATTCCTCCAGGCTTCCTGGTATCCTACGTCCCTCCCCAATACTATCCATCTCTCCCTTTGGCCATATGTCTCTCCTCATTAACATCCCTCCCTCCCTAATACCATCCATTCCTCCAGGCTCCCTGGTATCATACATCCCTCCATAATGTTATCCACCTCTCCCTTTGGCCATATGTCTCTCCTCATTAAGATCCCTCCCTCCCTAATGCCATCCATTCCTCCAGGCTTCCTGGTATCCTACGTCCCTCCCCCATGCTATCCATCTCTCCCTTTGGCCATATGTCTCTCCTCATTAACATCCCTCCCTCCCTAATGCCATCCATTCCTCCAGGCTTCCTGGTATCCTACGTCCCTCCCCCATGCCATCCATCTCTCCCTTTGACCATATGTCTCTCCTCATTAACATCCCTCCCTCCCTAATGCCATCCATTCCTCCAGGCTTCCTGGTATCCTACGTCCCTCTCCCATGCCATAAATCTCTCCCTTTGGCCATATGTCTCTCCTCATTAACATCCCACCCTCCCTAATGCCATCCATTCCTCCAGGCTTCCTGGTATCCTGCGTCCCTCCCCCATGCCATCCATCTCTCCCTTTGGCCATATGTCTCTCCTCATTAACATCCCTCCCTCCCTAATACCATCCATTCCTCCAGGCTCCCTGGTATCATACATCCCTCCATAATGTTATCCACCTCTCCCTTTGGCCATATGTCTCTCCTCATTAAGATCCCTCCCTCCTTAATGCCATCCATTCCTCCAGGCTTCCTGGTATCCTACGTCCCTCCCCCATGCTATCCATCTCTCCCTTTGGCCATATGTCTCTCCTCATTAACATCCCTCCCTCCCTAATGCCATCCATTCCTCCAGGCTTCCTGGTATCCTACGTCCCTCCCCCATGCCATCCATCTCTCCCTTTGACCATATGTCTCTCCTCATTAACATCCCTCCCTCCCTAATGCCATCCATTCCTCCAGGCTTCCTGGTATCCTACGTCCCTCTCCCATGCCATACATCTCTCCCTTTGGCCATATGTCTCTCCTCATTAACATTCCACCCTCCCTAATGCCATCCATTCCTCCAGGCTTCCTGGTATCCTGCGTCCCTCCCCCATGCCATCCATCTCTCCCTTTGACCATATGTCTCTCCTAATTAACATCCCTCCCTCCCTAATGCCATCCATTCCTCCAGGCTTCCTGGTATCCTACGTCCCTCCCCCATGCCATCCATCTCTCCCTTTGGCCATATGTCTCTCCTCATTAACATCCCACCCTCCCTAATGCCATCCATTCCTCCAAGCTTCCTGGTATCCTACGTCCCTCCCCCATGCCATCCATCTCTCCCTTTGGCCATATGTCTCTCCTCATTAACATCCCACCCTCCCTAATGCCATCCATTCCTCCAGGCTTCCTGGTATCCACGTCCCTCCCCATGCCATCCATCTCTCCCTTTGGCCATATGTCTCTCATCATTAACATCCCACCCTCCCTAATGCCATCCATTCCTCCAGGCTTCCTGGTATCCTACATCCCTCCCCCATGCCATCCATCTCTCCCTTTGACCATATGTCTCTCCTCATTAACATCCCACCCTCCCTAATGCCATCCACTCCTTCAGGCTTCCTGGTATCCTACGTCCCTCCCCCATGCCATCCATCTCTCCCTTTGGCCATATGTCTCTCCTCATTAACATCCCTCCCTCCCTAATGCCATCCATTCCTCCAGGCTTCCTGGTATCCTACATCCCTCCCCAATGCCATCCATCTCTCCCTTTGGCCATATGTCTCTCCTCATTAACATCCCTCCCTCCCTAATGCCATCCATTCCTCCAGGCTTCCTGGTATCCTACATCCCTCCCCAATGCCATCCATCTCTCCCTTTGGCCATATGTCTCTCCTCATTAACATCCCACCCTCCCTAATGCCATCCATTCCTCCAGGCTTCCTGGTATCCTACGTCCCTCCCCAATGCCATCCATCTCTCCCTTTGGCCATATGTCTCTCCTCATTAACATCCCTCCCTCCCTAATGCCACCCATTCCTCCAGGCTTCCTGGTATCCTACATCCCTCCCCAATGCCATCCATCTCTCCCTTTGGCCATATGTCTCTCCTCATTAACATCCCACCCTCCCTAATGCCACCCATTCCTCCAGGCTTCCTGGTATCCTACGTCCCTCCCCAATGCTATCCATCTCTCCCTTTGGCCATATGTCTCTCCTCATTAACATCCCTCCCTCCCTAATGCCATCCATTCCTCCATGATGCCATACTGTACATTTTTCATTGTTGCCAACCATTCACCCCTGATGCCATCCATCCCTCCCTGATGCCATCCATTCCTCCCTGATGGCATCCTTCCCTGCTCGATGCCATCCATTCCTCCCAAATCAAAAATCTTACCAGGGTGCAATTCTTGTACAGTACTACTGGTTCACATTTTTTGACATATAAATTTGTCCATGGGCGTAAAATGAAAGGGGAGAGGGGGAGTAGGGGAGGGGAAGGGTACATCATAAAATTAATTCAGCCCACCGGTACCTTAAGTGGGAAAGCACAAATTCACATTCAAATACCCAACAATACAATATGGAAGATATAAAATCTGGAAGACAAAAAAAATGTGGGGAATTGGCTGTCTCCCCCCCCCCCCTCCCCCAATAATCCCACCTGTGTGTGAGCTTCCCTACCCTTTTTCATAATTACCACTTTTTTACCTTAGGTATTAGCTGCCCCATCATCTGGGTTGCTGGCAATATGACAAGCATATGGAACAATAACTGCTCTGAGTGTGGAGGTGAAATCTCTTTTAATTGTAAATGGGAAAAGGGGAAACAAGTTCAAATCTCAGGATGAGTAAAAACTCAAGAATAGATACATTAATTTGGGAGAATACTGTGACCCTCAGATTTTTTTTGGAAGTGACCTTTGACATTAATTTAAATTGAAAAATGTACAATGCCCACAAACTAATAGATTTTGAATTTCATGAATATTACTAGAAAATAATGGAGTGATTTGCTGTTAATTTTGCACTTCTTTCACTACATTGTTTTTAATGATTGTATTCATATACTTACTTGTTGTGCTTCCAGTCATCAGGATGATATTTTCTGCTCCCCTCCCAATCTCCCTTGCGTTGAAAGGACGGACTCTCACTGCTACTTTTACAGACGACATGATTGGAAGATTCTACGAGCACTTATTCCTCTGCTCCAAAAATATATTTATCCTCTTGGAAAAACTTTTAGATGGTTGTAAAAAAAAAAAAAAAAAAAAACTTTAAAACTTTATTTCCGAATAAGATAAGTCACAATACATCTCCATTGTGGTATTTCTCACTCCATTCTGGCAGCGAGAAATGTTTCCTTGTCGTGTTAGGAAATAAACAAAATCTAATTATCTGCTTTTTCACAGATTACCGGAGCTTTACAAATATTTTCACACTTCCCTCCCTTACATGGCTTTCTAATCGTTTGCTTCAAAACACTCCTTTCAGAAATTACAAAAGCCAAACAACACGTTGTGAAAATAAGATTCTATTCAAAAGATGCTGAATTGCACCTCTCCCTAATGTTCCAAATTCTGAATCGGTAATGAAGCCCTGCGTCAGCGCGATTGCGTCAAGAATCTATTTCGCCCATCTTCTCTTCATAAATTACAGCAATCTCGTGTTACGAGCTCTGAGCACAGCTAAATTGAGACTGTCAGTTGCTGTCTGTGATAGGACGATGCAGAGTGATCAGGCATAATTTGCATTTGCACAAACAAGTCTTGTATGAAAGAGCGAAGCTTCAGCTATTGAAGCAGACAGTCGCAGGGATGAGAACTAGGAAGCCACTTTATTATTCTCCTTTTTCAGCTCGGCAAGTGCGTCAGCTTGTCCTTATTGAGTGTTGCCTTGGTGACCAACCTGCCTCTTTACCCTTTAAGAAGAAAAAACAAGAAGAGAAAAAGTAAATTGCCTGGGGTGATTTGAGGTAAATTTTGCAGAGAGATAAAATTGTGAAACCTGTAGAGGTTTGTTGAATGTCATGAAAAGAGGAAAAAGACCATTTTTTTACCATCCGGATGTAAAGGAGCAATCCATCCTGTTATGCAAAATCTGTTTTCTTAATGAAAGATTGATTAGGTCGATAGAAATCTAGTTCTCACACTTTGTTTAACTCACAACGGGAAATCGAAGGATGGAATTTTTGGAATGGAAAATCAACAGGTGAATTCATGGAAGAGTTACATTCTACCATATTGTTATGATGGGGTTATGTAGTATGTGGGATGATTTGATTTCTGGCACAAATAGATACATCCAATCAATTATGCACAGGAGGTACATTCTACTGGTTCATACAGTAGGACAATATATTGTTTATCCAGGGGTGAAAAGCAAGTAAACAAGGCCTTATGAAAATTAGCGGCAGTGAAATGAAACAAATATTGGAGGGTTGAAATGGTCAATAATTTTGCGGAAGCCAGATGACAAATCTGCATTGGTGCAATTAATGTTGTGATACCCCCTCCCCCTTCCCATTTTTTGTTGATATTTTGGACAAACATTTTGAGGGGGTATTTTTTCTTGAGACTGAGCCTCTACACCTCCCCCTCCCAAGTCCTCTAGTTCCATCACCACTGATGAAAACTACAAAAATGATTGGTTCGGTTTGTTGATGTTTAACGACACCACGACAGTCAGAGTCAAATGTGACAAGAGGGTGTTAATAAATTATGGTGTAAGAGTTAGGATGGTGAGGAGATAAGGGGGAAAAGCAGAAAAAAGGGGGTAAGTAAGGTTAGGTGTAGAAAGGGAGGGGAAGGGGGAATTAAATGTGGTGGAAAAGGTTGCTGTTGCAGAGGAAGTTGATGTTTGAGGAAGAATTGTATTGGAAAAGGTCCGAGATTGAGGATAGTGAGAAGAGAAGAGATCTGGAGTTCTGATATAGGGGACACATTATGAAGATACTGTATTACTGATGGAAAGATTGGTGTTACAAGTAGGACAGAGGAGCGAATAAGAGATGGGAGTGAGTGAGAGAGGAGTGGCCGAGGCAGATACGGGTGACAACGATGTCTTCCTTGCGGTTGCAACTGTGCAGAGGGGTGTTGGTCCCGACTTTGGGTTTGATGGTGTGGAGTTTGTTACTGGTTTCGTGATTCTAGGAGTTTTGCTATGTTTTTTGTTTTTTTATGTAGATGGAGAGACGGAAGTCCGCGTGTGGAATAGGGAAAGGAAAGGCGATGTTTGACAGAGCTTTGTTGGCGGCTCTGTCGGCTTTCGTTGCCAG
The DNA here is from genome assembly GCA_020152595.1 of Chiridota heheva. Taxonomy (NCBI): domain Eukaryota; kingdom Metazoa; phylum Echinodermata; class Holothuroidea; order Apodida; family Chiridotidae; genus Chiridota; species Chiridota heheva. The sequence continues at coordinate 628,425 of JAIGNY010000879.1, forward strand.
GGATGCTGACATGGCTGGGAATCCAAAAGAAGACAATATTCTTTCCTAAGGAGGAGAGAGTGTGGAGTTTGTTGAGGATTTGTAGAATGAGAGGGTTGGGCCAGAGCATGTTGAGGATGCCAGTGAGGACAGATTTAGAGTCAGAGAAGATGACAAACAAGAGCAGAAAGAGAGTTCTATGAAGTTTAAGGCTAGGAGGATGGCTTTCGCCTCAGCAGAGTAGATAGAGGTGCCGTCGGGTAGCCTTGAGGGGAGGGTGAGACCGGGACAGGCGGTGGTGGGCTGCGGAAAAGCCTTCCCGTGTGGAGCTGTCGGTGAAGAGGAAGGAGTAGTGGAAATGTCTATTGAGTTGGCAGTATTTGGAGTGGAAGAAGGCTGGGTTGTGAAGAGCTTTGTGAAGGAGGAAAGACTAAGATATACCTTGGAGGGGGGGAGGGGGGGGGGGTGAATAGTCCAGGTGGGTGTAGGTGGGATGGTGTATCTGGTAATCAAGAAAATATTGATGTTGGCTTTGGAGAAGTGGGAGTGCATCCGAATCCCGAAAGGTGGGAATGCATTTGTTGAGATTGAAGAGGTTGGTGAAGGAGGGAGAACGGATGGAATGGAAGCAAGGGTTACGTGGATCGGTAAGGATGCAGAAAGCAAAGGAGAGGCCAGCATTCGTGTATCGGAGGTCGAAGGGGAGTTCTTTGGCCTTGACGTGGAGACTGATGATACGAAGGTGTGAGCGGTGCCAAGGCAAGTAAAAATTATGGGCGGAGGCGAAGATGAAATTGCCATAGTCCAGCCTGGATCTGAGGAGGGAGCGGTATAAGGTGAGCAGATTTGCTCCCCAGCAGTCAGTGCTTAAGAGGACCTTGAGGAGATTTGAGGATTTTGTTTTGAGGGTGTTGATGTGGGGGAGATAGGAAAGCTTGGAGTCTAAATGATTCCGAGGAAGCAAGAACTGTCTTACCTGAGGATTATGGAATCTTTGAGGTGGAGATTGGGATGGAGGAAGGAGTTGCTGTTGTTGAAATGGGTGAGAACAGTTTTATCTTTTGAGAAGTTGAAAACGTTGGGGTCGCTCCAGTGAGGCAGACTATCCAGACAGTGTTGTAGGTTATTTTGGAGAATATGGAAGCATGGAGAGGATGAGTAAATAGTGAAATCGTCGACATAGAGAAAGCTTTTGATGTTGGGGGTGAGAGCTTTGGGGATGCTATTAATTTTGAGGATAAAGAGAGTGGGGGAGAGGATGCTGCCTTGGGGGACACCCAGGTGTCTTTATAAATGTTTCTATAAGATTGACATGAAGTCGCCATGGAATATACATACATGTGCAAGATAAACAGTTCAGACAAATAGTGTATATCAAAAGACACAAACAAGTTAGAACAAGATAAGTTTATAAAAGGTCTATAATACAAAAGTTTCAAGTTACGAGTAATCAAAGTTTGAACATTTTTTAATATATTAATAACATGTGATGTATGAACAGAAAAACACCTCCCCTTACTTCTCCCCTTAATTTCAGACCTTGAAAAAAAATAATGTTTAAAATGCCAATTAAGTTCTCCTGTTTGAGGTTGGTTGGGGGTATGGTAAAAATCTTCTTTATTTCAAAGAGAAATGACAGCACTAGGCTTCAAAAACATTGCATTTACATAGAATATTAAAGCTTATATCCCGTTCATACTTCATAGAGTGACACAAAAAGTTGCATATTTGCAAATATTTGCACAAAAATCTTCAAATTTTTACCCGATTTTGATTTCTTCGCGTGTTCTGGTGGATTTTAAATAAATGTACATGTAGCTAATATTACCTATACCTGTCCCTATACATGTACCTTTAGAGCAACTTGCAGCAATTAAATGACAAAGAGTGGCAAATTTCATCATTTCATTTTTTATCTGATGCTGGAAAATTAAACAATGGTAAAAGATTTCTTTTCCCGAAAAGTAAAAGGATTTTATAATGAATACAGAATTTATAATGAATTTGAAACATGCAACACAATAATACAAAAACATATATACAGTGTGACAACCTTCACAAAATATGAAACATGTGGCTCAGCTTTCAAATGTTCTTTGAGTTTTAGAATTTGAATCATATTCAAATTCAGTGCCATTGTCAGGATGTTCATATTGGAAGAATGGGGGTGGGAGGATTGAATTGAACTGACAAGATATGTAGTGGTGCAGTCGAGGTGACACCAAAGGTGTCACTCGACTTATCAGCATGGGCTCCAGGGCCCAGTTAAGTGCCCCTAGTGGGGTCCAGGGGCAAAGCCCCGATACCCCGGAAGCTCTCGCAAAATTGACATTTCAAGGGCAAAAAAAGTATGTCACAACGCATGGTAAGAAAGTATATTATACAAGTCAAAATACATGTCAAAGAGATAAACAATATACAAAACACAAAATCATGAAAGCGCATGTGGAAATATACAGTTATGTTTTGTTGTTTATATTTGTACATGGTTATAGATTTATCGTTACTCTTTGAAAAATATAGGTAGTCTAAAAAAAGGTTTTTAATAATTTACTACAAACTTGTGTAAATGTTGTCAAACTTTTCAAATGAGCCAGTTCTGTATCTCGTGCTGCCCCCAACACCCACTTTGCTCTCTCCCTCTCTCTCCCCCTCTCTCTCTGTCTTAGTTCATGTATTGAAATACAAAATCGTACAAATGTTTAATATGTTATAATGAAGAACCCCATTTTCTGAGAAAGTTATGATCAATTACTTGTCAAATAACATTTTACTACATAATTACTAGACACTTAGCACTAGTCTCAACCGACACTACTGCACCACATGCATATTAATGAAGTTGATGGTGCAAGTGTACCGATAGCACCAATATGAACTGATAGCACCAATATGAACTGATGGCACCAATCTGAAATGATGGCACCAATCTGAAATGACCACACCAATCTAAACCGACAGCACCAATCTAAACCAATGGATTGAAATCTGAACTGACGGATTAAAATATTGGAACGGGGGATGGGGGAGGGGCCATCACCCCTCTGGCTATGCCACTGTTCAAAATAAACAGAATCAGTACGTAAGAATAATATAATGAGGGACTTGAAACCTGTTATAAGGACAGATAAATAAATAACCTGCAGGCTAAATTTACTAAAGGAGACAAAGTCAAATATTCTAGCTTGATATATGTTAGAGATTTCGCCACTAAACCAAACCAAAAACCCCATCAAAAACTCATTTTCCATTCTCAAGTTATCCACATTTGAAGTTATAACATGGATGCTGCTATTTTGTTTAACTTTGTGTTAAAATCATGCTTATTAATGATGAGATAATTTGCCCTGTGTGCTAGCACACCTTTGTATTTTTCAGAATTCTCTTTGAAATTTTCTTTCCAAAATGCTTGGACATGAAGTTTTAAGGGCTTGAATCATTAACAAATAAAAATTCAAGGACCCATGCAAAGGAAAAATTATTCCCTAGATTCAACTTAGATAATTTGACCTGGGTGTATTACATCATATCTTAGAGGGCATATGAACAAAATGGCCTCCCATGTAAGTTTTTATTGAAATAATTAATGTTTTAATAAATTAGAAGGGAGGGGCAGGCGGAAAGAAAAAAACAATTTTTTTTTTTTTTTTCCTTCCAATTTGGACCTATGTAAGGATACCGTCTTAATCAACAAGCAAATAAAGAAGTTAACAGCAATCGCTTGACACAAGAATGCCACTTTTTCTGGTCTAATAAATTGCTTGTTTGTTTAATGAGGTAGGGCGAAAGACCCCCCTTGGGGCGGGGGAGTCTTGAACTCTAGACGGCAACTCTGCCGAATGGTTCGTAGCATCTATTTGTCTGTGGTGACTCTCTCCCACACCACTAAAAATTTCCCTAAACGCCCCTTAACTGGAACGCCCATCAACTGGGGGTGTCCGGGGTGGGTTGAAAACAATGTCCCTTGCCCTTCCTTCTCCCTAGGGAGGAGGTACCAGCTCTGCGTATAGAGGGGAAGAAGCGTTGATTGCTCTCTGCCACGTTCACTCTGCCGGTCCACGAAGTAGACTCCTGATGAGAGGAGGAAGCTGTATAGGGTCCCGTTAATGCGTTACGGCAATGGTGGGCCCGTCGATGGGTAGAGGCACCCCGGCCCCGTACAGGGGCCGAAGGATGGCAATGTGTAGGAAGAGAAGAAAAAGACTTTGTCTTCGCTAACAGCTTCTGAGTCTTCCGAAGATCGTCCTGGTGGCCAGCTTGGAGCGACAGAACACCTCGGAAGTCACCTGGAAAAAGGTCCGGGCCTTCTGTTGGTAAGTGCCAAAGGTCCATCTGAGTAGCGTCAGAGAGTCCAAGGAGAGGGAAAACCTTCTCGCGCCTCTCCTGGACTCCCTTTGTGGAGGCGCGGGCGAGTTGGTCGATTGTCGCATCGAGCAAACCCGAGAGTATGATTAACAAAGGCGCAGCTGGTAGATGCCTACGCAAAACCGAGTCTAAGCCCTCTGTCACCCATACGGCAAGGGCTTGGTATTCTAAAGCCCACCGTACGGCCCGGTCAACAGCTCTTAGGGAAACTTCCCTCTGCTGGACCACAGGGTTAAGAAATTTCTTGGCCCTGGCTACGGAGGTGGACACCGCTGCAGTGCCGCTCGCCGGCTGACGGAGGAATTGCCACAATCTTTCCGGGATCGAGGGGGTGTTTATGAACGCCTGATGCCTGATAGGCAGCTGGTTGGACACGTCAACTTCTTTGTTGTAGGCTGTCCAGTCCCTGTCTGGGGCCCTGGCCCAATGCTGAACCCTGGTCACCAGGGAGGCATCAATGGGAAATTGTCTAGCCTTTGACTTAGAATCCCTCGGGGCTGAGCTGAGCAGTCTACGCTGAGACTGCGCACCAGCCTCTATGAGAGGTGCCAATGCAATATCTAGCTTGATTTCCCGTTCTAGGAAGTCAATAAGCTAGGCAACCCGCTCCCTTTGTAAAAGGGGGTCCACTGGGGGGAGGTCCACTGGTAGGATACGGGGGTCTTATCTAGTGCGGTATGCATTGTTGATGGGGCAGTGGGGACAGCTTGAACCGAGGCCGCGGGAGGAATCCCCCATTCTGGGGGATGGTCCCATGCCTTTGGGAGTGTCTGGAGTCTCCACCTGAGTTTCCAAATCATCGAAAAAATTGACGTCCTTTCCCGAGGGATAGATGTTGAGGGCATCCTCCTCAGAGACCTTAGGCTCGAGTGGATGCCATGCCGCGGCAGTGGCAGCTGCCAGGAATGAGGTGCAGGAGGTGGTAGCCTCCGCTTCAGCGTCTGGGACACCATAGTCTCTCAAGTGTTTGCTTGAGTGTATCCTGGAAGGTGGGAACCTCGAGGGGATTTCCCTTGTGTCGCTTCCTCCACCTCTGCTTGGGGTCAAGGGAGGACGAGGAAGAGAAGGAGGAGGAAGAGGACTGGTGATGTCATCCCCTCCTGTGTACACTATCCTGTTCCCCGTCCCTCCTCCGGGGTCTGCCTCGCTCAGGAGACATCACCGGGAAAGGGGTGGGGCGGGAGGGGGAGGGGGCTCCGCCACAACGTTTGGCACTAAAGGAGTACGTGTCAGCGTACGCCTACTCAGCTGCGGGGGCCGTCATCGAGTGCCCTGGTGAGAGTGGGTGGCGGCCCCACCCCCGGGCGGGAGGGGGCTGCGGCTTAAGCCTGGGTGGCGGTGGCGGTGAGGGGAAGAGAAGACGGCCTGTCTAGCCGTCGCTTCTCCACTCTCTTGGCCGCTTTTTGAAAGTGCTGGTCGCGGTGGAGTCTGTGCTCCGACCACGCCACTTGATCCAAGTCACTGCACAGAGTACCGGGTTAGACTCGCAGCATAATCTACACGCGTAACACGTGAGATGGATGTCACCGGAGCGTAATTTAAAGAAGCGTTACACGCAACACATCGCGGGACATCTTGCGTGCGAAACGCACCAACACTCGAGAACCTGTCTCCGTGTCCATGATACTGGTGAAAAATATTGCGGAACTGTAACGTTCAACGCAGACAATCTTATTGATGCAATTCACACGGCCGTGAAACTGCGTAGCTAATGGCTACAGGACCAAGAAGAAAATAGGTCTTGTGATGCTATACTTCTTGCAAAGATTGTCACTTATCACTCAACCCAGAGCTTCGTAGTTAGCGGGTCTATTTCTGGGTTTATCGTACAGTGTACGTTATCCCATTACAAAACTCTAGAACCATACGGACCTGTTCACCGGAGCCGTATGGACCCGTAGCCATATGGAGCCATCAGGCCATCCAATAGACCCGTAAACCAGGCCGTGAGGCCGTCCAATGGACCCGTACTGAGCTGTAAACACAGGCCGTGGAGCTGTATGGAGCGATCCAATAGACCCATAGGGAGCCGTCACAGACCTGTACGAAGCTGGAACACGGGCCATAGAGCCGTACGGAGCTGATCACCGGAGCTGGCGGACCTGTAAAAACTCTTGTGACTCAAGTATAACCTCTTTGGGCGCCGCCTTTATGTAGCCCTACCGGTCCCCAACACGCAACCGTGGACCACAGCAGTGTACAAAGGGTTTACCCACTATAAATACCAGTCTTACACAACTCAGTAGCATCGAGAAGGGGGCGCTTCTTTATAGTGGTTTATTCTAAGTGACGTCTAGGACGCCACTTAGCTGATCAATATAGGCTCAGGTAACTTATGTGTGATAGACCGCACCTGTGGCCCTGCCAACTCAGTAATCTGTCGTGTCAGAGGCCTCCAGGGGGTGAAATCAGAAAAAAGTTAAGAAAGTAAACAACAAACACAGGCCTTCTTGGCTCAGTACTGTCGAGTCAGTAGCCATGGCGTAAGTAGAAACTCTGAGACTAAATGATTTATGTTGCCTCTTGCCGTTTTTCTGAAAAGTAAAAAAAATAAAATAATACAATGAATATATATATACACATATACACTTACACCAAGGCTCCCCTATGGGGGATGTACTTACGACCCTTACGTGGGTGAGACGGGTCTGCGGGAGACGTCAAACATAGCGAGGCAAGCCACAGCAAATTAGTACATCAAAAAAAATTATTAGAGAAAACACTATCTGAAAATTTTTAAAAACTCGAGAAAATGCACCAAACGTATATTCTTTAAAATCGCAGGGGTAGCATGGAAAACACAAACCACTGAGTAACTTGGCATCTGTGGAGATAAAAAGAAAAGATTAGATCTCCTGAAAAGAGGTGTCAGGGAGACCCCCTCAAGGTCTCTTCAACGTCCCAAAATTCAATCTTGAAAATTAAAAAACTTGTGTCCTAAATAAATGCGAGAAAAACACATGATATGTACTGGTAGCGTTAAACAAAATATAGGCTCTCTTGTAACAATTGTAGCTCCTTGGAGCTGCATGAAGCCGGCTCCTCGAACACCCTGTGGTGAGGTCGACCCAATATGCATGCGCCAACATTGATTGAAGAAATTGGCTTAATGCATACAAGAACCTGTACTGAAGATATCCTAACATGTTAATACAATGCATAGCGTAACACTAGGCTCTCCTCGTGGAAGGGCGGAGCCGAGGGTGAAAAACACCTAAACCCAGGGGCAAGAGATCCACTAGACAGGCACACTTGGTGCTCTAGGGCCTAAAAACACCCGCCGCGAGAGTAGGACTCTCTCGAACTAGCCACCTGCTTTGTACGGATGGAGACAAAAACACTATATCCTAAGTGTAGGCTACACGGGAAAGTCCTGTGAGTCGGACCGAAGAATTCCCGGTCCCATGGCTACTTTGTCTTAGTTCAGAAGACTTGAAAAGGCAAACCAAATAAGTTCGAACAGCGTAAAAACCTGCCTGGTAGAAGCTGCAAGGGAGAAAATTGTTAGAAAAAGTTTAATTTCTAAAAGAAAATTTGACCAGTTCCAGCAATGTTGTGATAACAACACGCTGAAAAGAAGTGAGGATTAGTAGAAGTAATATGGAGGTCAGAACTGGGCTGGTAACAACATTTTTAAGGTCGGTTAGAAGTGTGTTAGAATCGGGTCATGTGACCAGATTGCATATTTATAGCATGGAAAGTAAGTTTTAATTAGAAGTAAATACAACCACCCAACCATAGATATCTGACCTGGCTAAACCTGTTCCACAAAACCCTACTGTTATGCAAATAACAACTTTGACATGAACACAACACTTTCTTTAACTTATCTTTAATATACATGTAATCTGACCACATCCTCACTACTTTGAAAGATAAACTAGTATTTTAATTGCTATGCAAATATGCTCATTTAAATGACCACAGAACCCCTAATACTCATTCATAAGGTCCAATGCTTTCAATAAATGCAGAAGAAAGGTTTATGAATATAAAGCAATGGGCGGGATTTGCCGACTGAACGTCAAAATTGGGGGGAGGGGTTGGGTGGGGGTAAAATCACAAAATCATGCTAAGATGCAAAAAATCACCAAACAAAAGATACAAATTTGGAGAAAAAAGTGGGGAAAAAGTACCTCCTTTGCCCTCCTCAAATCCCGCCTATCTGGAGCAGCCTAACTTAGTTATAAACAGAGGTGTAACATTCTGAATGGAATCTATTATGTAAATAACCTGCTTAATATGCACACATCACCTTACCATTCAGCGTAAACAATTGCCTTCACATATATCATTTGTGTAAATAACAACACCACACCCAATTTAAGAAATATCAGAGAAACATATATTTCCATTGTTATGCAAATGGCCTAATTACTATGCACACACAGCTATGCTCTTCACATAAATGATCATTTGTGTAAGCAAAATCACCACACCCACCTTAATTTAAGAGATACTGTACCATAAAGATTCTTTTGACTATTCTGAAGGGCAACTTAGGCCTCCATTAACGCTCCCTTCTTCTGCAAAACAACTTCAAAAAGTGAGGGCGTATTTCTCTTGAGTCTCCAGAATATTTGAACGCACTTTTCATGCACATGATGGCACAGAAAACATTTGATACGAATGTTCAAATTAATCATAATCATTTCTTATGGATACTGAAGTAATTTTTCGACAACAGAAGTATCACAAAATTCCGTTAGCAAACAAGACAGCCTAACCTTCTGACCAAGAACTCCTTTACATCACTTCCTATAAACACTCGATCCCAGTGTGATTATAGCCCATTTTCCAACACTTACTCAAGAGTTTTAGATAATTACTCCATGGGGTAACCCACATTGCAACTCTTTCAACTGGGATAAACGCTCCCTTCTTCTGCATTACTTGTACAACTCTCCTGCATATCACTGTGTATCATCAACACCCCACTTGCATGATTGCTGATTCCTTAATTCAGCCTCCAGCAAAGTGTATCTATCAGCTATCCTTTACACTATGCATTTATTAACCAAGCATGTGTGCAGATCTAGCTTACCATCACCGATCTCATGATTAATGGGCATCTCACTGGACATTTATGATATGTTCAGTACTTAGCAATTTGATTTCATTTTTTGACTGCCCTGGATGTAGTAAATCTTACAACAGTGTGCTGCAGCAGACCTGCATGCAGACAGTAAATGAGTAATGGAGTGTTGGCTCAGCACTGTGAGACATGATAAGTAATAATGATGAGTGTGTGTTCATTAGAGATCTACGCACTGGTGCTGTAGCAACAAGTTGATCTTAATCGGGAAAATATGCTTTCAGTCATTAAAACGTGTCATTAAAATTGGTTAAAAATTGACCATTTTACAGTACTTTGAATTTTAACACCTTATTATAATAAATTATGCAAATTGACACAGGAAAGCTAATGACTTTTCTTATGTTACTTATTGTTTCTCAATTCTTTACCAACATTTTTTGAAAAGGAGAGGCTGAATACAGTATGACAGACTCATCTTGAATATCCATCATCCAATCAATATTCAGCAGGAGAAAACAGTCTGGTGATTTTATTGACTAAAATTTAGGACAGAAATTTAAAGAATTACATCAAAACTTTCAGCTGTCCTCTCTTTCATACTGTAAGAATAATAATAACGATAATAATAATAATATATCATATATATATATATATATATATATATATATATATATATATATATATATATATATATATATATATATATATATATATATATATATATATATATATATATATATATATATATATATATATATATATATATATATATATATATATATATATATATATATATTGCAGCTTTTTATATATATATATATATATATATATATATATATATATATATATATATATATATATATATATATATATATATATATATATATATATATATATATATAAATAAATATAGATATATATATATATATATATATATATATATATACATATATATATATATATATATATATATATATATATATATATATATATATATATATATATATATACATAAATATATATATATATATATATATATATATATATATATATATATATACATATATATATATATATATATATATATATATATATATATATATATATATATATATATATATATATATATATATATATATATATATATATATATATATATATATATATATATATATATTATATATATACTGTATATATTGCAGCCTTCTTGAGTTTTAGTATGTTTTAAACAATTTAAATCTTATTTTGTTGCTCCTACGATGTCCATACAGAGGCAGCGCTGAGGGGGCACTTTCCAACTATTATTTGTATTATTACACAGTCTGATTTCCTAGCACATAACCCACCACTATTTAGCTCATTGAACTTACTTGATATTTTTGATTTACATAGGTACCAATGTGCTGTTTTCATCTTCAAAACTATTAATGATAAATTACCAGCCAATTTTAATGATAAGTATAATTTCAGTTATGATATACATAACTACTACACCAGATCCTCTGGACATTCATTTTCATTGCCCATAAATACTAATGCCTTTAAACGTTCTATCGTATGTTATGGTGTTAATTTCTGGAATAGCTTAAGTCATACATTAAGAAATACTAAGTCTCTTAATTCATTTTTATTTAAGTTAGAAAAAATCTATTATCCAAGTATCAGCATTTATACATCTTCCTACATTTTCTCTAACTAGTATTTCCCACATCACAACTGATTTTCTTCCTTTTTTTTAATAGAGGGGTGGGTGAGGGGAGGTGGGGGAGGGGGGGTAGGATAGCGTATAGACCTTCTAAGAAGGGGGTTCATTATCATGCTATATCCTTTATACATGTTATATTTATTCTGGTGGGCTTCTTGTACAAGCTACGGCTTCCAAGCCCTTTCACCATTTTCTTTCTGTAATTTTCATTATATCTTATATAATTTATTACTTATTTTTGTTGCATTGTATTGTCTTCACCTTTTTGTTGTTATGTAAATATTCTGAGAAGATGGAAAAATAAATCAAATTGAAGTGTAATATTTCAAAGCATGTAGCACATCAATATAGCTGAATAGAGTCAACCCCATTGCCCCACCCCCTCCCTGCCCTACTGGACAATTTATAAACGTTTAACGGTCCGAAAATTACTGGTGACAACTTATTTTCCCTTCTTTTTAAAGATTTATAGCTTCACAAAAATAGAAAATTGAAAAATTGATATATCATGAGTCTTGAAATCGGAAGGATTTAGACAGCGAATTGTATTGGTCATGAATCGGAATATATTGAAGTTAAAATAAGACCAGATGGCCCAAATTCAAATCCAGTCTTCAGCGAGTCAGGGGCAGAACCCAAATTTAAGGGGCTCAACGAGTGATCTTTGTGGTAATTTGTGGTATTTTGCTTGATGTTTGTGTTTTCTTTAATCTGTCAATAAAAAGATCAATTATAATATGGGGACTTAAAAATATTTTGATATAACACTTTTTATCTGTGAAGGGACACCTTTAAATCTTTACAAAGAAAATGGGCGAGGATGTCAGTTAATGTCATGTCATGACAATGGCCCGGGTCCAATTAGTAAGTTATTCCCTCCATGCCCCATTTTAAAGATACCCCACTAATGAAATTTAGAAATTTCTCACACACTCCAGAAAGACCCTATTTTAAAGAGTTTTTACAAGCTATATGTTGGAAAAACAAAGGCTAAAGCAGAGGTAAAATTCTTTCAAGTAATAACAAGTCCAAATGTAGGGCTGTATGCAGTAGCATAACAAAGGGGGACAGGAGGCCCCTTATTAGGCCAGGCCCGAGCCCTATCAAGGAAAATATACCATTAAACCTATATACCATAGGGGCCAGTAGGACCCCACCACTCGCGCCTGTGCGGCCCTAGCTATGCCACTGTCTGTACGGCCCCCAACATTGCCTTTAGGGGAAAAAGTGTATGTGCGCAAAGTGCGTGAAATTTCACAAGTTTAGTCTTTTTTAGGGCGATATTTGTGTTAGTCTCTTCAATGAAAAGATCAGATAAACAGTCTTTGAAGAAAAAGTTTTCCATGTTTTAAAGGGCAGGTCCCTTCTCTTAAAAGGGCCCCCAACTTTGTCCTTAGGGAAAATAAAGAATAGTGTATGCACACAAATCACATAAACTTTCATCAATTTAGTCTTTTTAGGGCGATATTTGTGTTACTTTCTTTAATAAAAAGATCAGATATATAGTTTTTAAAGAATTCTTTGTCAATGTTTTAAAGGGTACATTACTTCTCTAAAAAGGGCACTTGTCCTCTTTAAAAGGTATTTTTCCTTCTAAAAATAAGGCATTTTTCCTTTCTGTAAAAGGGCGCTTTTAAAACTTTTGAGAAAAGTGGGGCGGGGGGGAACGTGCCTCCCTTCATTTGACCACCTATGTGTCCATATACCTTCAAAGGACATAATATCTTGACTCTCCTTGTATATTCCAAATCATAAAATTGCTAAGAATATGGACAATTTACAGTCTATTACGTCTAACCATGAAGCTATTAATTGAGTTAATAGCTCCATGGTCTAACACTATATAAGAAATTCTATCAAAATAGGAACTCGATCACATGCAATACAGATTCCCTTTAAGATAATGAAGCATGCTGCAGTTCCATGCAATCATTTCTCTACATACAAAAATTGTATGTAAAAATGGTTTTCATGACACTGGATATAGCAAGCTAATCATTGAAGCATGGAATGTGTCACAAGATATTCATGAATGGAATTAATTTGTTTTATTGTGGAATAATGATGGGTTTAATCGTGAGAATGATCTTGAAATACTGTATGCATTGTTATGAATCTACAGTAGTGTACAGTACAGCATAACATGTATGCCCCCTCCCCCACCTCTATGAAAATTAGGGGGAAATGACTCAGTTGAGGAAAATGACTTATTTGAGGGAAATTACTCAGTTGAAGGAAATGACTCAATTGAGGGAAATGACTCAGTTGGGGATAATGACTCGGTTGGGGAATGGAGAAATAATCAATTAAGCCTATTCTACAGTCTTAAGGCTTTATTTCCTGCTAGTGATTGTTTAGGAGATATGGCCTTATAAAAATTGTTTGTTTGCCCTTTTTGTGGAAAATTGCAAGGGAGGGGGGCAGGCTTTTTTCCTACAGATCACTGAAATGATAATCTTTCCTCACAACAATTGCGATCAAGACTGGCCCACTCAAGGTTTAGTACCAAGAGCACTTGGAATGTGTCACAATGTGTAACATTGTAGTGTGCGACCTCTGTAGTATTCGTTCGTGGCTGTAGGGGCTTGGCCTACTGGGGTCAAAATTGGCCAGGGGGACCTTAATGATGTGGTAAATGACATGGACCAGTTTATTGCAGTTCATCAGTTTCTGAGTAATCAGTTAACACAACAGTCTAGTAATAGGGGAGGGGGTGGTTCCCTAACGGATGTCTCCCAGACCACACCAGGCTGAGTGGTACTACATAAAGCGATTGATTGCTTTGGTACCTCAGCCAATGGTTCGAGGTCTGGGCGGAGCTCATTAGGGTGACAATAATTCTCTGGCTTAAATGGACTAGACATAAGCCAGCGTAAGTTCAACACAAGTCTCATTGTATTTAACAGTTTCCAGCCTCACAGGCCACAACAAGAGATTATGCAAATAAGGCAATATAAGTTTGTTTGATGAGGGTTTAATGGCACCACGA